>JASEVX010000009.1:63449238-63527157 GCA_031761405.1 Serripes groenlandicus | reverse complement strand
GCCCTCTCTCCTCATCTCCCTCTCTCTCTCTCTCTCTCTCTCTCTCTCCTCTCTCTCCTCTCTCTCTCTCTCTCTCTCTCTCTCTCTCTCTCTCTCTCTCTCTCTCTCTCTCTCTCTCTCTCTCTCTCTCTCTCTCTCTCTCTCTCTCTCTCTCTCTCTCTCTCTCTCTCTCTCTCTCTCTCTCTCTCTCTCTCTCTCTCTCTCTCTCTCTCTCTCTTATATATATATATCTCTCTCTCTTTCGCTATCTCTATTATCTCTCTCTCTCTCTCTCAATCTCTCTCTCTCTCTCTCTCTCTCTCTCTCTCTCTCTCTCTCCCTCTCTATTTATCTCTCTCTCTCTCTCTCTCTCTCTCTCTCTCTCTCGCTCTCTCACTCTCTCTCTCTCTCACTCTGTCTCTCTATATCGCTCTCTCTGTCTCTTTCTCTCTCTCTCTCTCTCTCTCTGTCTGTCTGTATGTCTGTCTGTCTGTCTGTCTGTCTGTCTGTCTGTCTGTCTGTCTCTCTCTCTCTCTCTCTCTCTCTCTCTATCTTTCTCTCTCTCTCTCTCTCTCTCTCTCTCTCTCTCTCTCTCTCTCTCTCTCTCTCTCTCTCTCTCTCTCTCTTTCTCTCTCTCTCACTCTCTCTCTCTGGTCAAATAAGGATGATTTTAGAAAATGAAAATCGCCCCTTATCTAGAACTCTGGTGTTGAAACAGTTTGTCGATTGTTTATCAGGATTGACAGATGTATACCTCTGACAATTAGTCCTTTCCTTGACGTTATTACAACAATCAAAACAAGTTTGTAATATATATGTGGTACGTTGGTCATTTGGCCCTATATCCTGATATAAAGTACATATATGTCTGACAGGGGAAAGATTGATTACAAATCGCTTTACTAAGACAATGTCATGTATTTGACACTTTAATGGTTGTTTCAATTATTTAACGGGTTTGCCATTAAAACTTTGAGTATAATGTCATTGATTAAACAGGGATTCATCACGAAACCAATTATCATTAGAGTCGATTAACAGGAAAATCTACATTTACAGATCTTGCATTTAATCAGACAGAACTGAACATACGTTACTGTGTTCACATGCATACTTTATTAATATATCAACATTACAACATTACAAGTGTTATATGTATAGTGAGCGACTTTAACTTTTTGAGTGTCAAAGGCAATATTGAGGTTTTTGCAAACAATACTGATTTCACCTGAAATCAGCATTGTTTGCCTTTTAGTTATCAAAATAATCCAAACTTTTAGTACATGTGAAATGAAGACGCCCGATTTTGGAAGAGTCTACTTTAAACAATTCGGCGCTGAAATAGTTAAGCGAATACTTTCAATATATGACTTACTATCTGGCATTAACAAATCTCAAAACGTGACTTTTATACTTTTTAATGTTATCATAGTAAAAGCTATTGAACAAAATATATAAAATGCTAAGATATTGATCTATAGTATAGTGCGAATCTAAAAGTATTCTGATAAATATTTCCTTTATAAGAATCGGTGTTTTGTTGTTTCTCGAGTTTAGCATCATTGTAGTAGCATTGACGTAAAATAATGTGAGCTAAATTTCCGACGTTTGTCAAAAGTAAATAAGACAATCGTCTTCCGCCTATTGGCTTACAGTCCATCGAAATACCAGCGTGTAAAGGTCAGGGAACGCAATGGATATGTGATTTGCTCGCTGTGATATTACTGGAAATTGTTGAAAACGACGTTTAACCCCAAATCAATCTACCAATCGATCAACGTTTGCTATAAATAGTATCATTACGAAGTGTATATTTCCTACCCTAGTAACGGTAAACCAACCAACGATCACGGATAAGTGTCCTGTCCCAGTGATATAACTGGTATATTGTTGAAAACTGCGTAAAACCCGAAAGTCCCAGTGATATAACTGGTATATTGTTGAAAACTGCGTAAAACCCGAAAGTCCCAGTGATATAACTGGTGTATTGTTGAAAACTGCGTAAAACCCGAAAGTCCCAGTGATATAACTGGTATATTGTTGAAAACTGCGTAAAACCCGAAAGTCCCAGTGATATAACTGGTGTATTGTTGAAAACTGCGTAAATCCCGAAAGTCCCAGTGATATAACTGGTATATTGTGGAAAACTGCGTAAAACCCGAAAGTCCCAGTGATATAACTGGTATATTGTTGAAAACTGCGTAAAACCCGAAAGTCCCAGTGATATAACTGGTGTATTGTTGAAAACTGCGTAAAACCCGAAAGTCCCAGTGATATAACTGGTGTATTGTTGAAAACTGCGTAAAACCCGAAAGTCCCAGTGATATAACTGGTATATTGTTGAAAACTGCGTAAAACCCGAAAGTCCCAGTGATATAACTGGTGTATTGTTGAAAACTGCGTAAAACCCGAAAGTCCCTGTGATATAACTGGTATATTGTTGAAAACTGCGTAAAACACGAAAGTCCCAGTGATATAACTGGTATATTGTTGAAAACTGCGTAAAACCCGAAAGTCCCAGTGATATAACTGGTATATTGTTGAAAACTGCGTAAAACCCGAAAGTCCCAGTGATATAACTGGTATATTGTTGAAAACTGCGTAAAACCCGAAAGTCCCAGTGATATAACTGGTATATTGTGGAAAACTGCATAAAACCCGAAAGTAAAATAGTTGAATAGGTATATCCTCTCTCACATGCAGACGCAGTGCTTCGAAGGTGTGTGAAGTTAGCGCGTAGATCGTAGATCGTAGCTCAACCAAAAATGTAATTGGTTGTGCTGGGTCGTAGATCGTAGCTCAACCATTTTAAAAACATTGCGAATTGGTTGTGCTGGGTCGTAGATCGTAGCTCAACCACTACAAAAACATTGAGAATTGGTTGTGCTGGGTCGTAGATCGTAGCTCAACCACTACAAAAACATTGATAATTGGTTGTGCTGGGTCGTAGATCGTAGCTCAACCACTACAAAAACATTCAGAATTGGTTGAGCTGGGTCGTAGATCGTAGCTCAACCATTTTAAAAACATTGCGAATTGGTTGTGCTGGGTCGTAGATCGTAGCTCAACCACTACAAAAACATTCAGAATTGGTTGAGCTGGGTCGTAGATCGTAGCTCAACCACTTAAAAACATTGCGAATTGGTTGTGCTAGGTCGTAGATCGTAGCTCAACCACTACAAAAACATTGAGAATTGGTTGAGCTGGGTCGTAGATCGTAGCTCAACCACTTAAAAACATTGCGAATTGGTTGTGCTGGGTCGTAGATCGTAGCTCAACCACTATAAAAACATTGCGAATTGGTTGTGCTGGGTCGTAGATCGTAGCTCAACCACTACAAAAACATTGAGAATTGGTTGAGCTGGGTCGTAGATCGTAGCTCAACCATTTTAAAAACATTGCGAATTGGTTGTGCTGGGTCGTAGATCGTAGCTCAACCATTTTAAAAACATTGCGAATTGGTTGTGCTGGGTCGTAGATCGTAGCTCAACCACTACAAAAACATTCAGAATTGGTTGAGCTGGGTCGTAGATCGTAGCTCAACCATTTTAAAAACATTGCGAATTGGTTGTGCTGGGTCGTAGATCATAGCTCAACCACTACAAAAACATTCAGAATTGGTTGAGCTGGGTCGTAGATCGTAGCTCAACCACTTAAAAACATTGCGAATTGGTTGTGCTAGGTCGTAGATCGTAGCTCAACCACTACAAAAACATTGAGAATTGGTTGAGCTGGGTCGTAGATCGTAGCTCAACCACTATAAAAACATTGCGAATTGGTTGTGCTGGGTCGTAGATCGTAGCTCAACCACTACAAAAACATTGAGAATTGGTTGAGCTGGGTCGTAGATCGTAGCTCAACCATTTTAAAAACATTGCGAATTGGTTGTGCTGGGTCGTAGATCGTAGCTCAACCACTTAAAAACATTCAGAATTGGTTGTGCTGGGTCGTAGATCGTAGCTCAACCATTTTAAAAAGATTGCGAATTGGTTGTGCTGGGTCGTAGATCGTAGCTCAACCATTTTAAAAACATTGCGAATTGGTTGTGCTGGGTCGTAGATCGTAGCTCAACCATTTTAAAAACATTGCGAATTGGTTGTGCTGGGTCGTAGATCGTAGCTCAACCACTTAAAAAGATTGCGAATTGGTTGTGCTGGGTCGTAGATCGTAGCTCAACCATTTTAAAAACATTGCGAATTGGTTGAGCTGGGTTGTAGATCGTAGCTCAACCACTAGAAAAACATTCTGCATTGGCTGACCTGGAAAGTTTGGAAATGTCATTGAAAAGGGAGAAACTATTGAACGTTGTAAACCTAATCTATCTCGAGCAATTTATCTATCGTTTTTCACAATGTTTCAACTCTATTTAATAGCTTTAAAAGCTTTGTAAAGATTACCCGATAGTCGTCTGCTGCAGATTTATTGTATGTGGTAAAGGTTAACCTTTTCCCTCACACAGACGCTTTCTGACGCCTCTGCAGCAGACGGCTTTTTGAAAACATAGTGACAAAGGAACAAATTGCTCAAAACGAGCAATTTCTCCTTTTGACACAATGTTTTCCACTTTTAGTCATAGGTTATCCATTCAATTATAGAGATTTTCTATGTTTTGACAAAATATGTTCAAAGTCGTCTGCTGCAGATTTATTGTATGTGGAACAGGTTAAACTGCGGGATGTTTTTTATATGACACCAGATCAATGTGACTGTGAGTTTAATTACAATTAAAATCTGATAAGCGTTATCATTTCCTCTGACACGAATAGTGAATTATTCAGAAATAAATCACGCCTTTTTTAATATCGTTGCAGAGCCATTAGTAAATCAGAAAAACACGACATCAAGGATAATGGATATTTGTCTATTTTTTTTCTTCATTTTAATCATCATGCTAGGACCAAGTTTTAAATTGTTACGTGCAGAAATTGTGAAACAATGGATTCGCGTATTTCAATTAGATATATATATAAAAAAAAGAATTGTAAGATACATAAGTAAAACAGTTCAGACTTTGTCTGATTATGTCTTATTGGAAAGGAGGAATCGTTTTCTAAGCAGCGTGAAAGATGTTGGAGATGCTTTGCTTCGGAATCCGGAAGGTTGACATTTTGACAGATTTTTAAAACTGCAAAACTTTTATCCGTGCCCGAAATAACTAGAGTCTCTCAAATACACATACAAGTACCAAATTGCATTGCATTGAACGCATTTACGAATTGAAATAAGGTATTCGAATCCTAATAATGCACTTCCGCTTATGTAATCTCTGAACAGTTTATTAATTTTCGTGTACATTCGTTAATTTTCGTGTACATTCGTTAATTTACGTGTACACTCGTTAAATGTACGTGTACATTCGTTAATTTACGTGTACACTCGTTAAATTTACGTGTACATTCGTTAATTTACGTGTACATTCGTTAAATGTCGTGTACATTCGTTAATTTACCTGTACATTCGTTAATTTACCTGTACATTCGTTGAATTTACGTGTACATTCGTTGTGTTTTCGCCTTCAGTCAAATTTATCTCTAAAATGATCTTTGCATATTTCCGAATTATATTTTCAACATTTATACATATAAGTTTAGATACGAATCTATATGTTGTTTTGTATGTTTAACATACCTGAATATGTGGTCGGTAAATGCAATGTTAACATAAGTTAAACATAATTAGAAATGTGGGATATAATATCAGTGTTTCTGTGAAGTAGATGGTATTATTTGCGCTCTATTTCGAATATCTATCTAAGACTATTTAAAACTGGGAGTGTTAAATTAAATCGCGCCGCTTTCGATCGGGTCTTTTAGAGGTAGGTAAAGGCTATTTAAGACTACTGGTGCTATATTTCTAGTTTTCTTTGTAAACAAATACTCAGCGCCAAGAATGGTTGGTGGACTTTGACCTTTGTCGTTAGTTCGATAGTTGGCTTTCAGAGCCATTTAAAGATTTGAAGTGACAGCTGCTTGTCTTACAAATAGAGGGGGTTAATGTCATGACACTGTAAAGTCATTGTCATATATACTCTTCATATGGACCGCTCTAACTTATATTATAAATATCGACTTGTTGTGACAGCTGTTTGTATTACGGTTGAGATAATACCACGCTTCCCCCCATACAGACGCTTCTTGACGCCACTGTAGCAGACGACGTTTAAAAACTTTGTAGCCAAAAAATAAGAAATTGTTTACAATGTACAATATATATCAGTTTGCAACTCTATTGAAGGATTATGCTTCATTTATAAAAGTTTTTAATGTGTTCGCCTAAATGTGTTCAAAGTCGTCTGTTGCAGATGTGCTGTGTGTGGGAAAGGGTTAATGTCTTATTTACATTTATCCGATAAATGAAAATATGTCAAATGAACATTTCAATGAGGAACCCATTTCGAGATAAATTGCTAAACAATCACATATTGGTATGTTACATGGAGAACATATTTCATTGTAAGAAATAATCATTCTACTTCGTTTTCTGATATTACAAGACTATGAAAACTTGTTATACTCGTATTATGTTACATGGTAAAGGAAACAAGCTTTCATTTTAAAAAAAATCTATGTCTTCCTTCTGGAAACCCAACCAGTTTTCGCGCCGTTTGTGTGAAAAATTCCCTAACGCACATTTTGACTTTTGAAAACACTGTGATCAAATCAAAAAAATATGCTCTTAATAAGCACTTTCTAATTGTGCCACAATGTTTTCTACTAAATTTCATTTATAGTGATTTTCATTTTTTCGGCTTGACGTTTTCAAAGTCTTCTGCAGCAGAATTGTTGTATGTGGCAAAGGGTTACTATTATTGAGGGCTCAAGGTCGACTTATTGACTTGACATCACTTCTATGGCGTGCATTGGTTTTGTATTCAACCGCGCTTGATTTTAGAACGTGGAGCCGTCGTTAAAATGAATTATGGCACTGCATTGTCAAATATTTCTTTTAAGTAACGAATTATTGCAAGAAGATAAGATCCCTGCTTTATCCCGAACACGACATCAAAGATATACATTTCATTACGAAACCGATTCGATTTTACTTGCTTAACCCTTTCCCTCATATAGACGCTTTCTGACGCCTCTGCAGCAGACGGCTTTTTGAAAATATAGTTACAAAAGAAGAAATTGCACAAAACGTGCAATTTCTCCTTTTGCCACAATGTTTTCCACTTTTTGTCATAGGTTATCCATTCAATTATAGAGATTTTCCAATTTTTGACAAAATATGTTCAAAGTCGTCTGCTGCAGATTTGTTCTATGTGGGAAAGGGTTAATATTAAGGCACTCGTTTGTTGTTCATGTTTTTAAACATTCTTTAGCCGAACTATTTTCGTTTATACTTTGATTCGCCCAAAAGGTTAAAGCACCACTTGTTTGGTTGCACTTACGAATAAATGAAAGATGGGTCATTGTTGACACACACACACACACACACACACACACACACACACTGTTCTCTGTTCTCTATTTGAAGTAATTTGATAAAGACCAAAATATTATTCTATTAACTCTTTCGGCGCCGAATTGTTTAAAGTAGACTTTTCCATATTCAAATTCGGGCGTCTTCATTTCTCATGTAATCAAAGTTTAGACAATTTTGATAACTAAAAGGCAAACAATGCTGATTTCAGGTGAGACAGCTCGTTACGAGCTGACTCACATGAATCAGTATTGTTTGCAAAAACCTCAATATTGCCTTTGGCGCTGAAAGGGTTAAGAAAATATACTGCATCTTAGTTTAGTTATAATGTGTTTACTTTATGCACATCGATTGCATCCTCCAAGTACCTACATCTTTAAGCTTATCTCTAATGATGTCTGCTTCTTGGATATTCAATGAGTCGCACTGCGAGTGTGAGCCGGTCCAAATGCAGGTCCCCCGCTTGCATTGGAATCTGCGTAATTTCGTTTGTGAACGTAGGTTACACGTTCCCACATGCAACAAATCTGCAGCAAACTATGATATATCTATATAAATGAAGGTGTAATTACTGGGGGAAAAGGACAATAAATTGGCAAAAGAAAATATTGCTCATCATTAGCAATTTCTCCTTTTGTCACAATGTTTTCTTTAGTCGTCTGCTGCAGAAGCGGCAGAAAACGTTTGATTGTTGGAAAAGGTTCATGCATCTGTTCAGAAATCCCAAATCATTAAGGTTTTGCAGACGAAAGGGATAGTAACATTTGCTGTCAGATAAATGAATTACTGGGTGAAAAGAAAACATGTATGAGCCGTCCCGCGAGAAAAAAACCCATTGAGGACTCTGCGGAAAGTATCTACTCAGATCAACTTGCGCAATCCGCGCATGCTTACCCGGACAGACACTTTTCGCCTCATGTGAATTTTCCGTTTTCAGGATCATTACTCTATACATCTATACCCCATAGACGGAATGTGTCGGCCCGGATTAGCCTGCGCGGACTGCGCAGGCTGATTTGGATCGATACATTACGCAAAGACCACAATGTTGGTTTTTTCGTGGGAAGGGCTCATATTGATTTATTTTGGTTTTAATTTATACGCGTTACGTAGGTTTTCCGAGAATTGCAAAAGTGTTGATTAAATCATGGTTTGTTTACAGCAATAGCAAGGTCGACTTCCCCATTGGCTGTGTTGTAGAAAAACAATTTAATATAACTAAAGGAGTCATGTATAGCGTTTTGAGGTTATACTCGTATTTAATCATGTAAAAGTGTAATGGCGTGCATCTCAAAGAGATACAATAATTGTATTGAAGTAAACGTCATGTTTATAATATATACACAAATTACAATTATCACACACACACACACACACACACCATAACTGTTTTGTCATTAGATGCATATACTAGTAAGGCGTAATTACATGTAGACGGACAGTGAAGGGTCTGTTGAGTCTGCACTGTACGCAACTGAATTAAGACCTCCTAATCTCCAGGCGCGCCTGAAATATAATCAATTTAATGGGTTAGTGGACACCCATAAAACACAACTATCTTTAGAATGATTGGAATGGAATATCTTGAATTCAAGTTTCGCAAGCACAATGCTTTGAATCCACTGTACCAACTATCACTGTAAATATAAGATTTGTAAGAGGCTTTTAAAATGTTCTGTCATTGACTGTTTTATACGATTTCACCAACAAAATAGGCAAAACCATAAGGGGAATTGTATGTAAGACTACATGCGTGCTTCAAACCTATTCCGTCTGTTGTGTAGGCCTAAACTACTGCAATAAATAACTGTAGCCCGATTGAAACTTAGCTGTTTGGTGAATTGAAACATGTTATTCGTATTAATGTCCTAGCCCCGGTAGATCAGTTGGTAGCAACGCGGACTATCAATGCAGGGTATGGAACGCCTTTACTGTCTTACTATGTTGTATTGTATTATACGCAGTACATTTTCATGTATACGAGGTACATATTTCATTTGACGTGGTACATTTTGCATGATATACAGTGCATTTTGTATAATATATCATGGTTTTTTAATAATATGAAGTCCACAAGTATGAAGATACAGTAGAATAACCATTATAATTTGTGCAAACAACGTCATATGCAATACAAACAACATTATATGCAGTCTATTCTTCAATACGTGTGGTGGTACTTTGATTATATGCGATGGTTTAAACTTTGTATGCGGTGGTTTAAACTTTATACGCGGTACATTTACATTGGGGATGATCATACTTTCCGGCATTCTCCGGAATTATTTCCGGAAATTACCGAGCATGACAGATAGGTTTGAACATTAACACCGTCTAATCCATTTTAAAAAGGCCTTATGAGAGTGCACATATTTTCTAAATAGACGAGATGCAGAATGTCGTCTATGCAGACCATCTCTGATTCCTGAAGCAGACAACTCTTGAAATATATATGGCAAAAGGATAAATGGCTCATCTTGAGAAACTGCGTTCAACCATCCCCTCTTCAATAATTATACTTTCATTTATAAGATTTTCTATAGTTTTGCATTAACGTCATCTGATGCATACTTGTTGTATTACGAAAAAGATTTTAAAATATGTTTAGGTTACCACTTTATGGTAATGTTCCCTCATGAAAACAACTTGAAATTCTCAGCAGCTTCTGGAAATAAGAGAAATAACTTGAAAAGTGAGATATATTTGATTTTGTCTTTGGGAAAAGGCATAACTTAGTTTTTTCTGAACAGTGTAGGTTCAAATCAGCCTGCATATTTGCTCTTATCATAATCCTCACAAATTGACTGAAGCTTCTAATAAGCATATGTACATATAGTATTCTAGTCCTATAACATTATTTTTGGACTTTAGATTTTAGATTTAGAACAGACTGCAAATCATACCGAATGAACAGACCAATCTCGTCTATCTGTCTGACTCGTTATTTTCCGGATAAATAATGCCGGAAAGTATGATCAGCCTAATGAAAAATGCACTGCATATAAAGTTGTTTACACCATGTATAAATTAGTATGGACCGAACATATTGCCAAATGCATTGCGTACTATGATTGTTTATGAACACATACATAATAATTCACCAGGTATAAAGATACGTGCAGGCACTTCATATATTAAAACATACATCGCATCTATTGACCAACATACAACGTATGCATGTAAAACTACTGCATACACAAACAAATACACCATATATAATGTCATTTGTACTGCATAGTATATAGTTTGTATTGCACATGGCGTTCTTTGTACAACGTATAATGGTTATTCTACTGTTTAAACACTATTTTGCACTGCATATTATTCAATAATCACCACACATTATAGAAAAGGCACTGCATATCATGAATAATGTACCTCGTCAAATGAAATATGTACCTCATATATGTGAAAATATACTGCGTATAATACAATACAACATACTAAGACAGTAAAGGCGTTCCATAGCAGGGGATGTGACTTCAAATCGCAGTTAAGCAAACATTGTTTCTAACACTCTTTGACAAAGGGCAATAAATAAACGTCATTCGTCTTCCATCAATGGGCTATCAGTTTATGTGGAAAAGCAGCCAGTTGTTTCGAATGACTTTTGTGTGCAGTACTGGTGTGAGAAAGTCAGAAAACACATGGGTATGTGAACTGGCCACGTGATATGACTTCATATTTGTTTAAAAAAGGCGTTAAACTTAAATCAATCAATCAATCTTATCAGCGAGTACTTCGCACGTATTTTAAAATGTGTTGGTTACGCTTGATTACGTCACTGCTTGTACCTAACTGATTCGGTGACGACTATACTACCAGAATAGACATGGGTCAGCTGGCTTGTACGCGGCGACTGCTGGTACCTAACTGATTCGGTGACGACAGTATTACCAGAATAGACATGGGACAGCTGGCGTGTACGCGCTTACTGCTTGTACCTAACTGATTCGGTGACGACTATACTACCAGAATAGACATGGGACACCTGGCTTGTACGCGGTGACTGCTGGTACCTAACTGATTCGTTGACGACAGTATTACCAGAATAGACATGGAACAGCTGGCGTGTACGCGCTGACTGCTGGTACCTAACTGATTAGGTGACGACTATACTACCAGAATAGACATGGGACAGCTGGCGTATACGCGCCGTTTGACCAGGCTCCGTGCTGTTGGCTGTCCAACACAACATTCGTATCTCGATTTTCATAGACGTGTATATGAAACCTTCGAACTACAAACAGCTGGAAAAGCAGGATTGTCTCTTTTATAAAGAACATCCGTGAAAGGGTTAAACTTTGGCATTAGATGCATAGACATGGGTTTTGTTTCCGGTTGTTATACATTCTGATATATATCCATTTGCAGCCTTTGAGATCTTTGAGTTTTATTAGTATCGCTATCCCATCCAAACATAAAACTGCGTTGGTCGTTTAGTGGTAGAGCGACCTTCTCGGATGCGGGAGATCGCGGGTTGGATTCCAGGTCGGGTCAAACGAAATACTTTAAAAATGGTAGTAATGGCTCCCTCCTTGGCGTTCAGGGTTGCAGGGATAGCAAGTTAGTACGAATGACTGGCTGGTAATGGACAAATGGACCGGAAGTGCTGGTGAGTGGACCAGTAGTACTGGAAAGTACCCAGGAAACGCCGTAATATAACTGAACAATTGTTGGAAGCGGCGTTAAACACAAAACAATCAATTAACCATTAAAACAACTGTAGGTGTGTGGAATTATGTATCACTCAACAATAAACGAATAAAACATTGTGATTAGTCGGCTAATAAATACTGCATCATTTGACACCAGAGTCATACGGCAGCTCTAAAGGGACACACACATTTTTAGATCACCTAGAGCCAAAGGCTCAAGGTGAGCTATTCTGATCACCTTTTGTCCGTCGTCCGTCCGTCGTCCGTCCGTCGTCCGTCCGTCGTTAACATTTAGCATTTAGATCATCTCCTCCTTAACCACATGACCAATTTCAACCAAACTTCACAGGAATGTTTCATTGGTGGACCTCTTTCAAAATTGTTCAAAGATTTAAATTCCATCGAGAACTTTGGTTGCTGCGGCATCAGAAAAGGGGAAAATTGCCGAATCTTAAAAAATCTTCTTATCCAAAAGTACTGGCCCGATTTGAAAATTATTTTGCACAAATGTTCATTGGGATAGCCTCTACCAAGATTGTTCAAATATTTTCGATCCGTTGAAAAACATCGCCGCCAGGGGGCGGAGCTTATTTTCCTTATATGTGCATTGTTAAAACTTTAACAATCTTCTTGTCCAAAAGTACTAGCCCGATTTGAACATTATTTTGCACAAATGTTCCTTGGGGCACCCTTTACCAAGATTGTTCAAATATTTCCAATCCGTTGAAAAACATGGCCGCCAGGGTGGCGGAGCTTGTTTTCCTTATATGTGCATTGTTAAAACTTTAAAAATCTTCTTGTCCAAAAGTACTGGCCTGATTTGAAAATTAGTTTGCACAAATGTTCATTGGGGCACCCTTTACCAAGATTGTTCAAATATTTACGATCCGTTGAAAAACATGGCCACCAGGGGGCGGAGCTTGTTTTCCTTATATGTGCATTGTTAAAACTTTAAAAATCTTCTTGTCCAAAAGTACTGGCCCGATTTGAAAATTATTTTGCACAAATGTTCCTTGGGGCACCCTTTACCAAGATTGTTCAAATATTTCCGATCCGTTGAAAAACATGGCCGCCAGGGGGCGGAGCTTTTTTCCATATATGTGCATTGTTAAAACATTAAAACTCTTCTTGTCCAAAAGTAATGGCCCAATTTGAAAATTATTTTGCACAAATGTTCCTTGGGGCACCCTTTACCAAGATTGTTCAAATATTTCCGATCTGTTGAAAAACATGGCCGCCAGGGGGCGGAGCTTGTTTTCCTTATATGTGCATTGTTAAAATTTTAAAAATCTTCTTGTCCAAAAGTACTGGCACCTTTACCAAGATTGTTCAAATATTTCCGATCCGTTGAAAAAACATGGCCGCCAGGGGGCGGAGCTTGTTTTCCTTATATGTGCATTGTTAAAACTTTAAAAATCTTCTTGTCCAAAAGTATTAGTCCGATTTGAAAATTATTTTGCACAAATGTTCCTTGGGGCACCCTCTACCAAGATTGTTCAAATATGTCCGATCCGTTGAAGAACATTGCCGCCAGGGTTGCTGCAGCATCATAAAGGGGGCAAAATGTCCGAACTTTAAAAATCTTCTTCTCTGAATCTGCATGTCAGATTCCAATATAGTTTGGTAGAAATGTTCCTTGGGTGAGCCTCTACAAAGATTGTTCAATGCATACTGTCTGGTGTTGAAAAACATGGCATTCAGGATGCATCAGAAAAGGGGCAAAATGACAACATATCAGGTGATCGATTTAGGGCCATCTTGGCCCTCTTGTTATAAATTACATACGATTTATTTTTATCTCGTGCGCACGAGATAGTATCTCGTTCGCACGACTTAGTATCTCGTGCGCACGAGATAAACAAAAATCGTGTGCCAGAGTCATACGGCAGCTCTAAAGGAACACACACATTTTTATAAATAACATACGATTTTTTTTTTATCTCGTGCGCACGAGATACTAATCTCGTTACCACGACTTAGTATCTCGTGCGCACAAGATACTACGTTGTGCGCACGACATACTATCTCGTGCGCACGAGATAACAAAACATTCGTGTGTGTCCCTTTAGAGCTGCCGTAGAGTCAGGGTAAAAGTGGACATTTATTTATTGAAACAAATTAGAGTCGAGTGTGCTATTCTGGTACGTAGGGTACTACAGTCAAATATAATACGTCTGGCATGAACTAACAATGGCGGCTAGATGTGCCACTTTCCCTTATATATCAATATCGCATATATATGTAATTTTGAATAAAGAAATATACCGGAACAAGAAAAGAATATAGTAAAAAAGAAAAATGACACTACATTGGTTTTAAATTTGCAAACCGGTTTCATTTATTCTCACTTTAAAAAATGTAGTGTCCTTTTTTTCTTTTTTACTATATATAGTTAACTGTTTAATATACAATTGATTATCGTAACACTACAGCTGCCCAATACCACTTGATGTTTGGAATCAATATATGCATAATGAAGTAAACTATTTTCAGTGTTTGAATGATTAAACCGATTTGGTCCACAAACAAATTGTCTCTATTGCCTTTTACTTGCTAAAACATGTCCAAAAGGCGCCATGTTTGGTCTATGCATGACCCTGATAATGAATTGTTGAGGTTATTTACTTGTTGACATCATACTCAGATACGTCGAAGACACTTCCTCTTTGCAAACAACGGTACCAAATTTCCTGAATAGAGATAGTTAGCCTTAACCTACACTACCTGAATATGTTTTCGACAAAGTTAAAGAAAGGTCAAACACATTTTATTGAAAAAAATCATTACATGCTTTTGCCTTTAAAAGCGAATCATACAAAAGTGAAAATAATAACAATATAGATCAGGAATATTACACATGATTGACATTGTGTTTTTGGAGATTGATGAAAGCTATGTATGTACATATGATTTCGTGACGATTCGGGTCATCTAATCCTTTCCAGCGTAGTTCCTATTCGACAAAGGGCTGGTGTCCTATCGTATGCCCACGGTTTATAAATTGGGTTCATTAAAACACAACCCGTTTAACCCTTCGTTGTTCATGTCTTGAAGTATTCTGGTGCTATTTCCGCAGACGACGTTTGTAAACATTTCGGTTAAAAGAGAAAGTGTTCTTAACCCTTTCCCAAATATAGACGCTTTCTGACGCCTCTGCAGCAGACGGCTTTTTGAAAACATAGTGACAAAAGAAGAAATTGCTCAAAACGAGCAATTTCTCCTTTTGACACAATGTTTTCCACTTTTAGTCATAGGTTATCCATTCAATTATAGAGATTTTCTATTTGTTGACAAAATATGTTCAACGTCCTCTGCTGCAGAATTGTTGTATGAGGGAAGGGGTTAATGAGCAATTTCTCATTTTGCCACAATGTGTTCAACTTAATTCTTTATTTTTTTCCATTGATAGATTTTTCATTTTCATTTTCTACTAAATATTTTCAAAGTCGTTTTCTGCAGACTTGATGGTGTACGTCGGAAAAGATGAATTACCTTTGTTAGTAAATTGATTGGTCAACGATTGGTTTACACCCAGTCTCAAATAAAGACAAAAGGAACTAAATTAGGTTTGTGGAACCATATATCTCTAATAATAAACATATAAAACACCATAAGATATTAAGGTATATTATCACCAAGTTAATATATAGGCTAATTAATATACACCTGGTCTTTTAACACCAGAGTCGTCGGAAAACAAGGCAATTGTCGAAGTAGACTCATGTTCAGAATTGTGCGACTTCATGTTTCGTGTACTAATAACTTTTGGATTATTTTGATAACTAAAAGGTAGTCAATGCTTATATCAGCTGAGACATCTAAATAGGACTCCTAATTGGTCAATTTCGAAAATAAATTTGCTTCTGACCGATCAAATACTTGATTACAAAGTTTAAGGCCATTGTACAGTTTTATAGTTTTGGAGCTGCAGTCCTTGCGTAGATACTAGATATCAACATTTAATCCCGCCGTTACGGGAATCGAACACAAAGCCTTTTGGATCACGAAGCCGGTGCTCGCGTACACATTTGAGTCTTTCTCAAAAAGATTAAGAGTTAGCTTAGTTGTCCAGATAGATGTAACCCTCTCCCACATACACATAAAGACCATTGTCTGGTGCATCTACATGATACGACTGTTTAAAACATTGTGACAATGAAAAAATTCTCATTTTGCCACAACGTTTTCAACTCTATTGAATGATACAACTTTCATTTAGAGAAATCACCCATCTGTTGGCCTAGATGATTCCAAGGTCGTCAGCTGCAGAATAGCTATATAAGCGGGTTAATCAGATCATATTAGTGTAGCTGATTTTAGTATGTATGTCATGAATTAATGATAAGGTTTATTCTCTTTCATCATGATAGTACGCAGTAGTACAAATGTAGGTTCAATGGTGACGTGTTTTAGTGGTCTAAATGACCGATTTATAGAGGATGTTTGTTTGATCGGTCAATAGCGGAAGTTCAACAACAAAGCTCCAGCTTCTCTGTGTTCATGGCCGTCAGATCTAAAGTATAGAGTTACCTCCCCTACCATTACATTATCGGGGCAGGTAGGCATACACTAATAATAGCAGCGCCCTTTTGGACATGGTGTAGCAAGATTAACCCTTTCCCACATATAGACTATTTCTGACTCCTCTGTAACAGGAGACTTTTGAACATATTGTGACTAAAGAAGAAATTGCTCAAAACGAGCAATTTCTCCTTTTGCCTCAATGTTTTCAACTTTTTTAAATAATTTTACCTTCTTTTATGGGGATTTTCCACATGTTTGCCTAGATGTTTTCAACGTCGTCTGCCGCAGATTTTCTGTATGTGGGAAAGGGTTAAAGGCTAGAGACAGACCCTTTGTGTGGATTAAACTGGTTTAACCTTTGAAGCTTTTAAAGTTGTTTGCTTCATTATTCATGTATTGATACGAAACATCAAGTTGTATTGTTTTGCTGTAGAGTCAATTGAAAATCAATTGAATATTTAATTATTCATTATACATGCGATGTTGATGTGTAAGGGGAGGTGACCAATACAGTTTATGCCAGACGTAATAATGTACTACAGTGCGCCAGGTACCAGACAAGTGAAAATGGTGTAGCTTAATCTCGTTTCCAATTTAAATATAAATAGCGTTTATAAAAGAAATAACTTAGATTGATTGCGTTTCTGCTCATCCTAACTCTTGAAAAATACACGGACAATGTTCACGAAGTGCAATAGCCCCTAATACCCCAACCCGCCACACCCCACCCCACGCTCCCAAAACGTTAACAGGAATAAAAACCCACATCAATTTGTGTTTATAGTATGTTGGTTTCTGCTCATCTTAACGTATGACACATTCATGCTGTAAAAACAATTCTCAAAGAAAAACTGTAAATTCTCCTGTAAAACGCTAACTAGAACAAATCCCAAGTTTGTTCGGCATGTGTGCGTAACAAAGAGGAAACTTCTTGGGTCTTCCGGTTTACTCCTCCGTATACGAGTATCCACGTGATTTACATGGTTTACGTTAATGACGACTCATTGCGAGCGGATGACGTCATTTACAATTAAACAACACCAGCGTTCCCTTGGCCGCAGATGTTATTATAAATACAGGGGAGGTAAATCCGATTGGCGAAAATATTTATAACATTAATTCACCGGATTGGTTGTTCAAAATATAGAAATCTCATCGCGCATTTTAATTAAATGTCTATTTAATTGGACGTGAAAACGCGATTTGTTCTCTATTAAAGGCTGCAATCAAAGACGATATTCAGGAATTGTATCTGATAATGAAATCCTCCCTCGAGAACATCCATTTCTAATAATTCATTCACGCCTCGGTTCTGCTCACTAACAGCATTTAGAACGTGTTAAATGTTACATAATTCAAATCACATGACAAATAACGACCCAAATTTAGTTACAGATTTGTCTGAAGGGAATTTGTGAATTCCGCAACGAAATTAATCTTGTTTGAGCATTTTGATGGACGGTTCTTTTAAACGTAAAATATTGCTTGGAAATGTCATGGCATTTTCTGGTATTCTCGCCAGCTACGAAATTATGCCGAAAATAAACATTCGGTCGGCAGTCGACTATAATTTGTTGACACTGTGGTATTTCCATAGGTGAACCTTAGACATAACATAAAATGGCCGCGTCTTGGGATTGTTGGCCTTATTGACTTCCAGTTCTAGATCCTATGAAGATCTCATTGGCGCTTAACATGTCCGTCTAGTCTTCTAATATGTTGCCAGGCTTATATATATTTAATAGAAGAAAACAACTTGTCTGAAATCAGAGTTTTGTAGAAGCTGTTAATTACTATCTTCTAAAATTGTTACGGGTTTTTTAACTTAATAAAAATAATGAAATATATCTAAACTCGAAAAGCTGGATCTTTATGTATCTTACCAGTCCGATTAAGGGAGATCACTCATTAAATGTTGTCGACTAAAAGTCAATTCACCATGACATTTGTGGGTCACGATTACCATTTTTCGTTCATGTATTTTCCTGATTATTTTAAAACACAGGGCGTGGTTTGATGGGTATTTCATGATTTTGTTTTCCATTAAAACAGTTTTTCGCATTTGTCCAACATCGGAACGAATGTTGGCCGGATTCGAACTCAAATCCCTGGATTGATAGCCCCGCTGAGCTTCCAGGTCTCGGCTCGCTGAACAGAGAAAGTATGTTTTGTCTATAATACAGATCGTGGGCTTCATGCAAAACGGTTGTAACCACATCTTGGCACAAGAGTAGTTACAATTGTTTTGCATGAATCCATCGAGATGCACACGCAGGTGGAAAACGAATTAGACTTTCCCACAAACAAACGCTTTTTGTCGCTTCTGCAGCAGACGGTTTTTGAAAACATTGTTCCAAAAGGAGAAATTGCTCATAAAGAGCACTTTTCCGGGGGTTTTAACTCCATTCAATAATTAATATTTTATTTATAGAGGTTTAATATATTTCAAAAAATACATTTTCGGAGTCGTCCGTCGTTGAGGAATGTTTGTATTTCGGCAATGAGCGGGTTCGTGGGTCACGACTACCATTTTCCGTTAATGTATCACCCTAAATATTGCAAATGACAGGGCGGAGTTTGTTCCGGATATCTGAACATCGGTTTTGGTGTAAGATAGGGTTAACGTAGTCTCTCCGTGGCGCTCAGGAAAGCGGGGATGGCATTACGACATATGCATCTGTTTCAGGATTTATCATACCGGAAGTGCTGCTAATGTACCAAGGAAACGCCGTGATATAACCGGAATACGAATAAAAGGGGCGTATTACATCATTCCTACAAGAAAACAAACAAACGTTGACCATATTTCATAGGTTACTGTACTTTAATGGACAACAACACTGTTGAAATGGCAACAGTTAGTAATATGTCGTGTAGCGGAATGGGTTGACATTTGACCCTATCTCACATACAACAAACCTGCAGCAGACCAATTTGGAAATATTTATAAAAAAAATCTCTGTATATGTCAGTAGAATTATTGAAATGAGTTGAAAATACTGTGGCAAAATGTGCGAATTGTGCTGTTTTATGGCGTCAGAAAGCGTCTGGGAAAGGTTTAAAACAATGACCCGAGTTTGGAAGTACTCCAATAGTTTACAAATCTGCCACAAACAGACTTGGACACACAATAGTCCTTGAACCTTTAACCCTATAGATGTATTTACTGGTTTTCTCAAACCCGTAAACCACGCACAACACTCGTTCCAAGCAACAGGCGTCTTGTCCACATAGACTAATATATCTATAGGTGCTACCTATTTACGAAAAAAAACCGCAAGATAATTATAAACAAAAATTAAAGAGCATACTTTGGCCATAAAAAAGGATTTATAAGTAATTGACTAGACAATAATAATGTTAATGTCATGTTTCTTGCATTATTAAAACATATTTGGAATTCGTATTGCTGTTGTCTATTATTTGAACAAAAAATAATAACGTAAAGACTTTCAGACAATCAGGGAATACATTTATAATGAACGAGGTTAAAACATGATGGCCAAGATGATCCTTAATCGATCACCTGCATTATGGCAAAAAAAAGAAGCAAATAGATCAGCCCTTTTCTGATGCCACCTGGCGACTGCCTTTTTCAACCAGTCAATATGACTGGAACAAATTATGTAAGGGGTCACATTTCTCATTTCTGCTAAACCCTTTCCCTATTAGAGACGGTTTCTGAGGCCTATGCAACAGACGATTTAGGAAAAGATTGCCGCCACAAGAACAATTGCTTCTTATGAGAAAGTTATCCTTTTGCCACAATGTTTGATAACTAATTATACTTTGAATGAGTGAGTCAATAGCTCATGTATAGGAAACGACGTCGCTCCATTGACGTTACGCCAAGATGAAGTGTAACGGAAATGACGTCACATCCTTCTTTGGCTACGATACAGCCAAAATTTAGTTTCGGGCGTAGAAGGCTAATGCTTTCGTTTTTTTGACGAACGGGAAAACATATTTCTTACAGATTTCCATTTATTTTTAACTTTTCGTACAAATGTTAATTCCACATAACACAGCACTTAAATGATCTTAAATATCGATTTAAAAAAAAATGATTAAAAAGACGACAATAATTTTCAATCCGTGTTTTTCTGTTCATTTTATACATACCCAAAATACCGATTTAAAAAAAATAAAAAAAAATAAAACCACAATAATTTTCAATCTGTGTTTTACGTCTGCTTTTTATACATATCAACAATGGCGGCCCCATGAATTTTTCCAGTTTCATTTCAGAAAGCTTCATGGGTTATTGAAAAAAAAAAAAAAAAAAATAAACCCATCAGTCGAAGACGACAGAAAGGGTTTTACTGAGCTTCGGTTCGAATTCACGAGGTCTTGGTTGACAACCCGCGCCGCTAACAACTGAGCAACCAGGGTTCGAATCGCTGAACAGAAACAGCCAGTTTCACTTATTATACTGATTCGTCTGCAGGTTATAAACGATTAAGCCATTGTTTTCGATTATACAGAAGCGCATGCAGTTAATAAACGATTAAGCCATTGTTTTCGATTATACAGAAGCGCCTGCAGTTAATAAACGATTAAGCCATTGTTTTCGATTATACAGAAGCGCCTGCAGTTAATAAACGATTAAGCCATTGTTTTCGATTATACAGAAGCGCCTGCAGTTAATAAACGATTAAGCCATTGTTTTCGATTATACAGAAGCGCCTGCAGTTAGTAAACGATTACGCCATTGTTTTCGATTATACAGAAGCGCCTGCAGTTAATAAACGATTAAGCCATTGTTTTCGATTATACAGAAGCGCCTGCAGTTAGTAAACGATTACGCCATTGTTTTCGATTATACAGAAGCGCCTGCAGTTAATAAACGATTAAGCCATTGTTTTCGATTATACAGAAGCGCCTGCAGTTAGTAAACGATTACGCCATTGTTTTCGATTATACAGAAGCGCCTGCAGTTAATAAACGATTAAGCCATTGTTTTCGATTATACAGAAGCGCCTGCAGTTAATAAACGATTAAGCCATTACACTTGATACCCGTGTTTAATCATTTCCCATATTCAGACGCTTTCTGTTGGCTCTCCAGCGGGCAGCATTTGAAAACATTGTGACACAAGAAGGATTGCTTATAATAACATTTTTTTTCAAATTTATTCAACAATTACACATTTAAATAGATTTACCATATTTCAAACCAGATGCTTTCGATGTCATCTGTTGTAGGGTTTTTGTATACGGGAAAGGGTCAGTTGTAAAAATAGTTTCTTGCTTGAGTAGTTCTAGTATAACTCGTCCAGTCTAACTACTGAGTATTTAATACAGACTTCTAGGGACAGGAATAAATTGCTTAACAAGAAACAGTTATATTTGTCACATGACATTGCTAACAACAGTCTGTGCAGAGGTCCAGATAAGGAGGGTTATTCAGCTCTTTTTCCCACAATTTCTCTCTTATTATTAAAGGAAACCCTATGTTGTGGGTACTCAAAAGAATTGTCTCACTGAGACGATTCTTTTGAGTACCCACAACATAGGGTTAGATGGTCAAATAAGGATTTTAGAACATGCAAAACGCCCCTTATCTATAGCTATGTCTATGTCAAGTATATAACACAGATATTACATGTTATTATCATATGTTTCCAAAACGAACGACTTTGAAAATATGACTTCGGTGGTGTTATAGACATAGCAGATTGACAATAGGCTGTTAGATATCTGTAATTCAATGTGTGTATTCAATAGTGTTGCCTAACACCTTTTTAGGTTAATCTGAAAACGTGTATCCATTTTTACTATAGGAAGAAACAATATAGTTAATCGCCGATGATTCTACTTTTCAAAAAAAGCAAAGTGGCGATGGTTTTAATCATCACAAGGTTTTAATCCTTTCCCACATGCAGACACTTTATGACGCCTCTGCAGCAGACTACTTTTGAAAACATTGTGACAATAGGAGAAATTGCTTATGATGTTTTCAACTTTGCTCAACAGTTATTCTTTAATTTATAAAAAAAAAATCCATATTTTTTAAAATTGCTGCAGGTTGTTTGTATCAGGGAGGGAAAGGGTCAATGAAAATTAACTTAACAACAAAAGGGTACCCTGGCATTTTCTTCTAAAGTGTACGGAGACTTATTTCTGTCTCCTTTTTGACTGAACCCCTCTATGAATGTTGTATCAACGGCTTATTGGTCGCGATAAATACTTTACGATCTAGTCTTGGATTATTTATTAATGGACTTACTACTATAACTTACTTTCTCCCGATCGCATGGTGGATTATGTGTGTATGTACCTCTGTCAGTGAAGTTCGTTTTCAAGGCACGTGGATGTATGTATATGTGCTATTTATGTTATGAGATAATACGTTTTATTGCATACTTTTTTCGGTGGATTATTAAAACATAACTTGATTATGTCCTGCAAATCTCTCTTTTGCAAATGCTGAATTCATCAAATTATTTGTTTCGCTTTTACACAATTTTTGATCTGATATATGCACGTCAGCAGTTCATTAACGCAAGCACTTCAATTATTTGTTAAGATTTTAAATCGTAATGCAACTATTTTTGAACACCAACATAATTAATTTCACCCAGGATATGGACGTCTCGTGTAAATACCACTTTTGGAGTTCAATCATAGACAATCACTCTTCATATTACACTGCAACAACTCATATATATATATATATATATATATATATATGAGCCACACGAGAAAATCTACGTTATGCTCTCTGTGTAATGTATCGACCCAGATCAGCCGACACATTCCGTGTCAGTAGAATAGAGGTATAGAGCAATGATTCATGAAACAGAAGATCCACAGAAGGCGAACAAAGTATGTCCGAGTTAGCCTGCGCGGTATGCTAAGGCTGGTCCGGGTCGATACTTTACGCAGAGTCCACAATGTTGGTTTTCTCGTGGGACGGCTCATATATAGACATGTATTTAGACAGTGGGAGGCTTACTTATATAAGAGACATCACTTTAACTTCAATGTCATGTACCGGTTGTTTATGAAAATATATTATGGTACATTTACTACACCTTTTACTTTAACTTTCTGATGTGTAATGTTCGCCAAGACTGTGTGGATGCACATGTTGATTTGGATCTACACTGTTCATAAAAGCCAACTTAGCACGAGCGGGAACAGATCTTGATACACAGTTAGTTTAAAAAAAAAAAAAAAAAATGTTAGCCCTAAATGGTTTATGATCTAAACATAAATATCATTCTATATTTTGAGTTTGAATAGATTAAAACAAGTTAAGAAAACATCGATAACCAAGATTAACCTGTGTGTGGTGCAGTCTAGCGTTGGTCATCTTTGTTCTCTTCTCGTCAAAAATAAACCATTCAAACATACAACACATCTGTCTGCATCCCATGACTTTTAAAACATCTAGACAACAGTATAGAAACTCTCTATAAATGAAAGTATCGGTATTGAAAGCATTGAAAGCAACTTCCCCTTTTGTCACAATGTTTTACGAAGTCCTCTGCTGCGGAGGCGTCAAACTGTGGGAAAAGATTAAATGCTTATAATGAAATCAATTCGCTGATGAAATCACGATGTGATTCATAAGTCGTCTGCTACAGTCGCGTCAGAATGCGTCTGCAAGTGACAGAGGGCTGAAAAGTACTATGTGTGACAAACCATCAAGACTGTCGCCTATATTCATCTTATCTGCATGAAGTAAGTGCGCCCAAACTATGTCAGATGATAATGCATGACATTGGCAATGCCACGCGAAAACCTACCTTCGGAATTATTGCCGTTTATATTACTTACCATATAATTGCATGCTTGTTTATAAAGTTTGTTATCATAACACTTCTCTGGCGGCTTCCACGATGCTTCCAAGATGCATGTATGAATACTGAAATGGATGGCGAGCTAGTGAGATTCTTGATCTGACTGCGAGGGGTCGCAGGCTGGTCTGGATCTGTCGTGGTTGCGACATCCCGAATGTTGCTTTTTTATGAAACGTGTCTTACGTGGCCTATATGAGCCAATGCTTGATAAAAGGTACACCATGGCTTTTTGTGAACAGTGTAGAACCAGATCAGCCTGTGCATCCGCACAGTCTGATCTGGACCTACATTGTTCACATATTTACTAACACAAGCTTAACAGAATATTCCGTCAACTTGTGTAGATCCTAATAAGACTGTGCAGATGGACAAGATGATTAGAAAATACATCGCTCTAAAATGCCAACGTGTTCCTTTTCTCACTTACTGGCCCGTATCTTATGAATTACGTGAATAGACAGTGGGAGGATTTTAATGTTGGAGGTTACAATAAATAACGGGGCATAGTGCAATACAACGGCCGGTTTGTGCATTATTTAGTTGAACTCTTAGTATAAGTCATTCTAGTGACTGGCGTGCAACGAGTGGTATCCTTTTTTATAAAAAATAATTCATGGAAATTACTTAACTTAAATTTGGAACAAGGATACTTGCAAGTAGGTGTCTCATTTTTTCTTTGGTTCCTGGTATCATTATTGTTCAACGGTATATCAGCTACAGCACGGCGAATTTATATAAGTTTATGTTTAATCTCTTAGTGAAGACCGATTCAGTACCAGGCTAGGAAATATGCCTTGCCTAATGGCACACCACCATGACCGTCGCCGCGAGCCGGGATGCTCAGCAGGCGAATTTTGAATACATCTAGGGCACAACAATTAAAACTCTTATGAATTAAAACTTAATTATTGAAACGAGTTGAAAACATTGTAACAAAAGCTGAAATTGCTCAT
Organism: Serripes groenlandicus; assembly: GCA_031761405.1. NCBI lineage: Eukaryota > Metazoa > Mollusca > Bivalvia > Cardiida > Cardiidae > Serripes > Serripes groenlandicus. Next base: position 63,501,814 of record JASEVX010000009.1, on the reverse strand, counting down.
TATGATAAATTTTCAACTTTTACCATAATGTTTTCAAATGTTGACTGCCCAGAGGTCCAGATAAGGAGGGGGTATTCAGCTCTTTTCCCCACAATTTCTCTCTTATTATCAAATCTAACCCTATGTTGTGGGTACTCAAAAGAATCGTCTCACTGAGACGATTCTTTTGAGTACCCACAACATAGGGTTACATTGACAAATAAGGATTTTAGAAACATGCAAAACGACCCTTATCTAGAGCCCTGCTGCCGCTGGTGCATCAAAAGAGTCTGCAGGTTTAAAAGGACATTGATCGAATTGGTTAATGGTACAGTGTTAACTTAGTCTACATTGTAACTTTTCTTCGGGACTTGGTAACAAGATGAGACCTATGTCAACCCTTTCCCACATACGACAAATCTGCAGCAGACGATTTTTGAAAACATACCCGAAAAAGATTGGAATCTTCCTTCAAATGAAAGTACAATAATGTTATAGAGTTGAAAATATGGTGACAAAAGGAGAAATTGCTCGTGTTGAGCTCTTTCGTCTTTTGTCGCCATGTTTTCAAAAAAGCTGTCTGCTGCAGAGGCATCAGAAAGTGTCTATATGAGGGAAAGTTTTAACCTTAGCCTCCATACAGTCTAGTCAGAATCTTTAAGTACGCGATCTAGTCGTTCAATTATCCCGAACGCCCATAGAAAACGACATTGATCACATACCGAATGTGTGCACGTTTGCAGCTTGATCATGCTTGCATATTAATTTGTAAGGTTCGAAGGTCTGTTTATCGCATGACTTTGTACGATACAGGTTATGGTCTTATTAAGCAATCGCGAGATTCAAATCCCAGTCCGGCTTCTGGAAATTTAAGGGGTGCTCCCACTGAATTAGAGGTCATGAACTGGTCCTTTCCAGGAAAAATAACCTCGCGTGTATCCGTGCTATACACTGGGCACGTAAAAGAACCAAGGGGTATCTTCGGAAAGAGCTAGGGTATCGTACCCGAACTTCCTTGTATCTAACTTTGTCTGCTCGCCAAATAGTTAATCCTGCACAGCGAGGGTAAATGAAAACAAACAAAATACTACGCAATACGGTTCTCTATCTGTACACTTTAAAAACATTGCGAATTGGTTGTGCTGGGTCGTAGATCGTAGCTCAACCACTAGAAAAACATTCTGAATTGGCTGACCTGGGTCGTAGATCATATACGACACAGGTTATGGTCTTACTAGGCAATAAGATTCCCCTATCTGTACGTGTATATTCCTGCTGTTAGATTAACCGACCTACTTGAATTTCGACACATATTTACATATTTATATGGATTAGTCTTATTTAAATAATGATGGGTGATTATTGAATAATGTAGACCATTTTTGTGGCGATTGGTTGACAATCGCCACAGTGCTACCAAAACAACAACAACGAAAAAAAAATTATATAGTCGATTTTGAACAATCGGTTGGATATTTCTGCAAAGGCAATTTACTCACTTCCGTTAAACCGCCATATATATATATAGTTCCATCAGTGATGCAGGCACACGATTACTAATGATAATGTTAGTGCTACTTTGATACCGGATTGGTACTAATATTTGAGATTTATCGAGAAAATATCTAAATAGAGTTAAACTATTTACATATTATCTTTCTTCATGTTTGGGCAGATAATAAATATCATCACGCGTCTTGGGTACGCTATGCAGAGTATCATGATACTCCTGTGCCTCGTTTTATTTTTACTGTAGTCAACCGTAACCTTTTGACCTTTAACCTGATTCGGCAGGAGTTGGTTGTACTCTGAAAGTACCTCGCCAAAATAAAACGGCCAATTAACTTCTTTTGTAATTTCTGAAAAGACCTACAAGTTTAACAATCATGGTCCGTGAAAAGTGCTTATTTCGTACCTGGTCACGTTTTCAATAACATTGCAAAATTATAGAGTGGCATAGGCTAAAACGCAAATAAATAAATAAAGTCGGCTCACGAAAACAACATGACTGTCACGAAAACAACGTTTTATTTGACAATAAATCACATGTATTCATAAGTTTTCTAATTATTTACTTAAAAGCATATGCACAAACAAATAACGATAATTTTAAAAGTATGTAATAGTGTTTTTTGTACTAATTACGCGAAATAGAAAAATTAGAGAGTGGCGTAGGCTAAAACGCAATAAAATCGGCTCACGAAAACAACTCGGCTGCCGCGAAAACAACTTTCTTTACGACAATAATCCCATATTACCATATTATGGTTGTTACGAAAACAACTTTTTATAGTTGTATGTCTTCATAATTTTTAAATTAGGAACAAATGATTGATTAACATTTTTTTAGAAAAGATATTGTCCTACGAAAATGACATTTTCTCACAACGTTTTCAACTCTTACAGTGTTCTATCAGCGATCATTTTCTCACAATGTTTTCAACTCTTCACTATTTTATCATTATTTTCTCACAATGTTTTCAACTCTTCACTATTATATCATCATTTTCTCACACTGTTTTCAACTCTTCACTATTCTATCATCATTTTCTCACAATGATTTCAACTCTTCACTATTCTATCATAATTTACTCACAATGTTTTCAACTCTTCACTATTCTATCATCATTTTCTCACAACGTTTTCAACTCTTACAACTGTTCTATCTGACATTGTGATAATTCTCGTTTTCTCACAATGTTTTCAAGTCATACAAATGCTATATCTTACATTGTGATAAAATGAGAAATTTCACATTTTATCACAATGTTTTCAACTCATACATATTCTCACAATGTTCCAACTCTATCAACAAACAATACCCGGTGTGTAGAACACCCGGTGAGACCTTTATGAGTCATATAAAAAGTTGTTTTCGGTATCTAGCTATACCGACCTAAAAACGGGAAGCTGGAATTTTATCAAATCTGGAAATTCCGAAAGGTTTTTATAAATATTTTAAACGCTTTATTTTGTAGTTGTTGCAATATATGAATACGATCGCCACTACAGTGCCATTGGCGCTTTGATTTTAAAAGGCACGAAGTTGTAGGCTGGTTTTACTCCGCATTTAGAATGCTACACAATACAATACAATACAATACAATATATCTTATTGCATAAAACAACAAGCAAAATGTTTATAGCAAATAAAGAAATTATAAAAGGTACGGAGAAATTGATTTTTTTCAGAGGAATTTACAATCATTTGACAATGTAAGAGTTTATTGAAAAACTGATCTATTCTGGAATGTTCATGTTAGTGTAAGTTTCGATGAAATTCGAATCGTAGAACGTTTATCAAAGATAGACTATCACATCATTTGGTGTAAGAATCTAGCCATGCTACTGTTCTCTACGTTTCATTGCAACGAATACGTATTAAGCTAAACTATTTATAATGTTCACAGAAATGTTGTTTCTTGCCAACAAAACCGAAATAAGGGTTAAGATTCCTTATCTAAAAGAAAGGAAATAATGAAATACCATTCTTGTCTATGACATATACAGTCCATACAAAAATAAGAGATATTAAAGACGAATTTTTTTTTTATCTAACACTTGATCAAATTTAAATGTATGAAATTGTGTTTGCAACTGACGAACTAATAAAACTGTTAAGAAAAATAAAATGAAAATATTGAGCAATTTGTAATTATTTTTCGCGGTTTTCCTTTTTGTATTAGTCTAAAACGCTTACTCGTCCAGTTTTAAAAGAGCACGGTGTATCATTTCGATAGAATATGAAACGTCATGTTATAAATAGTAAAACCGAAATCCAAACAAGTCCTGATTACAATAGAACTGTCTGGCTGTACTATGTGTGTGTATACATGCGTTTAAATCCACAAAGAAATAGAAATAGAATGAGCCGTCCCGCGAGAAAACCAACATTAAATGACCTCTGCGTAATGTATCGATCCAGATCAGCCTGCGCTGTCCGCGCAGACTGATCCGGGCCGACACATTCCGTCTCAGGGGGATAGAGGTATAGAGTAATGATTCCTGAAACAGAAAATCCACAGGATGCGAAAAGTGTCCATCCGGGTAAGCCTGCGCGGCATGCTTAGGCTGATCCGAGTCGATACTTTACGCATAGTCCACAGTACGGGGAGCAAATACGGGACAGCGGGAATGGGACTAATGGACTGTTTAACATTGTATGGGCTTTTTAAAACGTACGCAGTTGACTCGTGATATCTTGAAATCAAAAGTGGTCCATATATTACATCGAGTAGTCGTCATCAAACCTCCAGTTATTCCCTCATATCATGCTAAATTCACTTAATATTTAATGTATCTTTCGCTTCGCCATTCTTGTATACATAACCCTTCCCAACATACAAACAAATCTGCAGCAGACGAATTTGAAGATATCTAGAAAAAATTAATATAGAGAGTATTAAATAGATAAAAGAGTTGAAAACATTGGGACAGACGGATTATCAGCAAATTCTTATTTTCACGCAATGTTTTCAAACAGCTGCTGTTGTATGTGGTAAATATAGGATCTGACATTAGTTGTCATTTCATATAAAGTTTTATTAACTCTTTCAGCGCCAAAGGCAATATTGAGCTTTTTGCAAACAATACTGATTCAGGTGAGTCAGCTCGTAACGAGCTGTCTCACCTGAAATCAGCATTGTTTGCCTTTTAGTTATCCAAATATTACGAAACTCTTATAACATATGAAATAGAGTCGCCCGAATTTGACCATGGAAGAGTCTACTTTAAACAAATCGGCGCTGAAAGAGTTAAACAAGTCCAGGAAATGAATTATTAAGCGAGCCTTACGTAATACGTAATGGTTATATTAGATCGGATACGAGCATTGTCGTCCCACGAGAAGGCCAACATAATGGCCTCTGCGTAATGCATCGACCAAGATCAGCCTGCGCAGGGTCCCGGGTTCGATCCCCAGTCGCGGCACTACGGTCATGGTGGAGTGCCCTTGGGCAAGGCATATTTTTTAGCCTAGTACTGGTTTGTTTACCGAGGGATCATGAATAAGTACACTGTCGCCGTGATATAACTGAAATAATGTTGAGAAATACGTAAAACACCAATAAAACAGCCTGCGCAGTCTGCGCAGGGTAGTTCGGGCCGACACATTTCGTCTCAGGGGGATAGAGGTATAGATTTATGCTTCCTTCAACAGAAAATCCACAGGAGGCGAAAAGTGTCTGTCCGGATAAGCCTGCGTTGGGTTTCTTCCGGGACTGCTCAATTCAAGAAAACAACTTTTTTTGCGGATCCGTTCGAGGTATTCAGTGGTACGAGTTTCGCTGCAAAATGCAGTTAAAGATTTTTGCAAACAATGCAGATTCAGGTGAGACAGCTCGTAAAAATCTGTCTCTCTTGAAATATGCATTTTTTGCCACTTAGTGGTCCAATTTTCCACATGGAAGAGCCGACTTTGTGAAATTCGACAGTGAAAGAGTTAAATGATTTATACAAATGATCTCATGTTATCATAGTTAGAGTTTGCGAGTTCTGTCATGAACGAGGAAAAACAACAACACAAACAAGTCAACACATATAAAAGTTATCCTTATTTTGTATAATTGTAATTGATTAATCTGCTCAGAAATGGGCGCCATGATTGGCTAATAACAAATATCTTATCTTATCATAGATTGTAGTGATATAGAATTGTTGATTGAATGATTGGGGTTTAATTTTTCAAATATACTGGTTTAAGTCCATTGTTGGGTTTACACTATTTTTGTTTCTATTGAAACGATATGTATATGTTAACCCTTTCCCTCATATAGACTCTTACTGACGCCTCTGCAGCAGACGGCTTTTTGAAAGCATAGTGACAAAAGAAGAAATTGCTCAAAACGAGCAAGTTCTCCTTTTGCCACAATGTTTTCCACTTTTAGTCACAGGTTATCCGTTCAATTATTGAGATTTTTTTACAAAATATGTTCAAAGTCGTCTGCTGCAGAATTGTCGTATGAGGGAACGGGTTAACAGAGATTTTTCATACTTTAGGTCCATTGTTGGCTTTACACTATTTTTGATTATATAGAAACGATATTTATATGTTACGCATATACTCTGTGATAAGAATTTGTTCGCAATAATCACATTGGTCACAAACAAATTCCTTCTCAAAAAGTATGTTTTGGTGCATGGAGTTCATTTCTTTTGCACGGGAAACATTTTCAACAGTTTATAGTTTCTGGGCTGCTCTATACATATACTGGAATATGTCATAATTTTGTGCTGGAAATACCAGTCGTAGGAATTCAGCGTGATACTGGTTTGGATAAAACATTGCATGGGAAATCTAATTAACCCTCCCCCCATTTAAAAATAAATCAGCAGTCGTTGTCTTTGGAAACAGCTTGGCATAAATATATAGACATTCTATATAAATGAAAAACTAGTTATTGAATAAAGTTAAAAAAAACATGTTTTCATAAGTCGTCTGCTAACAACAGTAAGGTGTTAGTTTTACCATCTGGTGTCAATACATCATCTTTATCAAACAAATAATCGAGCTCTAACATGATTATTGCGCAATCATTGTTATTGTGTATCGGTATATAATCCAATAATCTAATACGATAATACAATACACAATTTATTTTCAAATAATGACTGTTTACCGTTAACTTTCTGTCCCAGGTAAAGCTAAATCTATAGCAACGGGGGGCTGTCATTTCAAGAGCTGTAAGCTTAGATTCCCGTCTCGATCATCTTTCTCTCCTATGTTTGACGGAAGTGAATTTGATCAACTTCATGCGGCTTCTACGACTTAAAAAGAAATATGTGTATGAAGTACCGGTTTGGGAAAGCTAGGATACATATTAATATGCATAATATACCCTTTCACATACACACTTAATCTACACTTAATCGACTTTGAAAACATCTAGACAAAAGTATGTAAAACATATCAATAACTGAAAGTATAATTATTGAAAAGAGTTAAATAACATTGTGACAAACGGAGAGATCGCTCATGATGATCATAATAACGTCTCAATTTGTCACGATGTGTTCAAAGATTGTCTACTGCAGATGCGCTTTTAAGTAGAAAAGTGTTAAATACATGATTGTTTTTTAGGGTGTTTATCAGTGACAACATTTTAAGTGTGATTTTAACCCTTTCCCTCATGTAGACGCTTTCTGACGCCTCTGAAGCAGACGACTTTTGAAATCATAGTGGCAAATGGAGAAATTGCTCATAATGAGCAATTTCTCCATTTGTCACAATGATTTCAACTCTATTCAACTCAATGATCATACTATCATTAATAGAGATTTTTCTATATTTTGGACTTGATAATTCATGTGGTAAAGAGTTAAGCGTCACATGATCCACCCACTGGGAGCAAAACAACTACACGACATTTGCGACATTTGTAGAACCAGATTAACTCGCGCATTCACGCAGGGTAATCTACGTCTGCACTGTTCTCTAAATAGTCACAAACGGTTTATAAACAATGCTGACGAATACAGTGCATGAAGAGTATATGCGAAGACGGATCTTACTCTCCAATTGTCAATACATACAAAGTACAGGTACCGGTTAGTCAGGGACCATACGCCAGTGCAGGGTGACCCTCGTATAACTGAAATATTGCTGAAAGCGCTGTACATGTAATACAAAAACAATTTGCAAATAAACTCTTAGGTGTGTTTTCTTGGGGTGCGGCCCACAGTTACCCGGAACTGAATAATTTACCCAAAATAACCCATACATAATTTAAGACTTTATCGTACGTGACGCGTTAAAGGAAAATGAGTCATAGTGAGTCTCGGTTTAGGACTAATCTGACTCCAACACTTTAAAAGTTTTACTGTTAACTCAGAATTTTTGTTCAAGAATCTGATTGGTCAAAAGCAAATTTGTCTTCGAAATTGACGAATCAGAAGTCTTAAATGTGTTTTGAGAACGGCCTTCAGTTCTAAGCAAATAGAGCGTGTTCAGAGTGTTAATAGTTTTGGGGCCTAATCAGTACACATACATGTAGAAGACAGTGGTGCAGTGGCAGAACGTCGTCGAACTTTCGTGCTAAAGGTCCAGGGTTCGAATCCTGTGATGAGCGGATTCTTCCTTATGGACTTTTCCGCACACTCAGCGTGAGTACTGATCATGTCACCAGGGGCGTGATTAATATGATCTAAATGCTTGTTTCGCAGTCAATGTAAAGTAAATAAGTTAAAATACTTAGGCATTGCACTAGTCCTAGAACTATAACACGTCCTGAGTTCGAGGCCCGTAAGCGTGGGACACAATTTATGACCTACGCGCATGTATGAAATAAATAAGTTGAAACAAAAATATAATCAAAACTTAGTTTCATCAGGATCCCCTTTTGACTGACGATTCTTATTCATATTTAGAAACACTGTTTGATCATACAAACTTTCCACATCTCGTGAAGTAAGTTAGTTTTAATACAGTAATCGTACATTATTTATTAACTTTTTGATCATACAAACTTCCTACATCATGTGAAGTAAGTTAAGATGAATACAGTTATCATACATTATTTATTAATTTGCGCTGTACGCTTCACCCACTGTACCAGCATAACACTTTCCCACATACAGATGCTTTCTGACGACTCTGCAGCAGCCTACATTTGAAAACATTGTGATAAATGTAGAACATTGCTCATTATGAACACTTTCTCTTTTTGACAACATTATACTATCACTTATAAAAAGCTTCCACATTTCCCCCAGATGTTTTGTATGTGGGGAATGGGTTAAAACAACGTAAACATTCGCCGTAATGTAAGATTGTTTATTGAGCCAGTTACATATATGTTATGTACAGAACAGAATGTTTATTGAGTCAGTTACATATATGTTATGTACAGAACAGAACAGAAGTTTATTTACAACACAAGTATATAAGCTCATTGTAATTAACATACATGGTAATGAAAATAGTAATAATTCGATTTATAGTTTTCAAACAAAGTAAATACATTTATTAGTTGATGATTATGTTATTTAGTTGATTTTCCTTAAATAAGAGTCTTGTTTAACCAAGTCAGATACTAATATGTATCTAAATTGGAAAAACTAGACAAATTATGATTAATATACATGAATGAATTTATATAACTACCATTTTGAAAAATAACAGAACCTTTTTTGAAAATTACTATGTTAGATGGTGAGAGAAAAATAAAATAAAATAATATATATATATATATATATAATACAAATCTTATCATATTAGTACATCAGTTATTGATATTCGACATATATTGGTTTCTCAGCTTAAAAGCATATATACAATAAAGAGCAAGTTTGGTTAGGATTTTTTTTTATTTGTAGAATCAATCAGTAACACCAGACGCATTTTATAAATGAAGACTTATCGGTTTAACGTGTACAGTTATTTCCATTGTACCCGTATTCACAAACAGTAAAGGTCTGTATGAGCGCATACTCAATTATGATAATGAGGGAAATAATTATGATGGTTATTATACTAATCATCATTTTTATTATCATCGTTTACGCCAGCACTATCATCAAAATCATCATCATCATCATGATTATCACCATTATCACCATCATGATTATCACCATTATCATCAATCCATCATCATCATAATCATCATCATCATCATGATTATCACCATCATGATTATCACCATCATCATCATTATCATATTCATCATAATCATCATCATCATCATGATTATCACCATCATGATTATCATCATTATTATAATCATAATCATCATCATCATCATCATCATCATTATCACCATTATCATCATAATCATGATTATCACCATTATCACCATCATTATCATATTCATCATAATCATCATCATCATCATGATTATCACCATCATGATTATCACCATTATTATAATCATAATCATCATCATCATCATCATCATCATTATCACCATTATCATCATCATCATGATTATCACCATTATCACCATCATGATTATCACCCATCATCATCATTATCATAATCATCATCATCATCATCATGATTATCACCATTATCACCATCATGATTATCACCATTATCATAATCATCATAACCATAATCATCATCATCATCATCATGATTATCACCATTATCATCATCATCATCATGATTATCACCATTATCATCATCATCATCATCATTATCACCATTATCATCATCAGCAGCAGCAGCAGCATCATCATCAGCAGCAGCATCATCATCACTTCAGTGCTTCAATTTTAAGAATTTGCATGTGTTTCATAATCGATTAAGAAATAAATCTACCACTTCTGAAAAATATTTTTAATTGTGTATTGGAATAAAACTTTCCCTTTGATGCCTTTGCAGCAGACGACTTATATTGCCCATAATGAGCATATTCTCCTCGTGCCATGCTGTTTTGAACTCTGTTCAATGAATACACCTTTATTTATAGATATTTACCATATGTGTGGCAGACTAGTCTGCGGAAACTGTTTCAAAATAGTGTTGTATGTAGGAAAGGGTTGGACGTTCGCCGATCATCGACAAATCAAAAAAAATTGGGGCATTTAAACATATATCTTACCCCTAATAGAAACAATTGATCTAGGACTATTCCATAACATATTGGACTCTAAACGAGTGATTTCCGACCAACATGTAACGAGAAAGTGGGCAAATCTGGTACCGCTGGGGAATCAGTGGTGAGATCGTATCAATTATTAAGGATTTTATCCAATAACATTTACTCTTTTTCTTCACAATTATCCTGGCCGAGCCCCGATAGGTAGTACCGACGAAGGCTTTCAATCCATGGGTTGTGAGTTCGAAGCCGAGGTCGGCCAACATTCTTTCCGCCGTTTGACAAACAGGCATCCTTCTTCTTCGTGTGGTAAAACATTCAGTTGCTTAGACAGACTGTTTTGTGGAGTACTGGTGTGAGAAAGTCAGGAACACATCGGTAGGTGAAGTAGCTGCCGGGCATAGACTGATAACCACTTGGTGCATGTAAGACGAATTACGCTTGTCGCATTGGCTTTTGTGAATCCCCGAGCTAGGGTTCAAACTCACTGCCCCTGTTTTGACAGCACGCGTCGCAAGCGATTTATACTATATCAAAATAATAAGATCTGTCGATTACTTTGAAAACGCGTTAGAATTTTTGCTTAATCAGAAATCGGTACACTTTTCCAACTTACTATAAACTAGCGTTATAATTATTTCAAAAATTAAAAGCTAGAGCCCTTTACTTGTTTCTTGGAAAACCGCGACTAAGTTCATAAAGAAGAGTGAAGTAGCACACAGCACATTTATATACAAAAAAACAAAAGCAAAAAGGCGGTTAACAACAAAAATCTACCAACAAAACTTGACGAGAGATTTGCTCTGACAACCTTGTGATTTTTTTCCCAAGAGTCTATTATTTGCAATGCTCCAGATAATGGAATTTGTTTTATGTTACGCCGAGTCCCGGTAGCTTAGTCGGTAGCGAAGCGGGCTGATAATCCAGGCGTTGTGAGTTCGAACCTAAGCTCTACCAACATTCTTTTCCGATGTTTAACAAATATCAATGCGACAAACGTCGTTTGTCTTCCACTAATCGGCTAACAGTCTATTTTGAAAAACAGCCAGTTGCTTTGAAAGACTGACGTGTGAAAACCTGATTTGACTGAACAAATTGTTGAAAACGACGTTGTTAACCCGAAGTAATTGGTTAATGTAACAATACGGGCCGCTTCCAACTATTTAGAATATTACTGTCTCTCCGAATTTACATCAGTTAAATTGACTTTGGCAGACAATTAGTGGGGCTTCACTGCTAGATTTTTTGAAAGAAAGGAAAGGAATTTATATTTTAATCTTTTATTGACAACATACATTTGTCTATGGCTATTTACAAAGTGGAATGCTATGGCTTAGACTTAAAGTAAACAAGTATAAACATGTTCCTATACAAGATGTCATATAATTGAGCCATCGCGCGAGAAAACCAATATTATGGCCTCTGCGTAATGTATCGACCCAGATCAGCCTGCGCTGTCCGCGCAGACTGATCCGGGCCGACACATTCCGTCTCAGGGGGATAGAGGTATAGCGTAATGATTCCTGAAACATAAAATCCTCATGAGGCGAAAAGTGTCCATCCGGGTAAGCCTGTGCGGCATTCTTAGACTGATCCGGGTCGATACTTTACGCAGAGTCCATAATGATTGCTTTCACGCGGGACGGCTAATATTTGGTGTATCAAATGGAAAAGGTACGCAATAAGATCAAGTTAGGGAACAGCAAAATGCTCTATAACGTCATCGCGAAAGGAATTACCATCCGAAATATATTTACATAACTTTAATTCATACTTTCTTTTCAGAATTTGAGATTAATTTGTTATAAAGTGTCAGAGTGTATTGGCAAATAAAAGGCAATATTGTCCTTCACGCTTATACAAAATACGTGTGAACAAACAATATAATTATATATATACATGTATGAAAGTGCTAGATATAATCTTTCCGGTTTCCTGGCCAAATTGTTGTGTATTAAATTGGATTAGACATGGAGAAAAGGGATCAAAGGATTATACCATTGACCTCTAGTGTACATGTACGCGGACAGTGAAGACACTGTGCGGATGCGCAGGCTCATCGGAGTCTTCCCTGTACGTAAGATGCATTCACGCTTTCCCTCATATAGACGCTTTCTGACGCCTCTGCAGCAGACGGCTTTTTGAAAACATAGTGACAAAAAAAGAATTTGCTGAAAAAGAGCAATTTCTCCTTTTGCCACAATGTTTTCCACCTTGAGTCATAGGTTATCAATTCAATTATAGAGATTTTCTATTTTTTGACAAAATATGTTCAAAGTCGTCTGTTGCAGAATTGTCGTATGAGGGAAAGGGTTAAGACCTTAAATCGCCACGCGCTATGAATATGTTTGAAGAGTTGCGAGTTGTCTTTGAGATACGATTTATGAGTGTCAACAACATAGGTCCATTGTAAATGAGGATGTCTGTAACTGTGAAAAGATTTCTTGTCTATAATCCGTTCAAGAATATACCTCACAATATATGAGCGGTCCTGCGAGAAAACCAACATTGTGAACTCGACCCGGATCAGCCTAAGCCTGTCGCACAGGCTTACCCGGATAGACACCTTTCGCCTCATTTGGATTTTCTGTTTCAGGAATCATTACTCTATATCTCTATCCCCTTAAGACGGAATATATCGGCCTGGATCAGCATACGCGGACTGCGCAGGCTGATCTGGGTCGATACATTACGCAGGGGCCATAATGTTATTTTTGTCGCGGGACGGCTCCTATCCCTTATTACTTAATACACCCTATGTTGTAGGTACTTCAAATAATCGTCAGAAAAGTCAGACATTTCTTTTGAGTACACACAACATAGAGATTGGAGATCGAATAAAGGGTGTATACCATGAAAAAAAAAATTCTCGCACGTTATCTCGAGCTTTTGGTTATGAGATATCTCACCAAGAGAGAATTGTAGTTATAAATACAGACGTGTGTTTTGTTTTTCACTTCAGGATAGCAAGTTTCTTGGTGTAAACAGACAACTTGTGTAACTAAAGAAGAACTCTTGCACGACCAAGAGGCCTGGGATATCCATCAACACCCAAAACGAAACGCATTCTGCTGGCAAGGGAAATGGCAAAAGTTTTTGGAAGATGAAATACTTCATTTTGGCAGAACTAATCACACGAGCTAAATATACACGGCTGTTCTGCAATTTAGATCGTACCGGAGAAGGTTTGTTAAAACAGTCGTCCTCGTAATACTGTCGGTGATAGAATCCGGGAAGATCCGGGAGAGAGTTCCGGGTGCATTGGTTATTCTTGCTTCAGCACCCACCTGTTTGCCGTGATGATGTGAGTTTCGTTTTACTGGTGTTTAAACGTCTATAAGGAGACATATCTATTTAAATAACTGGATCGAGTATTTATGGTATCGCAGAAAATAATGGATAGTGTTCAGGTTTTTTGTGATGTCCTAGTGATATAGTGTATTGTGATGTCCAACATATCGAAGACGCAATAACATACAATTGTGGACTAGTGACCAATGGAATACAATCTGATTTTCACTGGAATAAAATTATATTGAACGAAACGGTAGCCGAAATATACGAACATAAAACCATTGTCTGTTAAAACTCTGGTTTGAAAAGTTCTGAAATACTCTCTCTGAGATTAACTTGTTTGGAACTAGTGGACAGACAGAACTATCGCGGTTTCATTTTAACTAAAAAGGGGCGAATTAAAATAACACAATACAATATATGCATTGGAATATACTTTGAATGAAATGTGCAGTGAACAATAATACGCTCTATTAGACACGAATAAAGGTACAGGAATAACAACGTCGGGGCAACATTTCAAACAAGTATCGACACACTTCTGATTCCATCTCTCCTTTTAAGAAAGAAAAAAAAGAGAAAACATTTTGGGTCGGTAATAGCATGGATAAATATACGTCGTATAATCCCTAAAGACCCGGTGTAATTAGTATACATATTTACTATACTTATACTCTTCCAGTTCACTAAATTAAATGACTGTATGATTATAGATTTACTACATACATATTCGCTGTGCGGTAATAGACTTCTACAAAGAAAGTCCGTCCATATAAATGGGGAATATACAATCGTTAAACCTTTTTGGATTTGTCGGCTTATGGCGGGGTACGGCCAACCCTGTTAGGATTATTTTACAATTATAACAATAGGCCGGCACTGATTACCGTATGCATGTGGGATTTTTAAACGCTCCAGTCAACCAACGACCACACTCATTGTGCCAGTAGGAAAGTGAATAGGAAGTCGTTCCGTTAAACGTTTTAGATTCTCTTGGAATTAAATGAAGTGATATTATAATTATAACTGCATTTGTTAGTGATCTGTTAATGTGGTATATTTGTTTTTGTGAATGAAGGACTCATATGAACCGATATAAATACAGGTTATATATGAACTAAAAGGAATATTGCAGTTTATTAAACATTCACTATATGTAAAGAAAAGAGACAAATACTATTGTTTTAGACAGCAATTCGGACTGAGGAATACCGCCGTTTTTTGTAAAGATAGCTTGGCTATCAGTAAAAGACGCTTATTATAATAATATATTAAACAGTATAAACACTGTATAATTACATTTCTTGTTCAAAGTATTTGACCTAACGAAGTATATAGTCGTATCCGTTATATAACTAAATTTGCCATATTTCAAGTTTAGGTAATTTGATAATAATAGCATACGGTGAAAAACTTACAACTACCGTCAACTGAAACTTTAACGGAATTAAATGCACTTTACCCGAATTTAATGGACTTTGCGGTTGTTTGATGCACTAACTGAGTTATCATACATACATCTTTAGTTACGCATCCAGGCACATATATCTAAACATTTAGAAAGGGGACTGACATACCAAAAGAGCACTCCTGTAAGGTAAACTCTATTCAAATCCAACTGTGAGACGTATAGTATATAACATTACCGGATCATTCACGTACCCTGTAAGAGTGTGGGATATATGCCTGCTGCTTCCTCAAGCGAGAAAGAGGGGATTTACCAACATTTACCAAACACAGCGTAAATAACGACGCTTCTTGACAAAAATACTCTTCTAGATTGGTTCGATCTATTGGATTTGATCGATATGATCAATCACTAATCCGCCACATACATCCCAAATATCCATCAGCATATTCTATTGATACCATCGGAGTGTAGTTTATATTATAACCTCTTTACGCACGCTGACGTGTTCGATATGTAAAAAGGATGGATTTTATTATTAACCCACGATAAATACAGACTGAAACATGGACCATCTTCTTAAAATAATCAACCCGTGAGTGTTAACTGTTAGTGTTCGTTATAGTGTTGATTTAAATATTATATATAGATACAAGTTACTAGCGGTGTAGGGGATTATTCAAAAACATGGCGGACGATACAGAGCTGCTATTTCCGAATGTGACGACCGGAATTGAATACAATTCCAGTTACACAGGGGACATAACTATGTATAACACAACACCGTTTGGTGATTCTAATGCCAGTGATCATACCACGGCTGCCATCATCTCGGAGCGACCGACTTCTAACTATACTCTCTGGCAACAGATCATCATAGCCATTCTATTCGCAATATTAATGATAGGAACTGCTATCGGTAACAGTCTAGTGTGTATAGCTGTTGGAATAGTCAAGCGCTTACAGACACCGTCAAACCTCCTCATTGTGTCGTTAGCGTTGTCCGACCTACTCGTAGCGCTCCTAGTGATGCCGTTATCCGCTGTGAAGGTGCTTCTTGGATACTGGCCGTTCAGTGACACAATTTGTGATCTGTGGACGTCATCGGATGTCATCATGTGTACGGCGTCCATTTTGAATCTTTGTATGATCAGTGTGGACCGTTATTTCGTTATTACCCGTCCTTTCCAATACGCGATGAAGCGGACCCCACGTCGTATGTTCCTCATGGTCGGAGCCGTATGGTCCCTAGCCATTGTGATATCTGTCCCTCCGCTTTTTATAGGAACCAGTGACGCCGACCGCGTGAAGGATGACTGTATTATAAACCAGTCCAAGGCATACCAAATCTATGCAACCTTAGGTTCATTCTATGTCCCATTATTTGTAATGATTATGATATATTTCCGCATTTGGCAAATATCTAATAGAATCATGAAAAAGGAAAATAAGTCTGGTAAACTGGGTAGTATAGACCGCGGCAATGAACACATAAACCTTTCGAGGAGTAGCGGTGCAAGTGACCATCTGAACCTTCCGAATGGTAATTCTAGGAATGGATTTAATAATGACTCGGACGATCCACGATCGGAAATGTTAAAACCCCGGAATTCGCGGTATAACATCAAGTCGTTCATATGCAGAAATAATAAGAAAGCCGGTAATGCCGGTAAAGCCGGTAGCCATGGTCGAGGAAGTGGAGCCAGTCGTGGCAGTCGGTCAGGTCATTCGAACAAAGAAAGAAAAGCCATCAAAACTCTCGGAATTATTATGGGCGGATTTACTCTGTGTTGGCTCCCATTCTTTATAGTGGCAGTGTCCGCGCCCTTTTTAAAAGAAGGAACGTTTCCAATAGAATTATTTATCTGCTTTACGTGGCTTGGCTATTTCAATTCGTTCCTGAACCCACTGATTTATGCCAGATTTAACCGGGAATTTAGAAGCCCGTTTAAGGAGATTTTGTGCTTTCGATGTAGGAATATTAACAACCGTTTACGTAGTGAAAGTTACGTCGAACAATATGGTCCCGATAACGTCTACAGAGATCGGGACCGTGACGCGCTGCGCCCTCCAGCTGACACTATAGTCCGCTACCACAGCCAGGATCAAACCCAGGTCCACGTGGGTAACGGGAATACAAAGTCCGTGGGGGAAAGTAACCTGTGATTATGTGATTGCTATTGTAATGTGTTCTAAGTTACTTCCTTAATTTGCTTTTTTTTCTTTTCAGTGAATTTGGTTAAATTGCAAACAAGGTTATTTCAGCATACAGCCTTTTTGGCAAGGTTAAATATCATGTGGGTTCCGTCAAGCGAGATGTGATCTTTTTAACACTCCGATATGGCCTTATTTAACCACCCTTTCACACATCAAACCGAGGACTTAGCGTGAAACGGTTGTAACTAAAGCCTTATTTTGAAAACCCAGGTTTAGGGGCAATTTTGACCCCTTTGTAAACAATGCAAATTTATGTACCATTGCTCAGAACGAGCGATGGCACCTAAATTTCCATTGTTTACCAAGAAAAAGGATTTAACGCTTTTAAGACTTCATGGCGAGGTGATTAACCTTGGTAAAAAAGTACCAATTTTAGTTACAACCGTTTCACGCCAAGCCCTCGAAACACATGTTGCAACAGACGACTTTGGAAGCATCTGGGCAAAGAAAAAAAAGTAAATTTATAAATAGAAGAACAATTATTGCATATAATTGAAAACAATGTAGCAAAATGGAGAAATTGCTCATAATGAGCAAGTAATCATTTTACCGAAATGTTTTCAAAATACGTCTGTGGCACATAAATTGTCTGTATGAGGAAATGGGTTAAAGGTTAAAAAGACGACAGTCTTGCTAATGAAGCCACACTCTTTAGATTGTGTGTCAAGCATTGCACCATGTTTAAGGATGGCGAACGTTCAGGTGAGATGGGTGTGGATACACAGGCTCTCCCGGGTTTCCGCTGTTCACACGAGCAAGAAGACCCACAATCGCTTGACGTGGCTTAACTCAAGAATATATAGCAAAGTCACGTCAGACGAATACCGACCTCTGAAGATATTCGAAATCAATGGGCTTAATTGCTTGAACCGCTCCCACATATGACGAATCTTCTGCAGGCTATTTCGAAAACACCGAGGCATAGCTATGGAAAATCTCTATACATGAGATTATAATTATTGACTAGAATTAAAAACATTATAGATTAACTCTTTCAGCGCCAAAGGCAATATTGAGCTTTTTGCAAACAATACAGATTCAGGTGAGTCAGCTCGTAACGAGCTGTCTCACCTGAAATCTGCATTGTTTGGCTGTGAGTTATAAAAAAGATTCCAAAAATCCTATAACATGAAAATAGCGTCGTACGAGTTTGAACATGGAAGAGTCTACTTTAAACAATTCGGCGCTGAAAGGGTTAAGGAGAAATTTCTCACTATAGGCAATTACTTCTTTTGACACAATGATTTCAAATGTCTAACACTTCATTAGTGTTAGAATGCGTCTGAATGAGGAAACGGGTTATCAATGGGTATAGTGCTGGTGATTAACCATAACTGCTTTCAAAAGGTTTGTTATAACGAATTGATGGCAAACAGCGGAGATCCTGATCAGACGGCGTGTATTCACAGGCTGATCAAGATATTCAGTGATTGCTAAACCCAGCAGGTCGGCTTTCTATTTGTGTTGCCCAAATCATCGGATTCGGTCCACGAGAAAAATCAACATTATGCACCCTGCCGCGCAGGCTAACCCGGCCAGACAATTTTCACCTCCTGTGGATTTTCTGTCTTTCTCGATTAGACGGAATGTGTCGGCTCGGATGAGCCTGCGTGGACTGCGCGGGCTGATCTGGGTCGATACATAACTCAGAGTCCATAATGTTGGTTTTCTCGTGGAACGGCTCAAATAAAAAGATACTATGAACAGTGTTTTCTTTATTTCGGAGTAGATCTAAGTTTGGTTGTAAACTATTTTAATGTTTTTTTATCAATTGATCTTTGCAATAAAAGGAATCCGTTTAAGTTGGTAATTCAAGCCTTATGAAGTATTAGCAATTCACTAAACAATACTGGGTCTTCGCGAAATACCTTTTTATCGGTCATTAACAGTTGTTTAACCTTGTCTTGTATGCAGACTATTTGTGAAACCTTTGCAGCAGACGAGTTATGCGGAGCAATTTCTCCTTTTCCAACGAAATTTTAAAATCCGCATTAAATTACACTTCCATTTTTTAATATAATTTGTTTTATAGCTATTTGCTTTGTAAATAGAACTGTGTTCTTTTTTATGTGTTACAGCCAAGCTGAAACTTAATTTATATCATTTCTCGTTTTTATAGTATACTAAATATGAGAGTTCCAGATGAAGGGTGTATTTCATGTTCTAACATTCCTATTTTACCTAAGAACCTATGTTGTAGGTACTCAACAAAAAGGTATCGGCGAGACGATTTGTTCGAGTGCCCACAATATAGGTTTAAATGAGTAATGATTGAGAATCTAGTTTTATAAAGATGAGGGGGTGGGGTTTTTCAGGGGAGGGGGATTTGTTATTCAACCCCCCAATAACACTCTTATAACCCAACCACACCTATGTAGTCTTATTGAGAGGATTCTTTGGGTTACCAACAACATAGGGTTTGAAGTCCAAATAATCTTTTTGTTACATGAAATGCGCCCCTTATCTAGAGCGAATGTATAATGATTGTGCGAAACATAGACTGGTGCATACGTTATCTGTTCAAGGTCACATTAACCAGGTTAACTTGTGACCGAAGTGTGTCAACGGTCAAATTGTTTACTTTGTAATAGTGATGCGTCAGTCGAAAACCGACCTTCGGAGATATGAATAAAGATTACGTGTATCAACTTACCCCCCGAAACTATAACACTCTGAAAATGGTCGCTGTGCTCGGAACTGCATTATATGCTCAAAATAAGGTTACCTGATTGGTCAATTTCGAAAATAATTTTCCTTCGGACCAATCAGATACATGAGCACACATTATGAATACAGAGTAAATGTTCATAGTTTTGCTGCGAGCTCATACGGACCATAGACTTTACCTGTTTACAGTCTCGAATGTTGGTTTTCGAATGGCGTAGATTAAATAAACACTCCGAAACATAAGGGTTTTGTAAAGTAGGGACTTGTATTTGTTTAAGCCATAACACTTTCACGGCAACGTTACTTTAGATACAAAATTGACTATAAACGGAGGGTACCTCTCAGTGAACTAACGTTTTATATAATATATTACTCGACATTGTGTTAAAGACCTTGACGTTTGTGCAATATCTTAAAAGATGTATCACTATTATAAATATAAATATATATATTATCATGTAAGTGTTCACTAATATATTATTATCACAAACATGTATTTCATCTTAAATCTTCGAGTTATTTATTCTATCAGCGTTTGTTATCTTATCTAACTAATCACACATCTGATGAAAATACATTATACTTCAACATAGTATGCAATTTACACAGAGGTCGGGGTCAGGTTTATATAGTCGAGTTATACTTAAGTTTGACAAACATTTTATTCTAAAAGATTAAGTACAATTACGAGTTCCCTAAGTTGAAAACAAATATATATGAATATAAGGCATTTCTGTAAATTCATAATTAATAGGCCTTACTGAATATTCGTTAATATTATGAACTACTGAATATTCATTAATGTTTACTTGTTAAAAAAATAACTATTAAAGATATTTAATCTGTAAGTAGAGACGCACCTTATTTTAGAATTTTGGTTACTCATTTTAATAAAACTGTGTTTTGTTTTTTCGGAGAAAAGAGGTTTAAAAAGCCGCTCAAACAGTGTCGAATAGGATCAGTCTCGATGTTTTCAAGTCATTATCTGCTCCATATTAAGATTCATTTCACTTGAGATGATTTTCTGTGTTATTAAAAATACCTCCTCACAGTGTTTTGGTTACAATTCCAAAACATCACGCGAGGATTCAGGGCGAAGGATCGCACCAGAAATCTGCAGTCGTCCATAGCAAAGCCATTAATCCAGTATAAAACTTTGAAAACACCAGAATTAATCCATGGAGTATAACTATTCATATTATAACAATCTAAATATTGATTAGTTCCCAAATCGAGGGACTTTTCCTTTCCCTCATATAGACGCTTTCTAACGCATCGGCAACAGACGGCCTTATGAAAACATAGTGACAAAAGAAGAAATTGCTCAAAACGAGCAATTTCTCCTTTTGCCACAATGTTTTCCACTTTTTGTCATAGGTTATCCATTCAATTATAGAGATTTTCTATTTTTTGACAAAATATGTTTAAAGTCGTCTGTTGCAGAATTGTCATATGAGGGAAAGGGTTAAAGGGACTGTACCTTTCGATGTGATGTCAGACCGTATTTGTCATTGAATATCGCAAATTTCGAATTAAGCTGAGCCGCGTCTACCTATTCGGGGTCTGATTGACTCTCCCTAACAGGATCATATATAGGAAAATCGGCGGTACAGCGTCCGTCTCGGGTGCGTGAAGTCGCGGGTTCGATCCCCGGCCTGGTCATACAAAGACTTAAGCAATGGTAGTAATGGTTGCCCTCCTTGGCGCTCAGGGTTGCGCGGTTAGCATTACGACTGACTGACTGGTGTCAGGATAAATGGAACAGTATTACTGGTAACTTACCAAGGAAAACGCCGTGATATAACTGAAATAGTGTTGAAAGAGGCTTAATACACTAAACAATTAAATTATATAATCCAGTTCACCTGCGAGTTGAAACATAATTGCATTCGTCGACAATGTTAAGCTGATCCTGACCCCTGACCTGTTTGTACAGCATTCAGAGTGAATATTTAAAAGCATGTTTGAACAGCGTAGGATCAGATAAGCCTGCTAATCTGCTCGTTTTTTCAGAATCTAGACAATTGACAGCGGGCGTCTAACAAGCTTATGCAAGTACTATGTGAAAAATGAAAATTTTGATCAGAAAGTGCCGATGCAAATGTTGACAAATGTCGCTTTGCACCTTGTTCGCACGGATGCACACATAGTTTGAATTACAGCAAAATGGGTGTTGTTTATCTAATTTCGAGGTTTTTACAATACAGAAAAGCAATATGATATTCATAAACACACACACTCACATAATATTTATAGATAAATAGAAAGATAGCAAGACCTTCATTTGACAAGCACATAAGTAAATAGTTATATATACATATTTATAATACATATGCAATGCAAAAGTTTCAAGTATCAAATATTAAATGAATATAGTTGCACAATGGTAAAGGTCAGGTTAAGATTGCCGAGTAATAATTACCATAACTCGAAAAACCTCAGAAGGTCCATTTTCTTGTGTTTTGGCTTTTTATATGAACCGTTTCACGCAGCATATCCATGTGAGATTAAATCATAGGTTAATTGTTCAGTTGTTGTATGACTCTAGCAATTGAAACTATACTTGTACATCACCACATTTGTGCATCAAAATAAATAAAGAAACGAACTCTTCGGCTCTAAGGTGGTATACGTCTTCTGCTTAGCCCGTAGAAAGACGGAAGTCTTCGGCTAAGCCCGTAGAAAGACGGACGTCTTCGGCTAAGCCCGTAGAAAGACGGAAGTCTTCGGCTAAGCGCGATTATATACCCGACGTTTTGTTCTGTCTAGAAATATAAACCACATTAAAATGGTGTTCAACGCATTATAAAATACATGTGTGTCTAATTCTGCCTTTAATAGAAGCTTGTTATTCATGTTAAAGTAGTGCAATGTTAACCGTATCCTGACCGTTTGCACATAGATCTAACTATATTACTATTTTATATTTATTTTTACAGAGGATTAGACAAGAATGAGTAAACTGATATTTTCTCGACAATATCTCTCTTATGACTCATTAAAATTATATTTTGTGGGTACTCAAAAGAATCGTCTCATTGAAACGGTTCTTTTGAGTATCCACAACATAGGGTTTGACGGTCATGTAATAATTTGGGGATGTGAAAACTCTTCTTATTTAGAGCTCTGCAAAAATGTTACGTCAAATTCTATTTGGATGACATACATCCCATTTCTTGTGGTTTATTTATTTTATTTGTTTCAATAAATATATCACAAACATGAACATAGATGAACGTTATATCTTTATTACAAAGGTCAGGACGAGGTCAATTTTGTCAAGCAATACGTGCTGTACAGAACGTTACCCATTGTTGTTAGAGAGGTAGAAACAAAACCGTTGTTGTGTTTAATCAATCGTTAATGTGCTGATAATTATTCAACACGCTAGGGCGGGGCTTGATATGGTTCTCTGAATAACAGCTTATAAGTTAGAAATATGTTGTTATGAATGCTGAGACTCTTCCATGTATTGTTTCGGTATTCACTCAATTAACATGCATTGATCTTTTCACAAAAACAACAAATCTTCAATAGAAAACTTTGAAAACATCTAAGCAAAACTGAAGAGTATACCATCTTATGCAAGTGTAATAATTGAATATAGTTGAAGATATTCTGTCAAAAAAACAAAAATTGCTCATTTTATAGCATTTCTCCTTTAGCCACAATGTTTTCAAAAAAAGGTCTGCTGTAGATGCTTCATAAAACGTCTTTATGTGGAAAAGCGTTCATACGAACGATTTAAACCGACTGGCTACGTAATTAACTGCACTGCGTTCAGTCAAACAATTTAGAATATCACGATTATCAATACACCAATCAAATTATAGCTACTTTATAGTAGCTGTAGTTTGATTGGTGTATTGTCTTATCCAATCACCGATTTGATGCATAGATCCGTATCATGCGCCGACCTTCCTTGTCAAATAATCACGACACTTGTTGTTATAACCTTTTGTTTCCATATTTAAACCATTGTCATTCATATACATCCACCATATGCCTTTTTTTTCCTTTACATCCATGTACGTGAAATTGAACGAAATCTTGATTGGAAATAAACCAAACTGGTCTAGAACTGCAGTAAAGATATCTTTTATAATTCATTTGTTCAGGTCCTTGCAAAAAGAATAAACAGTGCACAGTTTGTGTTATGATTAAGAGCCTGATAGGAAATTAAACCTCTAAATCGACTAATCAAAATGATCGACTACAGTACAGAGTTATTTTGTGGGCACACGGTTCGTTCTCAGAGTTTAAAGGTTTCGGAGCCAGGCTGGTGAATATATTGCACACAGTCAGTCCCGGTTCAGATTGTAGAACTTACTATCTGCAACGACGATAACAAGAAGATGATAATATAGCACCGCTTTATTTCAGGCACCTGCCTCTTTATGTTGAGTAACAAAACACAATATTACCCTAATTTAATTTAATGAACTTATAGACCGCTTCCACTACCCACATGGGTCATTTACAAACTAAGTAAAGGTTATTTAAGTTATAGTTATGTAAGAGCGAGTCCTTTGGAAAGTACACACGTTGGCATTGGCGCACAGTGTATATTCAGTTCCTATTAGCCTGTGCATCTGCATCTGCTCCATCTTACAAGAATCTATACACGGTAACATAATATTCCAGCAAGATCATATAAGTCATATATGTAAACAGTGTATACATATGTTAATCAGACTGTGAGGAAGACACGCTCATATTCGATACCATTTGACCTAGGGAACCTTTGCAGGAATCAAGTAAGAAATAATTCTATAACAAGTTGTATTACTATATATTCGTTAAAGAGATATCGCTTTTACATGAAATGAACTCTCTCTAATGTTTACCGAGCCCCGGGTAGCCAAGTCGGAAGCGACGCGGGCTGTCTATCCAAGGGTTGTGAGTTCGAATCCAAGCTTAGTCGACATTCTTTCAGATTAGTATGTAATGTATTGTCATTGTGATTTCAGATGAGCTTTATGACTTTTAAACTTAACCATCATACAACGATTAAAATATACAAGAAAATAACAAGGAAAATATCTAAAACTAAGGTTTTATTAATGAATAGAGCTGATCAAGTTATGTGGCAAAATAGGAAACTTGACATCTTGTTTTCAAATGTTGTCTGCTGCAGATGCGTCCAAAGGCATGTGGGAAATGTATTAAAAGTGTGTGTTTGCGTGACCTTTTCAAGATACAAGATATTTAGATCACAATTTAGGCCACCGGCCCAAACTACAACACAATTGATACTACAACATAATGGATACTACAACATAATTTGCTGTATTGTAAACTTCAGACTTATTTTTCGTATTTAATATTTCATAAAATGTGTCTAGAGTCCTGTTGTTTATCCAGGATACATTAAAATAAATATCTCATAATCTTCAAAGGTAGGACATTCGTAAAAGAAGTGTAACTCATCTTCAATAATATGTTTGTGTGATTCCAACTAGTAAAGAAATTCAACAAAAGTGCTCAAGTGATAGAAAGTTGCTACAGTTAGCAGATTAATCTGGTGTCGGTTTCCCCCATGGCGAGGTTAACGCTTTCCCTCATATAGACGCTTTCTGACGCATCTGCAGCAGATGGCTATTTGAAAACATAGTGACAAAAGAAGAAATTGCACAAAACGTGCAATTTTTCCTTTTGTCACAATGTTTTCCACATTTAGTCATAGGTTATTCATTTAATAAAAGAGATTTTCCATTTTTTGACAAAATATGTTCAAAGTCGTCTGCTGCAGAATTGTCGTATGAGGGAAAGGGTTAAAATGTTTCGTTTTTTTAGATGTTTGAAAAGTGCATGGAAACTGATTCATGTTATGGCTCATGCCATTTGCTTATTTATTTGCCGGGATATTTATGATTAATTTATTTACAAGTCGGTCAGGAATGAAACCAC
Source organism: Serripes groenlandicus (assembly GCA_031761405.1). Classification (NCBI taxonomy): domain Eukaryota; kingdom Metazoa; phylum Mollusca; class Bivalvia; order Cardiida; family Cardiidae; genus Serripes; species Serripes groenlandicus. The sequence continues at coordinate 63,475,804 of JASEVX010000009.1, read as the reverse complement.
CGGTGAACTAGTAGTCTATATATATAGGTTTGACATAATTGAATGATCACGTTTAGATGACCGTTTGTTACATGTAGTGGTACATGTGTATACGTAAACATCATGTTATAAAAAGTAAATAAAGCTTTGTAGTGTTTACTTTGCATGTAAATTTTGCGGAAAGCCACCCCAGCCAAATCCAACATTTCGACTGGGATAAGATTTGCGAAACAGCTCTTTTTTAAGGTCAGGCATATTTTTTTCAGAACCAACATATTCTGCGAGGTACAATATACTACTGTTTTGTTTATTTACAGCGATATCTGAAATTGTTAGGTCTTTATAAATATTTAACGAGTTCTTGGGACGGTCGTTTCACGCTATCGTTTCAGAACAATAAAATAAATATGTCATTCCAATTGGGCAAATATTGTTGACCCTTCGAACATACACCCTTTAGAGGCGCTGAAAATATCCAATGAATGTCATTATGTATTGTCGATTTTCGGGGATGATTTTACTATTCCGAGTTTTATCACAGTTTTTTCGATCTTCATTTGATCTTTGACGCAGGAAATTCAACCTACTGACAAATGACCATTGTATAGTTTTAGATCAACATAGACATTCTTATTGTCTGTTCATGTTTTTGATTCGTTATAAGAAAGAGCATTTAATGGTATGTTTACGTGATTGGGAAATATTCAATCTCTACTCGAGGCGGGCATGATTAAATATCCATTGAAAGGGCAAATACTAAACCCATTATTGGTGGCTCCCCCTCCTTAGTTCTCAGGGTTGTGGGATTAGCATTACAACTGACTAGCCTGTGTCAGGATAGATGGACAAGTAGAAGGGGGGTAATTGAAGAGTTCTTGAAAGTGGTGTAAAGCACTACTATACACAAACAAACAAACTTGTTAATGTTATAGCTTTCACTGTGAAATAACCGAACCACTTATATGAAAATGATGTTAGACATCAATAAAGATAATAATGTCAAGATTTGAAAACGAGAGTTTTAACCATTGGTATATTTCTTTATCTAAAAGATCTGGTATTAATGTTGGCATACCGTTTGTTCTAACTAAATACTTTAAAGCTTAGTCGTTTCCCGTTTGCAGACGCATTCTAACACATAGGCAGCGAAATACTTTTGAAAATACTGAGGTAAATGGAGAACTTACTTATTATTAGCAACTTCTCCCGCTATGTTTGCAACTCTATTCAGTAACTATACTTTCATTTATTGAAAGGTTCCATATTTTGCCCAAGTGTTTCCAAAGTGGTTTACTGCATATTTGTTGTAAATGTGAAAGGGTTGATTTATTATTGTTCTATCTTTTTAATCCGATTGCTCGAAAGTTTAGACCCTGTTAGGCGGTGATTAAGAGTATACCATACTAAGGTTTTAAAGATTTAAATAAATTTTAACTTAGCGCAATGAATAAACAATTGGTAAAGATATTCTTGGCGAGTCTTAAACAGACTAAACCGGTTGAACATTTCGTTAACCCTTTCCCACATACAACACATTTTAAGCTGACGACTTTGAACAGTGTAAGTCAATACTATGAAAATTCTCTATAAATGAAACAAGTATTAACTCTTTCAGCGCCAAAGGCGATATTGAGGTTTTTCCAAACAATACTGATTCAGGTGAGTCAGCTCGTGACGAGCTGTCTCACCTGAAATCAGCATTGTTTGGCTTTTAGTTATGAAAATATTCCAAAACTCCTATAACACGAAAATAGAGTCGTCCGATTTTGAACATAAACAATTCGGCGCTGAAAGAGTTAAATGAAGTTGAAAACACAATGTTTTCAAAAAGCGTCTGATACGGAATATGGTTAATATATTTGTATCTATTGCTTAATACATTAGTATATCAACACATTCGAAATTCTGTTTTCTCCCTAAATAAATAACATATGTTATGTATGCGGGCAGTAGAGACTCGGGTGAGGCGGTTTGAATGCAAACTTGCTTGAAATACCCTCGAAAAACTCCAATCGATCAATTACAACCCGTCGGAATTTAGATACTGATTCCATTGATCTGTATCAATTTTGCATAATAACAGGGAAAAATACCCAGTTTATTCTTCACTTGTTCACATCTTCATTCGTCATCACAAGTTCTCTTTGTTTTTAATAGTTCACTCATTCATCTTAGGTAATGTTAATCATAGTTCACATCTCATTACAATTATAAGTAATGTCCTGTAAGTACGTCTTCGACAAAGGCTACTCTTTGCACTAAAACGAGAATGTATGTACATGTAAGGGTATATACAAATGCTTGTATTCTGAATAATGGTTCGGTGGCCGTTCTTTGTTTATTTGTTCATGAGTATACTGCGTGAAAAGATATCTTAAAATCTGAAGCAGACAACCTTTAAAAATATTGCGACAAAAGCAGAAATTGCTCGTCTTGGGCAATTTCTACTTTTGTCACAATATTTTCAAAAGTTGTCTGTTTCAGAGCAATTTCTCTTTATGCCGCAATGTTTTTAACTTTTTTTCAGTAAATATAACTTCATTTGTAAAGATTTTCCATATTTTTACCCACATACTGCGTGAAATTATTGCTTAATCAATAGGAGCAACATGTTTGATTTGCAATACAATACTACTTTTATGTACTGTTGTTAATTGACGAAATCGCTTCTGAGGAATTCGTTGGGTAAATAAAAGATGAAATATATTTAAAAAAAAGCTCATCTGTGTGTATGTGTAAAAAGAAAAGTTCAATATTTTATAGAAATGTTATTTTGGGAACTTCTATTGTAACATGTGCAGAAAAAATAACATCTTTAAGTTACACTGATTGTTATTGTAAAATATATGAATTATTCGCTTCTGACGATTTTGGGGTCTTTTTAAATCTACGGTTATGGTGTTCAGCAAGTGAGGTAAAACACTTCTAGCTTTTTGTCGGAAGATGTAGGTATGTCTTTATAACAAATACGTGGACTGTAACGATTCTTATTAGACTGTGCAGATACACAGGTTCGTCTGAGTCTTTACTGTAAGCAGGTGCATCGGACCCAAAACAAGATTTCAAATATAGTATGGAGCTCAGGCTATTGGGGATAGCATTCAAGTTCATACGACGTCCACCATATTGATTTCTCAAAGTCATCCATGCATGTTCATCTCCGGCAGCTTAGTATGTAGCTACTCGGACTGTCAATCCAGAGTTTGTGAATTCGAGCCCCTCGCTCGGTCGGCATTCTTTCCGACGTTAGTCAAAAGTCAACGCTACAAGCAACATTTGTATTCCACCAATGGGCTTACAGTGTATGTTAAAAAGCAGTCAGTTGCCTGTAGAGAATGTTGAGTGGAGTACTGGTATGGGAAAGCCAGGACACACATAGTAATGTAGGTGTACTGGCCGCCGTGATATGACTGCAAACAAGTTGAAAAGGGGAGTTATTCATCAATCAAGCATGTCAGTATCTACTCATCATGCACGAATGCTTTGTCATACCCAAAATGTGATATGAAAAGATCCGAACAAGTCCCTACCTGCCGAGTGATGTTACTACGTCTTATAACAGTATCTAGTTACAACCGTTTTGCATGAAGCTCACGAACAGAAGTGCTGTGCGCGAAAAACGCACTGCGTTCTTAATAATGTAGCGGATTGTTCCGAAATAAAAAAATAACTCACTGTTATATACTGATCTGTCATTTTACAAGTTTGTGTTTTAGTTATCATTGAATACAGAGACATGTCGTATCGTTTATATGATAAATTCAATATAGAACTAGGACCTCGCCGGAATTAGCCGAGTGCGGTACGATCATTTAATATATACGTACGTGAATGTTTTCACCCCGCATAATATTGTGTAATTTATTGTCATAATTAAAATGTACATGTTGATTACTAAAACAGCTGATAAATTTTATATGCATTTCTCTGTGTTTTTTCCCATTATTATCTCCATTTCTGTCCCCGTGCATGTGAAAGAGTACAATCTTTCCCTTGTGAATGAATATACATCCACATAGTCTAATCAAGATATCGAGGGCTTGGCGTGAAACAGTTGTAACTAAAAACCTATTTTGAAAACCCTGTTTTAGGGGCAATTTTGACCCTTTTTTAAAAATGCAAATTTAGGTGCCATTACTCGGAACGAGCAATGGCACCTAAATTTCCATTGTTTACCAGGAAAAATGATTTAACGCTTATAAAGACTTTAAGGCGGGGTGATTTACCTTTGTTAAAATATACCAATTTTAGTTACAACCGTTTCACGCTAAGCCCTAGATATACACTGTTCATATAAACCTGGCAACATATTGTTATATTGATTGATTGGTTGAGGTTAAACGCCGTTTTCAACAATTATAGGTCATATCACGGCGGTCAGTTCACCTGCCCATATATTTCCTGGCTTTCTCACACCAATTCTTGTCGCATTGACTTTTGTCAGAAATAATGGTGCTTGAGTTTGAGTCCGAACACTCTCAGACAGAGAAACATGAACTCTCATTGAGAGCCCGAGCTGTTACAGACTGAGACACGCTTTCCGATAGAAAAAACATGAACTCTCACTGACAGCCCGAGCCGTTGTAGACTGTGTAATGGGGAAACACTCTCATACCGAGAAACATGAAAACACACTGACAGCCCGAGGTGTTATAGACCGAGAAACATGAAAACACACTGACAGCCCGAGGTGTTATAGACAGAGAAACATGAAAACACACTGACAGCCCGAGGTGTTATAGACCGAGAAACATGAAAACACACTGACAGCCCGAGGTGTTATAGACCGAGAAACATGAAAACACACTGACAGCCCGAGGTGTTATAGACAGAGAAACATGAAAACACACCGACAGCCCGAGGTGTTATAGACCGAGAAACATGAAAACACACTGACAGCCCGAGGTGTTATAGACCGAGAAACATGAAAACACACTGACAGCCCGAGGTGTTATAGACCGAGAAACATGAAAACACACTGACAGCCCGAGGTGTTATAGACAGAGAAACATGAAAACACACTGACAGCCCGAGGTGTTATAGACAGAGAAACATGAAAACACACTGACAGCCCGATGTGTTATAGACAGAGAAACATGAAAACACACTGACAGCCCGAGCTGTTACAGACAGAGATACTGCGGTACACTCTCACACAGATAAACATGAACCCTCATTGACAGTCCGAGGCGTTACAGACTGAGAAACATGAAAACACATTGACAGCCCAAGCTGTTACAGACTGAGATACTGGGTTAATTTTTCAGGAGGAGAAAGATGAACCCTCATTGACAGCCCGAGCCGTTACAGATTGAGATATTGGGGGAACACCCTTTGACAGAGAAACATGAAAACACATAAACAGCCCGAGCTGTTACAGACAGAGAAACATGAAAACACATTAACAGCCCGAGTTGTTACAGACAGAGAAACATGAACACACATTAACAGCCCGAGCTGTTACAGACAGAGGAACATGAAAACACATAAACAGCCCGAGCTGTTTCAGACAGAGGAACATGAAAACACATAAACAGCCCCGAGCTGTTACAGACAGAGGAACATGAAAACACATAAACAGCCCGAGCTGTTACAGACAGAGGAACATGAAAACACATTAACAGCCCGAGCTGTTACAGACAGAGAAACATGAAAACACATAAACAGCCCGAGCTGTTACAGACAGAGGAACATGAAAACACATAAACAGCCCGAGCTGTTACAGACAGAGGAACATGAAAACACATAAACAGCCCGAGCTGTTACAGACAGAGAAACACGAAAACACATTAACAGCCCGAGCTGTTACAGACAGAGGAACATGAAAACACATAAACAGCCCGAGCTGTTACAGACAGAGGAACATGAAAACACATAAACAGCCCGAGCTGTTACAGACAGAGGAACATGAAAACACATAAACAGCCCGAGCTGTTACAGACAGAGGAACATGAAAACACATTAACAGCCCGAGCTGTTACAGACAGAGGAACATGAAAACACATAAACAGCCCGAGCTGTTACAGACAGAGGAACATGAAAACACATTAACAGCCCGAGCTGTTACAGACAGAGTAACAAAAATGAAAACACATAAACAGCCCGAGCTGTTACAGACAGAGATACTGGGATACACTCTTAGCCAGAGAAACAGGAAAACACATAAACAGCCCGAGCTGTTACAGACAGAGGAACATGAAAACACATTAACAGCCCGAGCTGTTACAGACAGAGATACTGGGATACACTCTTAGCCAGAGAAACATGAAAACACATAAACAGCCCGAGCTGTTACAGACAGAGAAACATGAAAACACATAAACAGCCCGAGCTGTTACAGACAGAGATACTGGGATACACTCTTAGCCAGAGAAACAGGAAAACACATAAACAGCCCGAGCTGTTACAGACAGAGAAACATGAACACACATTAACAGCCCGAGCTGTTACAGACAGAGAAACATGAAAACACATTAACAGCCCGAGCTGTTACAGACAGAGATACTGGGATACACTCTTAGCCAGAGAAACAGGAAAACACATAAACAGCCCGAGCTGTTACAGACAGAGATACTGGGATACACTCTTAGCCAGAGAAACAGGAAAACACATAAACAGCCCGAGCTGTTACAGACAGAGAAACATGAACACACATTAACAGCCCGAGCTGTTACAGACAGAGAAACATGAAAACACATTAACAGCCCGAGCTGTTACAGACAGAGATACTGGGGTACACTCTTAGACAGAGAAACATGAACACACATTAACAGCCCGAGCTGTTACAGACAGAGAAACATGAAAACACATTAACAGCCCGAGCTGTTACAGACAGAGATACTGGGGTACACTCTTAGACAGAGAAACATGAAAACACATAAACAGCCCGAGCTGTTACAGACAGAGATACTGGGATACACTCTTAGCCAGAGAAGCATTAACCCTCATTGACAGCCCCAGCCGTTACAGACTGAGATACTGAGATACTCTCTTAGACAGAGAAACATTAACCCTAATTGACAGCCCCAGCCGTTACAGACTGAGATACTGAGATACTCTCTTAGACAGAGAAACATGAACCCTCACTAACAGCCCGAGCTGTTACAGACTGAGATACTGAGATACTCTCTCAGACAGAGAAACATGAACCCTCATAGACAGCCCGAGCTGTTACAGACTGCGATACTGAGATACTCTCTTAGACAGAGAGACATGAACCCTCACTAACAGCCCGAGCTGTTACAGACTGAGATACTGAGATACTCTCTCAGACAGAGAAACATGAACCCTCATAGACAGCCCGAGCTGTTACAGACTGGAAAACTGGGAGACTCTTTCAGATAGAGAAAAATGAAAACACATTGACAGCCCGAGCTGTTAAAGACTGAGATACTGAGGTACTCTTTCAGATAGGGAAACATAAAAACACATTGACAGCTAGAGCTGTTACAGACTCAGATACTGGTGTACTCTCTCAGATAGAGAAACGTGAACCCTCATTGACAGCCCGAGCTGTTACAGACAGGGATACTGGGGTACTCTTTTAGATAGAGAAACATAAAAACACATTAACAGCCCGAGCTGTAACAGACTTTGATACGAGGACAAACTCTGAGATAGAAAAACGTGAAACCTCATTGACAGCCCGAGCTGTTTCAGACTGAGATACTGGGACACGCTCTCCGACAGAGAAACATGATCCCTCAATGACAGCCTGAGCTGTTACAGACTAAGATACTGGGATAGTCTCTTAGACAGAGACGCATGAACCCTCATTGACGGCCCGAGCTGTTACAGACTGAGATACTGGGGAACTCTTTCAGACAGAGAAACATGAACCCTCATTGACAGCTCGAACCGTCACAGACTGATATACTGGGGTACTCTTTCAAACAGAGAAAAAACTCTGATTTGTTTGAATAGTATTTGTCGTTTTCCACAGTCAGTATGTCAGTTCACGACGATGTCTGGTTAAATTACCCGAATTTCTTGTAGGTCTTTTGTAACCCCAGTGCACCAGGAGGCATCAAGCTAATTCCGAAAATCCGAGAGCCGAGAAACTATTTGCTTTTACCCAACTTTGGATTCAACCCTGGTTTCCCGCTGAAATCCTGCTAAAGGGTTAATCTGGAACAAGTTCAGGCAGAGGAGAACCAACTTGAACCAACTTGAATAAGGAAAAAAGTAAGCGGTATACAAGAGATAGAACTAAATGGTCGGACGCGTATATTACACAGGCAAAGTCATTCTTACGGAAGGTTCTATTTATAGTCGGTAATTATCATTACTTACATATCTTTGCAAAACCTATTATCTGTCAGTGATAGGGTATTTCCAACTCGTCATGGTAAAATAGGCCACTTTCGGCGTTTACATTATCCAACTGCATTATTATTGTTTCACTGTTGATTTGTTCTAAACCCTTTCCCACATCATTCAGATCTGCGGCGAACGACCTCTAAATGATCAGGGAGTCAGGGAAAAAGTGTGTACGACCTCTAAGAATGAGTGTTATTTATTAATAAAGTCTGAAATATTGTGACAAATGTATAAACAGTGTTTTACTATGTCGTCTTCTGCAGCTGCGTCTACATGTTGGAACGTGTTAACCCTGTGGTGCATTCAGAGTAGCCGATCAACGATAACTCAGACAGCAACGACGAAGGATATCAATCGAGGGGTCGTGAGTTCTTTCCTGTGACTGACACAAGTCATTTTGACTAGTCTATTTCATCTTTTACCCTATGGTATGACAGGGGCGTAGCTTTGCAAAACTCAATGTGTAGGCCGTCTCGTGAGAAAACCAACATTGTGGACTCTGCGTAAAGTATCGACCCGGTTCAGCCTAAGCATGCCACACAGGCCTACCCGGATAGACACTTTTCGCCCCCTGGTTTTTCTGTTTCAGGACTATACATCTATCCCCCTAAGACGGAATGTGTCGGCCGGATCAGTCTGCGCGGATAGCGCAGGCTGATCTGGTCGATACATTACGCAGATGTCTATCGCCGCAGCTGCATTTTGGGGGCATTTACGCCCCTGTCTAACATAGTTATTTTGTAAGGTAGATAGGTACTTGTACCATGGACAACTTATGAGGGGAAGACTGGTAAGAGACAGATTGGAACATCCCGTGATATAACTGAAGAACTGTTGAAAACAGCGCTATGCTTCAATCAACCAATTGATTGATTTATTGGCGTTTATTGGTCAGTTCACCTACCAATATATTCTCACAACAGTTTGTTTAAGTAACTGGCTGACTTTCAATATAGACTATTAGTATTCCCGTGGAAGACATATGTCGCGGGTTGCATTGACCTTTGTCAAACGTAAGGAAACATAAGCTGGGCGAGCTGGGGTTTAAACTGACGATCTATGGATTGCCAGCATGTTTCGTTACCGATTCAGCTATCGTCGCGCGGTCCATGAGTTAGCGCTGAACCTTTTCCACACGCAGATAAATTTGTCATAAAGAGCAATTTCTCGTTTTGTTACAATGTTTTGTAATCATTTTAGGAAGTATAACATCATTTAAATAGGATCTCTCTATTTTCCTCTGACCGATTTAATGGTGTCTGCTTTAGATTTACTCTACGTGGGTAACGATGGTCTGTTTACCAGATTAGATTAATTTTTAAAAGCCTGTTGTTTTGAAAACAATCGAGGAGAAGATGTTCAATCTGAAAGAATTGGACATATGATTTAAAAAAAGAAAGAAGTGAAACCATTTAGGAAAAGGAGAAATTTATGTTTAAAAGTCTCCAGCTACGGCGTCAAGTGTAATCTGTTTTGTGTCGAGGGTTGACCCTTTTCAATACCGACGTTTTAAAATGGACCTGTCAAACGTTTCTTTTGGAACAGTTCACAGCCAATTATTGGTATATCAAGACTAAACATTTGAGTTAAGCAGCCATTGCGCTTGGTCAAACGGCGCGGCTAAGCCGGTTGGTCTGGCTCTATACTGGGGAAGCAGGCTTCGCAAAGTCGGTTCAAGCAGACAAGGGATTAATCACTACCCATGACAAAAATACAATTCAAGGTCGGATCTTATAATACAAAAGCATACATAAGTTAAACTATTTCCTAATTGTGCAATGTTAAGTAAAGTGTGCACAACAATTCAATAAGCATTCAAAATAAGTTTATTCAGAAAAACAAGGCAATTAGAAAAGATAATAATGTCTTTAGTTTCGTTATTGGAATTTAAGACTAGTTTGAAAGAATATATTTATTATTTCAAGGTGTCCATGTCACATAGCCATTGCGTATCCTGGCGTTCAGGAACACTGTTTCTATATATGAGCCGTTCCACGAGAAAACCAACATAATTGACTCTGCGTAAAGTATCGACCCGGATCAGCCTAAGCATGTCGCGCAGACTAACCCGGCCAGACACTTTTCGCATCCTGTGGATTTTCTGTTTCAGGAATCATTACACTATACCTCTGAGACGGAATGTGTCGGCTCGGATGAGCCTGCGCGGAGTGCTCAGGCTGATCTGGGTCGATACATTACGCAGAGTCCATAATGTTGGTATTCTCGTGGGAGGCGGTTCATATCATACCTCCCAAGCAACTGGTCACCTTCACACAACGGTTTTTTAACCTTTACGTGGAAGATTAAGGAAGGTTATCACATTGACTTCTTGCAGTAATCGAGAATAACTTAAGTCGGGTCGGAAATCGAACGTACGTCCGCTCGATCGCTAGCCATCCCTTGATCTACCGAGCTGTTGCGTATCGACAGGTTACTCTCTCACAACAACACTAGTAAAGCGACATGCCGAGCCTCGGTAGCTCAGTCGGTAGCGACGCGGGCTGGTAAATCTATGTTTTCGAGTTCGAACCTTAGTTCGGAAAAAGATTCTGTCCAAGATTTGACAAAATCAATTGCGAGAAGCGTCATTCGGGGCTAACAGTCTTGTTTGTAAAGGTAGCCGCAGGTTCCTGGGAAATACTTGTGTAAGAAAGCCACGAAACATGAAGGAAGGGGGGAAATTGCCACTCAACATGACTATAAAATGTTGAACATGGTATTAAACCACAGTCATCATACTCAACCTGCTGAATTTATCGAATGGTTAGTCCACCGTCTCGCGAGAAAACCAACATTATGGTATCTGCGTAATGTATCGACCCAGATCAGCCTGCGCAGTCCGCGCAGGCTAATCCGGGCCGACACATTCCGTCTTAGGGGGGGATAGAAGTATAGAGTAATGCTTACTGAAACAGAAAATCCACAGGAGCCGAAAAGTGTCTGTCCGGGTTAGCCTGCACGGCATGCTTAGGCTGATCCGGGTCGATACTTTACGCAGAGTCAATAATGTTGGTTTTCTCGCGGGACGGCTCACACGAGTAGTGATCAATGTGGACACAGAAGGAAGCAGCCAGTATGAAAAATGAAACATGGTGATATCATTTGCCAGATAATTAAAATTTGAAAGTTAATCCTTTCCCACAAAAAAAAAACACATTTCCAGCTGACGATTTTGAAATCATTTGTAGAAAAATATGGAAACTCATTTGATATATAAAAGTTAAATCTTTGAATAAAGTTGAAAACATTGGGGACAAAGAAGAAACTTGCTCAGGATAAGCAATGTTCTCCTTTCAGCTACAATGTTTTCAAAAGTCGTCTGCTGCAGAGGCGTCGGAAAGCGTTTGTATGAGGGAATGGGTTAATAGACTGTAACAAAAGAGTAATGACCTGTGCACGAGTTACGGTATATTTCCAACAGCCAAAGAACTTTGTCAGCTGAACTCGGCTCTCATCGCCTAAGTCATGTTTCATCTACATACATCTTAAGATAACGTAGATTATGTTGTTTTTTGTTTTTCGTTTTCTTTTGTGATGAACTGCTTTTTGACACGAAGATAGAATGATAGAAAGGTGGAATTTGCTCTTGACGAGTAATGACTCCCTACCCTACAATATGCCCTCTACAGTTTTCGATATATCGAGGGCTTGGCGTGAAACGGTTGTAACTAAAATGGTTGTATTTTTTTTTTACCAAGGTTAATCACTTCGCCATAAAGTCTTTATAAGCGTTAAATCATTTTTCTTGGTAAACAATTGAAATTTAGGTGCCATTGCTCGTTCTGAGCAATGGCACCTAAATTTGCATTGGTTACAAAAGGGTCAAAATTGCCCCTAAATAGGTTTTTAGTTACAACTGTTTCACGCCAAGCCCTCGATATATATATATATATACACTGCTATTTAGATTCAACTTATGTTATCGTCTTACATTAATTTTTAAAATTTCTGCACTGTATGCCCTTTTAAACAGGATTTCCGATCAATTTTGCAAAAGTCATCCATGATCCGTTGATAACCGATCAGTATAAGGTTAACTGGTATTGCATAACATCAGATAGGAGTGAGATAGGAGTGCTGTAGTGACATATATGCGTGCTGTAGTGACATATATGCGTGCTGTAGAGTCATATTTTATGACTGAAGGGTAATGCAGACGTGTTGTATGGTGATATCAAGTGTTGTAGGGTCATATAGAAGTGTTGTAGTGTAAAATAGAAGTATTGTAGGGTCATATAGAAATGTTGTAGTGTAAAATAGAAGTATTGTAGTGTCATATAGAAATGCTGAAGGGTAAAATAGAAGTATTGTAGTGTCATATAGAAATGCTGTAGGGTAAAATAGAAGTATTGTAGGGTCATATAGAAATGTTGTAGTGTAAAATAGAAGTATTGTAGGGTCATATAGAAATGTTGTAGGGTAAAACAGAAGTATTGTAGGGTCATATAGAAATATTGTAGTGTAAAATAGAAGTATTGTAGGGTCATATAGAAATGTTGTAGGGTAAAATAGAAGTATTGTAGGGTCATATAGAAATGTTGTAGTGTAAAATAGAAGTATTGTAGGGTCATATAGAAATGTTGTAGTGTAAAATAGAAGTATTGTAGGGTCATATAGAGGTGTTGTAGTGTAAAATAGAAGTATTGTAGGGTCATATAGAGGTGTTGTAGTGTAAAATAGAAGTATTGTAGGGTCATATAGAAATGTTGTAGTGTAAAATAGAAGTATTGTAGGGTCATTTAGAAATGTTGTAGTGTAAAATAGAAGTATTGTAGGGTCATATAGAAATGTTGTAGTGTAAAATAGAAGTATTGTAGGGTCACATAGAAATGTTGTAGTGTAAAATAGAAGTATTGTAGGGTCATATAGAGGTGTTGTAGTGTAAAATAGAAGTATTGTAGGGTCATATAGAGGTGTTGTAGTGTAAAATAGAAGTATTGTAGGGTCATATAGAAATGTTGTAGTGTAAAATAGAAGTATTGTAGGGTCATATAGAAATGTTGTAGGGTAAAATAGAAGTGTTGTAGTGTAAAATAGAAGTATTGTAGGGTCATATAGAAATGTTGTAGGGTAAAATAGAAATGTTGTAGGGTAAAATAGAAGTGTTGTGGTGTAAAATAGAAGTATTGTAGGGTCATATAGAAATGTTGTAGGGTAAAATAGAAGTGTTGTAGTGTAAACTAGAAGTATTGTAGGGTCATATAGAAATGTTGTAGTGTAAAATAGAAGTGTTGTAAGATCATATAGAAGTGTTGTAGTGTAAAATAGAAGTATTGTAGGGTCATATAGAAATGTTGTAGTGTAAAATAGAAGTATTGTAGGGTCATATAGAAATGTTGTAGTGTAAAATAGAAGTATTGTAGGGTCATATAGAAGTGTTGTAGTGTAAAATAGAAGTATTGTAGGGTCATATAGAAATGTTGTAGGGTAAAATAGAAGTGCTGTAAGATCATATAGAAGTGTTGTAGTGTAAAATAGAAGTAGTGTAGGGTCATATAGAAATGTTGTAGTGTAAAATAGAAGTATTGTAGGGTCATATAAAAATGTTGTAGTGTAAAATAGAAGTATTGTAGGGTCATATAGAAATGTTGTAGTGTAAAATAGAAGTATTGTAGGGTCATATAGAAATATTGTAGTGTAAAATAGAAGTATTGTAGGGTCATATAGAAATGTTGTAGGGTAAAATAGAAGTGTTGTAGTGTAAAATAGAAGTATTGTAGGGTCATAAAGAAATGGTGTAGGGTAAAATAGAAATGTTGTAGGGTAAAATAGAAGTGTTGTAGTGTAAAATAGAAGTATTGTAGGGTCATATAGAAATGTTGTAGGGTAAAATAGAAGTGTTGTAGTGTAAACTAGAAGTATTGTAGGGTCATATAGAAATGTTGTAGGGTAAAATAGAAGTATTGTAGGGTCATATAGAAATGTTGTAGTGTAAAATAGAAGTATTGTAGGGTCATATAGAAATGTTGTAGTGTAAAATAGAAGTATTGTAGGGTCATATAGAAATGTTGTAGTGTAAAATAGAAGTATTGTAGGGTCATATACAGGTGTTGTAGTGTAATATAGAAGTTTTGTAGGGTCATATAGAGGTGTTGTAGTGTAAAATAGAAGTATTGTAGGGTCATATAGAGGTGTTGTGGTGTAAAATAGAAGTATTGTAGGGTCATATAGAAATGTTGTAGGGTAAAATAGAAGTATTGTAGGGTCATATAGAAATGTTGTAGGGTAAAATAGAAGTATTGTAGGGTCATATAGAAATGTTGTAGTGTAAAATAGAAGTATTGTAGGGTCATATAGAAATGTTGTAGTGTAAAATAGAAGTATTGTAGGGTCATATAGAGGTGTTGTAGTGTAAAATAGAAGTATTGTAGAGTCATAAAGAAATGTTGTAGGGTAAAATAGAAGTATTGTAGGGTCATATAGAAATGTTGTAGTGTAAAATAGAAGTATTGTAGGGTCATATAGAAATGTTGTAGTGTAAAATAGAAGTATTGTAGGGTCATATAGAGGTGTTGTAGTGTAAAATAGAAGTATTGTAGAGTCATAAAGAAATGTTGTAGGGTAAAATAGAAATGTTGTAGGGTAAAATAGAAGTGTTGTACTGTAAAATAGAAGTATTGTAGGCTCATATAGAAATGTTGTAGGGTAAAATAGAAGTGTTGTAGTGTAAACTAGAAGTATTGTAGGGTCATATAGAAATGTTGTAGGGTAAAATAGAAGTATTGTAGGGTCATATAGAAATGTTGTAGTGTAAAATAGAAGTATTGTAGGGTCATATAGAAATGTTGTAGTGTAAAATAGAAGTATTGTAGGGTCATATAGAAATGTTGTAGTGTAAAATAGAAGTATTGTAGGGTCATATAGAGGTGTTGTAGTGTAAAATAGAAGTATTGTAGGGTCATATAGAGGTGTTGTAGTGTAAAATAGGAATATTGTAGGGTCATATAGAGGTGTTGTAGTGTAAAATAGAAGTATTGTAGGGTCATATAGAAATGTTGTAGGGTAAAATAGAAGTATTGTAGGGTCATATAGAAATGTTGTAGGGTAAAATAGAAGTATTGTAGGGTCATATAGAAATGTTGTAGTGTAAAATAGAAGTATTGTAGGGTCATATAGAAATGTTGTAGTGTAAAATAGAAGTAGTGTAGGGTCATATAGAGGTGTTGTAGTGTAAAATAGAAGTATTGTAGGGTCATATAGAGGTGTTGTAGTGTAAAATAGAAGTATTGTAGGGTCATATAGAAATGTTGTAGTGTAAATTAGAAGTAGTGTAGCGTCATATAGAAATGTTGTAGGGTAAAATAGAAGTGTTGTAAGATCATATAGAAATGTTGTAGTGTAAAATAGAAGTATCGTAGGGTCATATAGAAATGTTGTAGGGTAAAATAGAAGTATTGTAGGGTCATATAGAGGTGTTGTAGGCGTAAAATAGAAGTGTTGTAGGGTAAAATAGAAGTGTTGTAGGGTAAAATAGAAGTACTGTAGGGTCATATAGAAATGTTGTAGGGTAAAATAGAAGTATTGTAGGGTCATATAGAAATGTTGTAGGGTAAAATAGAAGTGTTGTAAGATCATATAGAAGGGTTGTAGTGTAAAATAGAAGTATTATAGGGTCATATAGAAATGTTGTAGTGTAAAATAGAAGTATTGTAGGGTCTTATAGAAATGTTGTAGGGTAAAATAGAAGTATTGTAGGGTCATATAGAAGTGTTGTAGTGTAAAATAGAAGTATTGTAGGGTCATATAGAAATGTTGTAGGGTAAAATAGAAGTGTTGTAAGATCATATAGAAGTGTTGTAGTGTAAAATAGAAGTATTGTAGGGTCATATAGAAATGTTGTAGTGTAAAATAGAAGTATTGTAGGGTCATATAGAAATGTTGTAGTGTAAAATAGAAGTATTGTAGGGTCATATAGAAGTGTTGTAGTGTAAAATAGAAGTATTGTATGGTCATATAGAAATGTTGTAGTGTAAAATAGAAGTGTTGTAGGGTCATATAGAAATGTTGTAGTGTAAAATAGAAGTATTGTAGGGTCATATAGAAGTGTTGTAGTGTAAAATAGAAGTATTGTAGTGTAAAATAGAAGTATTGTAGGGTCATATAGAAATGTTGTAGGGTAAAATAGAAGTGCTGTAAGATCATATAGAAGTGTTGTAGTGTAAAATAGAAGTAGTGTAGGGTCATATAGAAATGTTGTAGTGTAAAATAGAAGTATTGTAGGGTCATATAGAAATGTTGTAGTGTAAAATAGAAGTATTGTAGGGTCATATAGAAGTGTTGTAGTGTAAAATAGAAGTATTGTAGGGTCATATAGAAATGTTGTAGGGTAAAATAGAAGTGCTGTAAGATCATATAGAAGTGTTGTAGTGTAAAATAGAAGTAGTGTAGGGTCATATAGAAATGTTGTAGTGTAAAATAGAAGTATTGTAGGGTCATATAGAAATGTTGTAGTGTAAAATAGAAGTATTGTAGGGTCATATAGAGGTGTTGTAGTGTAAAATAGAAGTATTGTAGGGTCATATAGAAATGTTGTAGGGTAAAATAGAAGTGTTGTAAGATCATATAGAAATGTTGTAGTGTAAAATAGAAGTATTGTAGGGTCATATAGAGGTGTTGTAGGGGTAAAATAGAAGTGTTGTAGGGTAAAATAGAAGTGTTGTAGGGTAAAATAGAAGTATTGTAGGGTCATAAAGAAATGTTGTAGGGTAAAATAGAAGTATTGTAGGGTCATATAGAGGTGTTGTAGGGGTAAAATAGAAGTGTTGTAGGGTAAAATAGAAGTGTTTTAGGGTAAAATAGAAGTGGTGTAGGGTCATATAGAGGTGTTGTAGGGTCATATAGAAATGCTGTAGGGTAAAATAGGAGTGTTGTAGGGTCATATAGAAATGCTGTAGGGTAAAATAGAAGTGCTGTAGTGTCGTATAGAAATGATGTAGGGTAAACTAGAAGTGTTAAAGGGTCAAATAGAAGTGTTGTTGTCTCATATAGAAGTGATGTAGGGTCATATAGAAGTGATGTAGGGTCATATAGAAGTGTTTTAGAGTCATATAGAAGTATTGTATGGTCATATAGAAGTGTTGTAAGGTCATATAGAAGTGTTGTAGGGTCATATAGAAGTGTTGTAGGGTCATAGGGGTGTTGTAGAGTCATATATAAATGGTGTAGTCTCATATAGAAGTGTTGTAGTCTTATATAGAAGTGTTGCAGTCTTAAAAAGAAGTGTTGTAGAGTCATATAGAAATGGTGTAGAGTCATATAGAAGTGTTGTAGGGTCATACAGAAGTATTGTAGGGTAATATAGAAGTGTTGTAGAGTCGTATAGAAGTGTTGTAGGGTAAAATATAAGTGGTGTAGGGTCATATAGAGGTGTTGTAGGATCATATAGAAATGCTGTAGGGTAAAATAGGAGTGTTGTAGGGTCATATAGAAGTGTTGTAGAGTCATATATAAGTGTTGTAGTCTCATATATAAGTGTTGTAGTCTCATATAGAAGTGTTGTAGTCTCATATAGAAGTGTTGTATGGTCATATAGAAATGGTGTAGTCTCATATAGAAGTGTTGTAGTCTCATATAGAAGTGTTGTAGAGTCATATAGAAATGGTGTAGTCTCATATAGAAGTGTTGTAGTCTCATATAGAAGTGTTGGAGAGTCATATAGAAATGGTGTAGTCTCATATAGAAGTGTTGTAGTCTTATATAGAAGTGTTGCAGTCTTATAAAGAAGTGTTGTAGGGTCATATAGAAGAAGTGTAGTGTCATATAGAAGAGGTGTAGGGTCATATAGAAGTGTTGTATGGTCATATAGAAGAGGTGTAGAGTCATATAGAAATGTTGTAGGGTCATACGCTCGATATATGCTTCCTGGAGACTTTACAAGTACCCGCACCGTTTGGATGATAACATCTCAAAGGCAGAGCTCGATGAATCATTTGATTTGAACCCGGGACGTTTGGTAAGAGAGGCCGATGCACTACCATTGTACCATTGTCTAACACACTAGATCTATATTACTTGTAGGCGAATCAATATGAGCTTTCATTAAACGCAGATTCGACTCGGTTATGTAGTGGTAAGAGTGTCCGCCCTCTAGCGAATGACCGAGATTCGATACCATTTCGAGTCATGCCAAATCTGTAAGAATTGTAGTAGAAGCTTCCCTCCTTGATGATCAGGTTTGAATGGATATCATTATGACGGATGCGCTTGTCTCAGGATAGGCCTAACTGAAGTACTGATTAAAACGTGGTCGGACCCAGTTCAATATCGTTGAAAGCGGCATTAGCCGTGACCCCCTGCATCACAACACCACTGAGGCGGGGGGGGGGGGGGGGGGGGGGGGTTGTTACTTACTCTTTCTCATAGACTACAATTTTGCAGCAGATGACTTTGAAAGCATATGGAAAATCTCTTTAGATAAATGTATTATTATCGAATAGAGTTACAAACATTGAGTCAAATGGAGAAGTTGATCATCATGAGCAATGTCTCCATTTACCACACTGTTATCAAAAGTCGTTTGCTGCAGAGGCATCAGAAAGCGTCTGTATATTCGAAACGGATTGTCCAATGAGAACGCAGAACACTAGACGCGATTCAGAATCTCATAAACTTATTGATTATTCATGATTATTTATTTATGGATTAACATCCCGTTTAAATATTAATTATTTACCTTTCAGGGGCGTTTTGACGAATCTGCGGCAGCCTAACTTTGAAAACATTGTTGCAAAAGAAAGATGTGCTCATAATGTGATAGCTTCCCTTATCGCCACAATGCTTTCAACTTATCTTTTATTAAATATACTTGCATATGAGCCATTCCACGAGAAAACCAACATTATAGCTTCTGCGTAATGTATCGACCAAGATCAGCCTGCGCAGTCCGCGCACGCTAATGCGGGCCGACACATTCCGTCTCAGGGGAATAGAGGTAAAGAGTAATGATTCCTAAAACAAGAAATCCACAGAAGGCGAAAATTGTCTACCCAGGTTAGCCTGCGTGGCATACTTAGGCTGATACAGGTCGATACTTTACGCAATGTTGGTTTTCTTGTGGGACGGCTCATCTCATATGTAGATATTTTTCAAATTTCTACATGCACCTAAATGTTTTCAATGTTGTCTCTTGCAGTTTTGTTATTTGTAGGAAATGGTAAAAAAAAAGTCAATCTTATATTATTTCCGGATAGACGTTTCATCTTCCCCGGTAGTGTGCATTCTCCACCAAGGGGACATGTATATAGCGTAGTGTTTTAACTATTTTTCCCCATACAATAAATCTGCAAAAAGCGTATGACGTCGAAAACACTTAGGGGAAAATATTAAAGTTACCATCATCAATGAAATATAAACATTGCAAACATAAGAGATGGCTCATTATGATTAATTGTTTTCCTGTTAAGACAATGTTTTCAAATGTTGACTGTATTAGATCCGTAAAACGCCTCTAGGATAGGGTAGACACTTTTTGGAAAGCTCGATAAACCCTTTCCCTCATAAAGACGCTTTCTGACGCCTCTGCAGCAGACGGCTTTTTGAAAACATAGTGACAAAAGTAGAAATTGCACAAAACGTGCAATTTCTCCTTTTGCCACAATGTTTTCCACTTTTTGTCATAGGTTATCCATTCAATTATAGAGATTTTCTACTTGTTGACAAAATACGTTCAAAGTCGTCTGCTGCAGAATTGTTGTATGACGGAAAGGGTTAACCAATTACCTTAAAGCTGTTGAAGCCATTTTCATTGTATTGAATTTACAATGACCTCTAAATATTTTCAATCGTTCATATGCATTAGGCATGGTACCGTTTTTTAACCGATATATGTTGAGTCAAATCCGTTACCCACAGCGAGTCCAAACCTGCAGTGTACCTATTCCGGCGAACGAAAACGTGTAGTTTCTCACCAAGGTGTTAAATGGAGATTTGTAATTTATAATTTATAATTCATAATTTATAATTTATAATTTATAATTTGTAATTTGCATCACGGGTTTGATCCCATGTCGCTGTGGTTATGGTGGAGTACCATTGGGCAAGGCACATTTCCTTACATAGTATTGGTTTTTTCACCCAGAGACCACGAATAAGTGATATCATTGGAATAATGTTGGAAACGGTGTAAAACCCGAATAACATAGAAGAGAATCCCGACCTAAACGAGGCAGACAGTTACAATGTTATTTCTGTTTACCGTCTGAAAATTCTATCAAATTGTAATAATGATCATTTCATAACAAGCTCAAAACATTTCAAACTCATGACATGTTCCCTCATTTTAAAACGGACCGATCGTTGCTAACGACATATGGTGGACATATTACCGTTTTAGATCAAATACATTGATTATGTAACTTCATTAAATTATGGGGGGGAAAATGGGATAAAAAGGAACCTTCTTGCAATACTGTCAGAGACGAAAACAATAAGGCTGTCAGTTCATTTCCTTGAAAAAAATCCGCCCTTTGACGCTTCTTTAGCAGAAGACAAAGTCATTGTGAGAAAATGGAACATCTCCTATATATGTAGTTTGTTCTTTTCCAAAAAAGGTTTTTTTATTCCAAGAATTAGAAATTCAACATTTTGTTAGTTTTGGGTTTCAACTGATTTCAACAATTTATTTATAATAGCAATTTTGAAAAGTCAAAAATATGTAAATACTAGGTCATGTTGTTAACCCATATCACCAACGACAGACAGGCAAGCACACACAGATAGAGATAGCGACAGACATGTAGAAAGACGGACAGAAAGACAGACAGACAGACAGACAGACGGACAGAGAGACATACAGACATAATCACACACATATATAGAGATAGAGACAGATAGATGGAAAGACAGACAGAATGACAGACATACAGACAGACTCTCATACAGTGGTAGAGATAGAGACAGACAGACGGACAGACAGACAACACACAGAAATATAGATAGAGTCAGACAGACTTACACACAGAGATATATATATAGAGTCAGACATACAGACAGATACAACGAGGATGGTTTTTTTCAGCAATGAATTTAAAAGTCATCTGCTACAAGAGGTGTCGTATAAAGCGTCTGCCTGTTGTAAATGGACAGGAATTCAGCGGGATAAGTGTTAATTGATGAAATACACGTTTAACCCTTTCCCTCATACGACAATTCTGCAGCAGACGACTTTGAACGTCATTTGTCAAAAAATAGAAAATTTTCATAATTGAAAGGATAACCTATGACAAAAAGTGGAAAACATTGTGGCAAAAGGAGAAATTGCACGTTTTGTGCAATTTCTTCTTTTGTCACTATGTTTTCAAAAAGCTGTCTGCTGCAGAGGTGTCAGAAAGCGACTATATGATGGAAAGGGTTAAGTGTATTGCGTATGCCTGTACCGACACTGAATCAAGTATTTGACTTGACATTAAACTCAATATATTTTACATCGATTGTGGTTAAACGAAATCATCCAATTTATACCAATCAGCCCAGCCCTGCGTTTAATAGAGCACAATGGTTTTCAGGGTCCAATTCCTCTAACCTTACTTAGCGCTAAGTAATTCTTAAATACTTCAAATTATATTTTATCCTTTTTGTTTCCCTAATATGTTGTAAGACATGAATGGTGAAATTTATTTAAGTAAATGACAAATTTGACATAAATAGTTACATTGCTTACATGTACAAACAGAGACATATAAACACATGTGTTTATATGTCTCTGGTACAAACAATACTTGAAAAGTAATGAACTATTTTGGCATTTTTTTTTATCGAAACAAAAATGATGAAATATACTTTTAAGTATTTAAGTGTTACTTAGTTAGGTAGGTTGAATTGGACCCAGTAGTAATTGGTCCATAACGCCTGACTACGTTTCTTGGAACAGAAACGGAGTTCACGGTTGAGGTAAGGTAAGTCTCATGATTTCCGCTTCCTATACTGTTTACCTAGCATAATATCTGTGTTTTAAAGTCAACTTCTTTGCAAACATTTGAGCACAATAATATAACATCTGAAAATTTGAAAGTGTATTTATTAAACCCTTTCCCTCATATAGACGCTTTTTGACGCCTCTGCAGACGTTTTTTTTTAAACATAGTGACACAAGAAGAAATTGCTCGAAACGAGCAATTTCTCCTTTTGCCACAATATTTTCCCCTTTATAAATCATAGGTTATCCATTCAATTATAGAGATTTTCTATTTTTTGACAAAATAGGTTTAAAGTCGTCTGCTGCAGAATTGTCGTATTAGGGAAAGGGTTAATAAAACAGAGTGAAAACAGTTGTGTAAAAAAGGAAATGCTGGCAATGTCATTACTCCAGCACTGTTTTCAAAAGTTGTCTGCTGCCTTGGCGTCAACTAGCTTCTGTATGGGGTGAAATGGTTTAAACAGAGCTCATGCCAAACCTCGTCTATCGTAAACGCGTCATATTTAGGTAAACGGTTAATATTTAGAGATGTTTTGGTTATATATACAGAATGGATGCCAGCACCAATGTTATCGAAACATTGAGGTATAGTTTTGTACAAAGTTCAAAATATTATGGATGGGGAAAAGAATAATTGCTGGCTTTGAGAGTTTCCTCATTTTTTCACAATGTATTTCAAATCGCCTTTTTATTTAAATCAGCCTATTCCTCAGCAGTATGATGACATGTTATAACATGTACATGTATAAACGAGGCGCATCTATAGGTATATGGGTCTTAATTTCGCTCCGCTGTTACCGCCTCAATGGTGTAGTGGTAGAGCGTCCGCCTCGGGTGCGGGAGGTCGCGTGTTCGATCCCGGGTCGGGTCATACCAGAGACTTTAAAAATGGTAGTAATGGATGCCCTCCATGGCGCTCAGGGTTGCGGGGTTAGCTGACTGACTGGCTGGTGTCAGGATAAATGGAGCAGTATTACTGCTAACTTACCAAATAATCAATCAATCAATCACTCCGCTTTGAAAAAAGTTAAAGATATACTGGCATAAAACTAATGGGGATTTCAAATATTTTTCTGACATAAGGAAAGTGAATTTTATTATATATATAGGATCTGACATTGTCATTTTATATAAAGTTGCATTAAACGAGTTCAAGAAAGTTGTTATTAAGCGAGCCTCTGGCGAGCTTAATAACACATTTCTTGGACGAGTTTAATAAAGCTTTATGAAATGACAACGAATGTCAGATTCTTTTTTAAGACATGACGAAACACAAAAAGAAAATCGTGTTTTCGCTGTCAGAAAATAGTCCCAACATGTAATACTTAATAAACTGGTAACTAATGACACAAAACAATATTTTTAAAACCGATAATGGTCCTTTTACCTCGTCCATCTATTGTGACGTCTGCTTTTACCGGATACACGTTCTCAGCCATTCTGTAAACATTATCGGATGCATACAACAATAGTGATTCGGTCATGTTATATTACACGTGTTACAAAGAAATATGTAATGGGTATATTAGATCGGATACAAGCATTTTCATGTGATAAAAACATACATGTGGACAGTGACGACAATGGTGAGACTTGCGGATGCACTGGCTCGCCTGAATCTTCACTGTACGTATATTCATAAAACCCCAACTCGCTAGAAGCGACTCATATTCACGCAACTTGGAAGTCAATACAAAGTTGATGTACATCGTCACTAAAACAATAATCAGCAACATTTACGGGTAAAACTGCTATAACTAGAAATATACACTTACATGTATAGTGTATGCAAAGCATTTTAACGATGATCTATCAGTCTAGCTTCATTTGACTCATTCAAGTCCTGGTAGCTCAGTCGGTAACGACGCGGGCTATCAATCCAGGGATTGTGAGTTCGAATCCCTTCTCGGCAAACTTTCTTTCCGACGTTTGACAAAAGTCATTGCGACATGCGTCATTCGTCTTCCACCAATGGGCTTAGTCTATGTGGAAAAGCAGCCAGTTGCTTGGAGAGATTTGTGTGTGGAGTACGGGTGTGCGAAAACCAGGAAACACATGAGTAGGTGAACTGGCCGCCGTGATATGACTGATAAATTGTTAAAAACGTCGTTAAACCCCAATCAATCAATCAATCATTTGACTTTCGGGCGCGTACCCAGACATACGCACGTAAGTTAATACGTACACTTCGTGAAGAAAGATACAAACATGCATTAAAACTGAACGCTGAGAGTGGTAAACGTGAATTACTCTGCACGTGGATAAAAGTAGTTTGTGTTTTCGGCTCTTGAGCTCACCATAGTCAATATAAGAATTCAAAATGTTCGCTATTGGATATGCCCGGACCCGCTACTTCACCTGTGTTACGCCCCTGACTTGCCATGTTTGCAAAAGGACTATTCACAGAACATATTGATACAAGCAAAAGTGCAGAATATAAACAAACCATTTAAACATGTGCAAGTATATAATGTACAACAGAAATCCACGACCGCTGTTATTACTAAACAAGGACTATGCGAGGATGCAATTTGACCGTAATAACCATTACAGCAGACGAAACAAAAAGTTCCTAACCTTTCCCAAATACAACAATTCTGCAATAGACGACTTTGAAATCATAGTGACTTTGAAATCCTGAAAATCTCAATATGAAAAAGCTTAATTGTTAAATAAAGTTGAAACACATTGTGGCCAAAGGAGAAATTGCTCATCATCAGCAATTTCACCTATGGCCACAATGTTTTCAAATGTCGTCTGCTGCTATTGCGTCAAATGCGTTTGCAGGTGGGAAAGGGTCATGCGTTCGAAACATATCTGTACAACAATTCCTGTATTGCCAGAAGATGCCCGGAAACTTCAAAACTATGATAACGTTCTCGGTTCTCAGTAAATGCACTATATGGCCATAATAAGACTTCTTATTGGTCAATTACGGGAATTGAATCGTTTCTGACCAATCAGACACTTAAGCAGAAAGTATTTGCACTGAATGAAGTTGTATAGCTTTAAGGCTACACTGGTGTCCCGTTAACGTTGCGGACGTTCTAGCCTTTTCAATGCTATTTTTCCTTTTAATTGACTTGTCGAGTTTTGCATTTTCAAGAAAAGTCAAAGTCCATTATATCAATATCAAGTTAAAAAGTCTGGGTTTTGCATCAAACAGTAAAGAAAGTGCTGACCAGACTGCACGCATGCGCCGAGTGCGCCGACTGAACCGGGGTTTATATTGGGTTTATATTGGTGACACAGGTTCATAGAATCGGTCCTAGTAGTCAATGGTTACGCAACAACGTTAATATATTTCAGCCGTTCCACGAGAAAACCAACATTATGGACTCTGCGGGCAGACATTTTTCGCCTCTTGTGGATTTTCTGTTTTAGGAATCATTACTCTATACCTCTATCCCCTAAGACGGAATGTGGCGGCCCGGATAAGCCTGCGCAGACTGTGTAGACTGATCTCGGTTGATACATAACGCAGAGTTCACAATGTTGGTTTTCTCTGGGAACGTCTCATATGAACCGCTTTCAGCATGGATGCGTTCTGTGAAGACTCGTCGAAGTTTTCAATGTCCGTTTACATGTTATATGGACCTAGATTAGTATTCGGACAACACAAAACCAGAAATGTAGCCCCACTTGTAGTACGGTAGAATATATTAAAATGATGTCGAACCAGAGAGGCAATAATACCTATTTCACACGTTTTAGCATATGAGCCGTCCCGTGAGAAAACCAAAAGTGTAGACTCTGCGTAAAGCATCGACCAGGAACAGCCTAAGCATGCCGTGCCACCCGCGCAGGCTAACCCGGACAGACACTTTTCGCTTCCTGTGGATTTTCTGTTTCAGAAATCATTACTCTAAACCTTTATCCCCCTGAGTGAGGCGGAATTAGCCTGCGCGGACTGCACAGCTGATCTTAGTCCAAAATGTTGTTGTTTTTCTCGTGAACGGCTCATATGTGCTTGTGAAGAGCAAACAGCATATAATATCGATATTAAACTCGTTTCGGTATACACTATTCGAAAACGCCGCTTAGATTATCTTAAATCGAGATTTAGTGAAAGGTTATCTATCTATATATGAATGAAATTTATTTCAAGTTTTGTATTTTATCAACATCCAACATTTTTATAAAAGATCGGGGAAGTGATTAGAACTGTACGATTCATTTAATTCTGAAGGGTCGGCAAATTAGACTCGGTATTCGTTTAACCCCTTCCCTCATATAGACGCTTCCTGACGCCTCTGCAGCAGACGGCTTTTTGAAAACATAGTGACAAAAGAAGAAATTGCACAAAACGTGCAATTTCTCCTTTTGCCACAATGTTTTCCACTTTTTGTCATAGGT
>JASEVX010000009.1:63329786-63449038 GCA_031761405.1 Serripes groenlandicus | reverse complement strand
TATCGACCCGGATCAGCCTAAGCATGCCGCGCAGGCTATTCCGGGCAGACATTTTTCGCCTCTTGTGGATTTCTGTTTTAGGATTCATTACTCTATACCTCTATCCCCTAAGACGGAATGTGGCGGCTCGGATAAGCCTGCGCAGACTGTGCAGACTGATCTCGGTCGATACATAACGCAGAGTTCACAATGTTGGTTTTCTCTGGGAACGTCTCATATGAACCGCTTTCAGCATGGATGCGTTCTTTGAAGACTCATCGCAGTTTTCAATGTCCGTTTACATGTTATATGGACCTAGATAGTATTCGGACAAAACAAAACCAGAAATATAGCCCCACTTGTAGTAGGGTAGAATATATTTTAAATGATGCCGAACCAGAGAGGCAATTAGACCTATTTCGCACGTTTTGGCATATAAGCCGTCCCATGAGAAAACCAAAAGTGTGGACACTGCGTAAAGCATCGACCAGGAACAGCCTAAGCATGCCGCGCCACCCGCGCAGGCTAACCCTGGCAGACACTTTTCGCCTCCTGTGGATTTACTGTTTCAGAAGTCATTACTCTTTACCTTTATCCCCCTGAGTGAGGCGGAATTAGCCTGCGCGGACTGCACAGCTGATCTTAGTCCAAAATGTTGTTGTTTTTCTCGTGGAACGGCTCATATGTGCTTGTGAAGAGCGAACAGCATATAATATCGATATTAAACTCGTTTCGGTATACACTATTCGAAAACGCCGCTTAGATTATCTTAAATCGAGATTTAGTGAAAGGTTATCTATCTATATATGAATGAAATTCATTTCAAGTTTTGTATTTTATCAACATCCAACATTTGTATAAAAAGATCGGGGAAGTGATTAGAACTGTACGATTCATTTAATTCTGAAGGGTCGGCAAATTAGACTCGGTATTCGTTTAACCCCTTCCCTCATATAGACGCTTCCTGACGCCTCTGCAGCAGACGGCTTTTTGAAAACATAGTGACAAAAGAAGAAATTGCACAAAACGTGCAATTTCTCCTTTTGCCACAATGTTTTCCACTTTTTGTCATAGGTAATCCATTCAATTATGGAGATTTTCTATGTTTTGACAAAATACGTTCAAAGTCGTCTGCTTGCAGAATTGTCGTATGAGGGAAAGGGTTAAACTTATTTGATTTTCATCGATTGCTAAACAAACCATCGGCGTATATCATTCACGCTCGATGTCTACTCCCTGGACACAGAACTCGCTCATCACACGATACGAACTCGAGACCGCTTGCACGGGAGGTCGACGCTTTTACCACTGGACCACGGTCATCCGCATTATACAAAACTGACATAAGATTGAGTTTCTCCTTACGAATGACGCAGAGTCACGTCTTCGCTTTATTTGATATAAAACCGCCTTTAAGCTGTTTCCACATACAGCAGACATGCAGCGGACGACTTTGAAAACATCTAGGCAAAAGTATGGACAATCCAAATAAATGAAGGTGTAGTAACTAAAAATAAATTGAAAACATTGTTGCAAAAGCAGAACTTTGAGCAAATTCTTCTTTTGTCAACTGCAAATGCATCAGAAAGCGTCTATATGTGGGAAAGGGTCAACACCATAGACGAATTTAGGAAAACATGTGGGAAACGAGGAGACTGTGTAGACCTAGATAAAACTACACGAACGTGACAAATAACACTGTGTTAGGAACATCTTCAAAATTCGATCGGATAATCTCAAACGACTGGGTTAAGGGCTGCGACATAAATCAAAAGTAATTGAAATATCAATGTCTATTGAATTGGAGTATTTTTCTGTCCGCTTGATATATTAATATATCACAATGTTTCCTTTTCAAATCAGCGCATTAGTTCCAGTTGGACGACTATAGGTTTCATTGATACACTGGCTATTTTTACGGAGTCGTTAAAAACGTGCCATACAAAAGCGACCAAAGCATATTTTTCAAGGTTTCAAATCTATAACAATAATCATAAACCTAAAACAAAATTATATTAATATATTAATACCAAACAGTCACCCCCCCACCCCCCCCCCCCCCCCCCCCCCCCCCCCCCCCCCCCCCCCCCCCCCCCCCCCCCCCCCCCCCCCCCCACACCCCCCCACACACACACACACCTTTGAGGTGTGTGTTCTAAAAACTTCATCTACTAAACTATTTCCTAAATATAGACACTTCTTGACGCCTGTGCAGCAGACGATTTTCTAAATGGAAAACGAAGAATTTCTCAAAACTCTGATATCATTAAAGAAAGATTCCATACTTGTGCCTACATGTTTTTCAAGTCGTCTGCTGCAGATTTTCTGTATATGGGAAAGGTTTGAAGTAGTTGGAACAGTTTTTATAGTGATTGATTTTGTAAACCATGATGTTTCAACATGGGAATCAAATACATTATGTATATGGATAAATTGAGCCGTTCCGTAAGAAAACCAACATTATGGTATCGACCAAGATCAGCCTAAGCAGTCCTCGGAGGCTAATCCGGGCCGACACATTGCGTCTCAGAGGGATAGAGGTGTAGAGTAATACTTCTTTAAATAGAAAATCCAGGAGGCGAACGGTGTCTGCCCCCGGGTTAGTCTGCGTGGTATGCTTAGGCTGATCTGGGTCGATACATTACGCAGAGTTCACAATGTTGGTTTTCTCGCGGACGGCTCAATAACTGTTTACGCTATTTTACAAATACATAGAGGGTCGTTTACAGTTAATGCTACTCGAAAATATCGATCGCTTATAACGCCGTCAGTATATACTAAGATCAACCAAAAAAGTCATTACCTGGTGCGAAATGTGTTAGTCAATACTAAATAAAATAGCTTTATCTGGCACTTTTCGTCGCTTTCAAAAACATTTCAGTTATATCACGGTTGATTGGTTGGGGTTTTCAACATTTTTCTGGCTTTCTTACCCCAGTAGTACACACAACATTCTTTCCAAGTAACTGACAGCTTTTCCACATAGACTGTTAGCCCATTGGTTGACGACGAATGACGCTTGTCACATTGACTTTAGTTATATCAGGTGTTCCGTGGGTATATCACAAGCACTATCGGTATTATTTATACTGACAACTAAGCGTCGATCAGCCGTAATGCTATGTCCCCTATGTTAGCCGTCCAAAACCTGAGACATCACGCTCAAAATGAAACCCCTTAGACATCTCGCCCTAAATTATGTTTATCCCCTACCTGAGCGTTTAGGAATGGAGTGTTGTATTCATAGCATATGGTAGTTTAATAAAAAAAAAAAATCCTACAAATAATGAAGTAACATTTTGAGAATATTATTGAGTGTTAAACATTGTTGGAAACGGAAGTTATTTATACTATCAATTTCCTATTAAAACAAAAGTACAATACAAACGCATAAGGCTGCACTTTCTTTTGTGAAGACACGAAACTTACGCTATATTGGGACACAACACACGAACACGGACCTTGTGATTTCTCATAATGTTTGTTTTTAATATTATAAATATTGGTATAATTATTATTATTAATATAAGTATCATTATAATTTATTAATAGTATTACTAGTAGTAATATTATTAGTAGTAATAGTAGTAGTAGTAGTAGTAGTAGTAGTAGTTGTAGCAGTAGCAGTAAAGTAGTAGTAGTAGGAGTAGAAGTAATAGTAGTGGTAGTAGTAATATTATTAGTAGTAATAGTAGTAGTAGTAGTAGTAGTAGTAGTAGTAGTAGTAGTAGTTGTAGTAGTAGCAGTAAAGTAGTAGTAGTTGTAGTAGTAGTAGTAGTAGTAGTTGTAGTAGTAGCAGTAAAGTAGTAGTAGTAGGAGTAGAAGTAATAGTAGTGGTAGTAGTAGTAGTAGTAGTAGTAGTAGTAGTAGTAGTAATAGTAGTTGTAGTAGTAGTAGTAGTAGTAGTAGTAGTAGTAGTAGTAGTAGTAGTAGTTTAAGTAGAAGTAGATGTTGTAGTAGTAGTAGTAGTAGTAGTAGTAGTAGTAGTAGTAGTAGTAGTAGTAGTAGTTGTAGTAGTAGAAGTAGTAGTAGTAGTAGCAGTAGTAGTAGTACTAATAGTAGTATGTGTTGTAGTAGTAGTAGTAGTAGTTAGTAGTAGTAGTAGTAGTAGCAGTAGTAGTAGTACTAATAGTAGTATGTGTTGTAGTAGTAGTAGTAGTAGTAGTTAGTAGTAGTAGTAGTAGTAGTAGTAGTTGTAGTATTATAAGTAGTAGTAGTAGTAGCAGTAGTAGTACTACTAATAGTAGTATGTGTTGTAGTAGTAGTAGTAGTAGTAGTATTAGTAGTAGTAGTAATAGTAGTAGTAGTAGTAGTTAGTAGTAGTAGTAGTAGTAGTAGAGGTAGTTGTTGTAGTAGTAGTAGTAGTATTGAAGGCAGTTTACTTAGTGTATTTTCATCAAACCTTAAGTATGCACATCTGCACCTGTGGTGGTTGCAAAGTCTCGAATGTCGTATTGGGCTTTAAAGCTATCTTTTGTATGATGTTGTGTTAAATCTTCTTGGACGTTATCCCCATAACAGTTGTTTATAAAAGCGAACCATGATCAGCATAAAGCTATTTTAAAATCAAGAAAACCCGTGGAGAGTAAAAAAGCCTGTTACCTTGATCTGAATCGTATAGCGTTTTCGGGAATACACTTCCAAGGAAAATAGATTTCTCTTAGAATTTTAACCAACTTGCAAGTTTACAGGAAAATATATATATAAAAAAAGAGAGCAAACTTAACAAACAAAAAACCTTTTAATTGTTTTAAAACGCTTTCGAATAGTTTTTATCTAGCAAGGAAGGATAACCATGCTTTCAATCTTTTATCCTGCAAACATTGATTACTGCCCTTTGTAATGGCCACATTTGTACACAAATGTCAAAGGTCGTCACGGAATGCACATTCAGATATTTTAGAATCCGTACGCTCTGATGTTTGTAAGAAATATTTGAAGTTAAATACTATGGTAGCTTTATACGAATGTGGAAGATATCCCTCTTTATAGATTAGTATATGTATTGTATGATATATTGGTGTAGACTATTGGAAATGCCAAATAGTAGATATCGACGCAACTGATATCTAATGTTTAATTATTTAGATGATGTAGGACGTAAACATGGACAACTTCTGTGAAAAACCTACTTTTCCAATAAGGGTTTGAAAACGTTTGGATTTCACAGGAAGTTAGAAACGTGAATAAAGTTATTAAATGTTTTAAACAAGGTCTAATAGATTGCTGGCATGTAAGTATAAACGAATCTGGTCGATGTCTTCATAATAAACATTATAAATGTCTATTGAATACCGAAAGATCTACTTTTAGACTGTCGTAAAATTTGTTCAACCCAAGTTCGTTGTTCTAATCATAAGTTTAAGTTTTAATCATTAATTTGCAAAAGGTTAATCATACCATTACATTATGTGAATATCATGTACTGTACGGGTGTGCACAAATTTCACCTGGTATAAATCTGGTACTAGGATTACCAGTTTCCACACTTTATTAAAGTCTAATAATTCATAAAAAAATTTAGAACAATACGTCTAATTAAATGCTGTTGAAAGAGTTTCATTTTCAGTTTTAGGGTCATTATTCAAATTACGCCGATTACATCCCGCGGCCATAGTCCCTAAATACATGTCGAGGGCTTGGCGTGAAACGGTTGTAACTAAAATTGGTATTTCTTTACCACGGTTAATCACCTCACCATAGAGTCTTTTTAAGCTTTAAATATTTTTTCTTGGTAAACAATGGAAATGTAGGTGCCATTACTCGTTCTGAGCAATGGCACCTAAATTTGCATTGTTTACAAAGGGGTCAAAAATGCCCCTAAACCAGGGTTTCCAAAATAGTTTTTTTTTTAAATACAACCGTTTCACGCCAAGCCCTTGATGTGTATATATCTTCACCAGAAAGCATTGATTATATGACATCGAGTCTAAATTCATTGTAAATATGTATAGGATGGACTTGAAATCTTTGATTTGATAATATTTAGCATTTTGGCCTAGTTTGAAATTAAAAGTAGAGGTATTTTGTAAATTAAAAAAACAGCTTCGTCCGAGTCCGCCGAGCCCCGGTAGCTCAATCCAGGGGTTGTGAGTTCGAATCACAGCTTGGCCAAAATTCTTTCCCACTTTTAACAAAAGTCACTGTGACAAACGTCATTAGTCTTTCACGAATTGACTAATACTAACAGTATATGTGGAAAAGCAGCCAGTTGCTTGGAATGTATGTTGTATGGAGAACTGGTCTGGGAAGAAAGCTAGGAAACATATGTGTAGGTGAACTGGCCGCCGTGATGTGACTGCACAATTGTTGAAAACGACGTTTAGCCCCAATCAATCAATCGTCCAGACCCGATTTCGTTCAAATTAACAGTAAACATATTCATTGGGTGAATTATTTCTTGCATAGTACATGACACTCATTTTCTTTGGATTATTTGAAAGCCAAGAGGTTTTCCCCTTTTTAATAATATAGGGTGTTCTACGTGGAGCACTCTTGAGGGTTGAAAGAGGTTAATTCACATGGAAACAAAGAAGGAATTTAATTCGTGTATTGTGACCTTCATAATGCAATAACGATAACAGCTCGACGCTTGCGCTTATTTTGAAGTAGTAGTTGAAAACAGTGTGGCAAAACCAGCAATCTCTCATCTCATCGTGCATTCAAAATACGTCTTGCTTGTTCTGTTACGCCGTTTTCAACATATCATATCATGGGGCGACAGTTCACTTATTCGTGAAATTTACTTTGGCCGGCGGCACTTTACCATGACTGAGGATCCAACCCGGGACACCCGGTTCCAAGTCCAAGACGCTACCAACTCGGCCAATGTAGATTCCTTTAAAAAAGTCGTTCGCTTCAGAGCCGTCAGAAGGTATCGGCTTGTGGGGATAGGAGAGTTAAACAACCTCTACAAATTAAAGTTTAATCGTCGAAAAGAGTTGAAACATTGGGACTTAAACAGCAATTGCTCAGTATGTGTTCATTGGTTGTTTGGTTTGTTTTATTGGGATGTTACGCCGTTTTCAACATAATTTCAGTCATAGCACGGCAGCAGTTCATTTATTCATGATCGATGGATAATCAAACGCTTACCATCCTAGGTGCCTTGCACAATGGCACTCAAACATGACTGAGGATCGAACCCCGGACACTCGGTTCCGAATCCTAGACTGCTCATAATTATGAGCCACTTTGCCAACCAACCAATTAACCAGTCATATGACTATTAAAATGGTTGTTGAAAGTGGCATAAAACAGTTGTAGGAAGGAAAGGGTTAAAATTATTATCTTTGGTAATTCACACGCCTGAGGGGCAGAACCATTTGTCCAATAAGACATGTTAGAACGTATATGTAACCCCTTACTTAATTAATCAATCGAGTTGACAACAGTGTAATTAACATTGTAGTTAAAGCAGCAATTGCTCATCTAAACATGCTTTCCAAAGTCGTTTCTTTGTTATGTTAGGGTGTTACGCAGTTTTCTTCAACTTTATTTCATATCAAATGGCTGATAGCTGATTGACTTAATCGAAAAATGTGCATTTGCCCGGAAATAGAGCGAAAACAGTAAGGAACGAAAACGGTCAGGTGCGAAATCGGCTCAAAACTACGAACGTTAACTCTTGGACCAAATTTCGGCGACGAAGGTGTCGGCTTGAAGATTGTTCAAAATCTCTTTTTTTACAGGTAAATATTGCAGTTTCATTGATATTATTTGGTTAATGATATGTCGTCTTCCATTCTTTTACAATAAAGCGAACGGTTTCATATATTTTTCTTATTTTTATGTCAGAAAAATTAATTCTTGTGGAACGACCTTGGGCTAAATGATTGAACTTGTCAAACAAGCATGTTAAGCGTTTAGACAAATTACCCGAGACATTCGCAGTTATTCTTATAACGGTTTCTGATAAATGTATACATAGAAATTGGTTTCTCGTATACCCGCAAATTTAGAATTATTGCGAGTCTAGAGTGCAGGTTATTTAGGGGACATAATAAAGTAGCTATATTACCGGACGGTTCAAAAAGAAACAATTCACGAGATTTAGTTTATGACTTTTACGGTAATTTTCCTGTCTCTAACATGTATTTTTGAAAACACCATCTTGATTCCCATTACATTGGGGGAAAAAAATATCTGTATTTTTCCAAAAAAAAAATGAAGAAATTTATTACATTTCTGTCCAGAATTTGACAACCTTATTTATTTTCACTGGCTTAATCATTCAGGGACATAGATAAACCAACAATCGTTGCTAAGGTAAATAACGAGAGTGTACAAAGTGACATTTACTGTCAGAGAAAGTTTGTGACAAGTCAGGAGTTGAATGCATTTGAACCAGGTGGGATATATCTGACAGTAGTTAGGTCCAAGTTCAAATAGATTTTTCTTTATTCGGACATTCTGCATAATAGCTCAGTCAAAACTGCAAACTATATTACGATCTGCATGTGGCAAAATATGTTATCCTGAATCTTTACTATAGGCAAACACAAAAAGACCAAAACCACTTGATGTGCCTAATAGTAGCCGGAAATTATCCCTTCCAGATTTTAGAACTAGAAGCCTTGTTAAAGATCATAAAATAATTTGGCAAACTGTAAATGAAGAATTATATATCAACATGGCCATGTATCATGCACTTCACTACTTTAATTGAACTCATGTAGGAAACTCGTCGTTCACTCTCATTTTTAGCTCCACTGGCGAGCTTATTTCAAGGCGAATTGTCTGCCGTGCGTCCGTTAACTTCTTGCTTCAAACAACTTCTTCTCCCTAACCACTTGGCCAATTCGGATGAAACTTCATAGGAAGCATCCTCCCAATGTCCTCTCCTTAATTCCTTCATTTTTTTTGGATCCATGCAAAATTTTGGTTTCCATGGCAACCCAAAGAAAAAAATAGTGTAAACTCAAAAAATCTTCTCCTCCAAAAGTGCCTGGCCGATTTTCAAATAATTTTGTAGAAATTATCCTTGTGTGACCCTCTATCAAATTCCTTCAAGCCAAGTTGATTTGTCACAAAAAATGGCCGCCAGGGGACGGGGTTATTTGCCTTATAAATATGGCTATAGAGAAAACTTGAAAAATCATCTCCTCCGAAAGTGTCAGGCCGATTCTCAGATAATTTTGTAGAAATGTTCCTTGGGTGACCCTCTATCAGATTCCCTCATGCCAAGTTGATTGGTCGCGAAAACATGACCGCCAGGGGCCGGGCTATTTTGCCTTATATGGCTATAGTGAAAACTTAAAAAATTTTCTCCTCCGAAAGTGTTTGGCCAATTTTCAAATAATTTTGTTGAAATGTTCCTTGGTTGTTTGGAGATTTAATTTTTGCAGAATGGCCATGGAGCGATACTGGCCCTGTTGGGCCTCTTGTTTTGTTTATAGATCCCTTTTGATAATATTCTTTGTGAGAAAAAAAGCTCAAAATGCCTTCTGATTCCTCTCCAGCAGAGGCATTTAGAAAACATTGTGACAAAAGGAGCTTTTGCTCAAATCTCTCATTTCGTCAAAAATTGTTCAACCTTTTTCACTACTCATAATACTTTTTTATTAATAGTCTTTCCATGCTAGTGTAGTCAATGACGTCTTGTTGTATGTGGGAAAGAGATAATCCAATGCAGATTAAATAGATGTTCCGTTCGTTATAAATTCGATAATGTCTGCTTTCAAAGTTTCAGCAACCAGGTAAAGGGGATTATATCTGCATAAGTAGGGGATATTCACTGCATGTGAAGGGAATAATCTCCGCATGTAAGGAGCTAATGTCCACCTATAGATGAAGTTTGTTATGAAGGAATAATGTCCGCCATTCGCGGCCAATATGTATTTACCAGGCCTCCGGAAGACCGAAAATTTGGCCGGTTTGGACCCGTTTTAACTCGCCGGACCGATTACAATCTTAAAACTTGTAAAAAAACAAACTGTCCAGATATTTTCAAAATCTCACTTACACAGGTCTAGGCTATAATGTCACTTTGTAAATATAAAACAGTTACACATTGTCTTTGTTTGTCACATGTCTATAAACGTTTGAGAGAATCACTTCTGTGATGTAAGCAAGATTATTGATCCAATTAACTTTGACAATCGTGTATTCTGATAGATAATGCATGGGTAGATGGTTTCATGCATCTGATTGGCTGTTGGGGTTTTAGGGAATTTTTATGAATTTGAATAAATTTTCATAACCCCTTGGGTGTAAAAATTCTACCAGACCGATTGAGATTTCAAAATTTCTGAAGCCCTTGTATTTACTACAGAAATTGCATGCTAACAACTTGTATTGAAATTTAGACAAAATGCTTTAATTAAAAATTAATAGAACAAAAGTTTCAAAATAAAAGTATGACTCCAGGTGCTGGCCAAAGTGAGTTTAACTTTTAAAACCCTTTCCAAAATTCAGACACTCTCTGATGCCTCTGCAGCAGGCAACTTGAAAATATGGTGGCATAAAGAATTATTTTTTTTCATCTGGACAATACTTTAATATATATATATATATTAAATCATATATTTAATATGAACTTTAATTATTTTGCCTAGATGTGTTCAAAGTTGTCTTGGTCAATCATTTTAATATTTGATGTGAACTGTATTTATGTAATTCAAACATAATACAAATTTAAAATATTGTTTAATTAAACCAAGAATGTTTTATTTTGTATCATTTCAGTAAAATAACAGAGTTGGCAAGATGTTTGATTTTAAGTTCATTCCCTTTGCTTTGGCTACATACAATAAAGAGTCCAACGGTAAACAACTCTTGTTCAGCAGATGCACAACTGTTGGTATTGGAAGAGTAAGTACAATTTCTAAGCTGTGTTTGCGACCTTTCTTGTGTTTTAATAGCATAAAATTCGATATAGGATCCGGTCATAACTGAGCCAGTCATTTCCAACTTTCCATGAAAGTTTCTAGCATTAGCTTGAGTTTTTTTGTATTTTGGCAGGAGGTTCAGAATGGAGACGATCTAGTTTACGTTTCGAAGCCATTTTAAGAATGGTACTGATTAAATGATTTGATTTTGTTTACCCTTGCTGTGATCATAATCTTGATTACGTACGAAAACATGTTCAATCAAAGAGCAAACAGTTAACCGCGTCTCTCTTTAAACATCAGTTAATCCCTCATGACACGAATTCACACAGTAACTTGACCATCACATTGATATATATCAAGACTGGTTACCTGTTTAAGTTATCGCGATAAGCTATACACAGAGAAAAAAATTGATGGCTTGCTTGTGTTGTTGAAAAAATACGTCGCTAAGAGCATTTATGTAAACAAAAACGTGGCTCAATTTGTTGAAATTTGCAGACAGCGAAGGCCCTGAACTGAATTTGGAAAAGTTGAATTTTTACGAGATTTGTTAGTTTCACACATAAAACAAATTTGCAGCAGTTGACTCTGAAAACATCTAGGCACGATCATAGAAACTCGTTATTAGTGAAAGAAGCATTATGATTATTGAATAAAGTTGAAAACATCAAGGCAAAAGGAGAAATTGCTCATTATGAGCAATTTTTCCTAGTACAACAATGGAACAAGGATTTTAGAACATGTATGCGAAACGCCCCTAATCTGTAGCTCTGTTTAACTCTATTTGATTGAGAATGATTCCTTTCTCAATACAAATGGGGGAAAATATCATTGTAAGTCAATGATTGGCGAGCACGAGAGCGGTAAAGGATGTTTGATCTATTACTTACTGAATGTTCAGAGATTTTAAAAGTTGCCTGCAGCAGGTGCGTCAGAAAGCATCTATATGTTGAAATTAGTTAAACAGCTCTTTTCCCCACGATATCTCTCTTGTTATCAAACCAGATCCTATGACGTGAGCACTCAAAGCACTCAAAAGAATTGTCTCATTGAATGACATGATTCTTTTCATTTCCCAAAACAGAGGTATCACTTATCCCTTTCCCTCATATAGACGCTTTCTGACGCCTCTGCAGCAGACGGCTTTTTGAAAACATAGTGACAAAAGAAGAAATTGCTCAAAACAAGCAATTTCTCCTTTTGCCACAATGTTTTCCACTTTTAGTCATAGGTTCAAAGTCGTCTGCTGCAGAATTGTCGTATGAGGGAAAGGGTTATAGGGTCAAGTCAGGATTTGAGAACATGCAAAACGCACCTTATCTAAAAGTCTGCCTAATATGAAATTTCAAGAATACATTGCTTAGATAAAAGATGCAGAAAAAGAGTAGTACACCTAAATGGGAAAGATCCTTATGAAATAGAGCTCAAAATGTTATAAATGGGAAAAGTAGAAACAACTGTTCAATTGATGTCTTATCTATCACTATCAGGGAAGGGATTTACATTTAGGTTTTAACCTTTTCCCAAATGCTACAAGTAAGCAGCAGGTGACTTTGAAAACTTCTAAGCAAAATTATTGAAAATGATTGAAATCGTTTTGGCGAAAAGATCAATAAATGATCTTAACCCTTTCCCTCATATAGGCACTTTCTAACGCCTCTGCAGCAGATGGCTTTTCGAAGACATAGTGCCAAAAGAAGAAATTGCTCAAAATGAGCAATTTCTCCTTTTGCCACAATGTTTTCCACTTTTAGTCATAGGTTATCCATTCAATTATAGAGATAATCAATTTTTTGACAAAGTATGTTCGAAGTCGACTGC
The DNA here is from genome assembly GCA_031761405.1 of Serripes groenlandicus. Taxonomy (NCBI): domain Eukaryota; kingdom Metazoa; phylum Mollusca; class Bivalvia; order Cardiida; family Cardiidae; genus Serripes; species Serripes groenlandicus. The sequence continues at coordinate 63,436,406 of JASEVX010000009.1, read as the reverse complement.
TGCAGAATTGTCGTATGAGGGAAAGGGTTAAGGATATGTGACTGTTTACAGTGATGATTAATTTCGGCATTAATAATAGTTTATCCCTCATTATAATGCTTGGCATTAAATAAAATGTTTTTTACATTTCAGTGGGCAGTTCTCAACCTTATCTTTGTTCCTCTCGCGTTTTATCAGGGCCGATACTATCTTCAAGAACATAGACGAAAGAAGGGCGAAGCCAAGAAAGAAAAAGCCCTTTGGGCCCGATTTAATGCCGATTTGGCAGCATGGAAAGCCAATGGAAAAGAACTACCATATTCTGATTAGATGAAGCAAAAATTAACTGATTTATTTTGAAGTGAAGGCATATCTGTTTATAGATAAATACCAATTAAAATTCCAAAAAATGTCTTGATTTAAAAAATGTGGATTTTAGCTCACATGAACGCGAAGTGTATGATGAGCGATTGTGATATTCACTTTCTGTGGTCTGCGTCATTGTCTGTCTCTTCATCCGTCAGTCTGTTCACATTATCCTACACACAACGTCTTCTTCTAAACCAATAGTCAAATGAAAAAGTAATACAACAGGAATGTTCCTTCAATAATTTTCTCATTGTGGAGTGCCCTTGGGCAAGGCACATTTTCTAGCCTAGTACTGGTTTGTTTACCCAGGGATAATGAATAATTAAATTCAATTGCGCGCTAAATGACCTTAGCTGTCGATGCGCCATAAAACAATATACATTCAATAATTTTCAAAGAAATGAATTCCATGGAAAAAGCATGTTAATAATTGTTATATTATCTTCTCGTCCAAATCATACTGGCCGAATTAGAATTTTTTTTGGCTCAAAATGTTCCTTTACTCACCTTTTACCAAGACTGTTCAAATACTTTTGATCTGTTTAAAAAGGTGGTGGCCACCAGGGGGGAGGGGGATGTTTTCCAGAAATCTTTCTTATGTGACCTTCTTCAAAAACTTAAGATGATTCAGATCCTTTAAAAACATGGCCTCCAAGATCCGGGGTTGTGTATTCCTTATAAGAGTATGTTAAACCTTAAAAAGTCATGTTGTAAATTCTTGAAAAACCTCTGTGACTTATGAAGAAACAGTTAACCCTTTCCCTCATGCGACAATTCTGCAGCAGACGACTTTGAACGTATTTTGTCAAAAAATAGAAAATCTCAATAATTGAATGGTTAACCTATGACAAAAAGTGGAAAACATTGTGGCAAAAGGAGAAATTGCACGTTTTGTGCAATTTCTTCTTTTGTCACTATGTTTTCAAAAGGCAAAATTTTATTTTTAGCTCACTTCTGTGCACGAAGTTCTCAAGGTGAGCTATTGTGATCACATTTTGTCCTTCATCTGTCAGTCATGTGTGTTCAACAAATGCCTTGTTAACACTACAGTTAACATTTTACATCAATTCTTCATGCAAGTTTATCAGAACATACATCTCAATCACATCTTGGCTGAATTCGAAGCTTGGTTATGTGAGGTCTTAACTAGGTCAAATTGAAGGAAAATCTTGTGAACATTAGAGACACATTTTTGCTCCAGCTCGAAACTTTGTCAGAATGATTGTCTTGATGATATATCAAGGCAGACTTTGAAACTGGGTCATGTAAGGTTAAAAACAAGGTCACTAGGCCAAATTGAAGGAAAATCTTGTTAAAACTCTGGGAGGCCGCAGAAATGTAGCATGTGGAAACTTTCAGAATAATTGTCTTCATGATATCTAGGTTAAGTTCAATTATAGGTCATGTCCACTCTTTAACTAAGTCACTAGGCCGAATTGAAGGAAAATCTTGTTAACATTACTAGAGACCGCAATTTTTGATCCAGCAGCTTGAAACATTGTCAGAACGTTTGTCTTGATGATATCTAGGCCAAGTTTGAAACTGTGTCATGACAGGTCAAATTGAAGGAAAAAAATTTAACACGCTGGAGGCTGCATTTTATCATTTGCATTTTGAACTTTGTCACAATAATTGTCTTGATAGGCCAAGTTCGAATATGGGTCCTTTACAGTCAAAACCTAGGTTACTAGACCAAGTTTGAGAACAATCTGTTTAACACCCTAGAGACCACATTTTTTGCTTTAGCAGCTTGAAACTTTGTTTGAATATTTGCCTTGGTGATGACGGTTCAGAAACTAGCTCACTAGGCCAAATTGAAGGAAAGTATGTTGATACTCTGCAAGCCATATTTTGAGATCACCTGAGCCGAGGGCACAAGGTGATCTATTCTGATCACTCTCTGTCTGTCGTCCTTCGTTAACTTTTAGCTTTAAACATCATCTCCTGCTAAACCATAGGACCCATTCCAACCAAACTTCACAGGAATGTTCCTTTGGTGGTCTTCTTTCAAAATTCAAAGATTTAAATTCCATGGAGAACTTTGGTTGCTCATCAGGAAGGGAGCAAAATGTCAAATTTTAAAATTCTTCTCCTCTTAATCTGCTTGTCAGATTCCAATATAATTTTGTAGAAATGATCCTTGGGTGACCCTCTACAAAAAAAGTTCAAACAATATTGATTGGTTGAAAAAACTGGCAACCAGGCCGCATCAGTAATTGGACAAAATTTAAAATATTCGAATTTTACGAAAGTGCTTGTCTAATTTTAAGAAAATTGAATAGAAATCTATCAAATCATATTTCAGTGATCCTCTACTTAATTTGTATAAGCCATATTGATTGCTTACAAAATCTTAGCAACCAGGCGTCATCACAAAAGGGATAAATTGAACTTTTAGCTACAAATGCCAACTCGTACCATTCCACTGGACAAATTTCAACTTTACTTCCCAGGAATGTTCCATTGATGGTCCTCTTTCAAAATTGTTCAAAGACTTGCACTTTGGTTGCTGCGGCATCAGAAAGTGAGAAAAATGCCCAAATCCATTTCCTCCAGAATCTGCTTGTTAGATTCCAAGATAATTTGGTAGAAATGTACTTGAGTGACCCTCCAGGAAAGCTGTTAAACAAGCCATATTGATTTGTTGAAAAAACAGGGCAGCAGGCGGCATCAGGAAAGGCAAAATGACAAAACTTTATAATTCCATTCTTATTAAAGTTCTTGTTAGATTTCAAGATATTTTAGCAGAAATGTCCCTTAACTGGCCCTTTACAAATTGATTGGGTTAAAATACATAGCCGTTGTATGGCATCAGAAAAGGGGTATATGAACTTTGAGCTTCAAATGACATCTCCTCCTAAACTTTGTACCGATATCTACCAAACTTCACAGGAATGTTCCTTTGGTGATCCTATTTTCAAATTGTGCAAAGATTTGATGCCTTATTACAAATGACCTTTTATGATAATATATTTCTTAGCCACACCATGGCTTGCAGTTTCATTTGCACTCCTGATAAACAAAATCCCAGATATTTGCATTTTATATTTGCTACTATTTTACAATCACTCAGGTGATCGATTTAGAGCCATCTTGGCCTTCTGGTTAATTTGAACATGTTAAAATGTAGGAATAATCTATTTCTTAGCCACACCCTTGCAGTTTAATTTGCACTACTGATAACAATTTCCCAGATATTTACATTTAATATTTGCTACTAATTTACTATCACTCAGGTGATCGATTTAGGGCCATCTTGACCCTCTTGTTTATTGGAGCATGTTAAAATGTCGGAATGTATGCTTATATCTAGGTTAGGTTTGAACATGGCTCTAGTCTTGTCAAAAACAAAGTCCCTAGGCCAAATTGAAGGAAAATCGTGTTAGGATTCTGGTAATAGCTAACCTGACCACAAAATGAGTTATTTTGATTGACTATGTGGTTGGCATAACTCAGGTGAGCGATCCATGGCCATCATTGTTTAAAATGCATTGTAATACAAATATTTCTTTTCAATGTAAGAGAAGTAATCCGGGTTGATATTTTTAAAATGACAAACCTTGTTATCCCCCTTTGTCCAATGTCAAAATGGAGACGAACAGGTGATAAGTTATTTTGAGATTTAAGTTTTTCTCTACTCATCAGAAATCCTCATAGTGCAGATTATAGAGTAGAAGGTTTGTTTTTAATTTGAGAAAATCGGACAGCCTACACACATGTAACCGGAAAAGGTTAAGACTGTATAGGGAAGGAAGTCCAGTGCCTGGGTTTGTAGAGCATCCAACTCGAGCAATGGAACCGGGTATACGTAATTACTTCCCATACAGTTGAAAGGAGTATGAACCAAGCTGATCAGAGTCAAATTAACAGTTAAGATGGTCTTCATTCTCATAAGCCGAGCCGCGCTACGACGCGGGCTGTCAATCAATGGGTTGTGAGTTCGAAACCTAGCTCGGTCAATGTTCTTTCAGAAGTTCGACAAAAGTGATATTCGTCGTCTTCCAACGGGCTAACAGTCCATGTGGAGAACTGATGTCAGGAAACACATGGATAGGTGAACTAGCCGCCGTGATATGATTGATAAATTGCTGAAAGGGGCGGGGCGTTAAACCCCTAAGCAATCAAACCTTTCTTAGGACTGGTTTTTTTATGAAAAACGACCATCATAGAGAGGGGTTTGAAATAAAATTCAGTTATAATGAAATGACCAATTCAGTTACCAGACTGGTAATAACTAGGGATGGAACCGTATATAGCCGAGTACTCGATACGACGTCTAAATGTCGAGGCGATAAGGTTTGTACTAATAAAAACCAATTAAGAGTATACGAGTAACCGAGTACTAATATCGATACTCTTCCCAATCCCTAGTGATACACGTTATGTAGACGATTGTACCATTCACTGGAACGAGAACATGTAAGATCGTGATCAGACTGATTTCTCTCTTCCCTGGTCGCTTAACCCTTTCCCTCGTACGACAATTATGCAGCAGACGACTTTGAACGTATTTTGTCAAAACATAGAAAATCTCCATAATTGAATGGATAACCTATGACAAAAAGTGGAAAACATTGTGGCAAAAGGAGAAATTGCACGTTTTGTGCAATTTCTTCTTTTGTCACTATGTTTTCAACAAGCCGTCTGCTGCAGCGACGTCAGAAAGCGTCTATATGAAGGAAAGGCTTAATCCCGAAGATCGGTTTTCGTATGACTAGGCCTGCATGAAGCTTGTAGCCGTGGTTTTCAATACAGCGATGAGATTCACATCTCGGGTTATATTACAGTTGTTTTTGTGTCGCATCCAATGCCCAGGTGAAACTTAGGCATTGAACTTCTCCGTCAACTTTTGACTTAAATTATATATTTATTTTTTGTAATATATAGGTCCCACAAATACAATGATTGTCTTCCATTTATGCCTAGATGTTTTCAAAGTCGTCTGCTGCAGGTATGCTGTATGTGGAAAAGGGTTAAACGCGGTTTTATATCAAGTAAAGCGAAGACCTTACTCTGCGTCATTCGTAAAGACAAACTCAATCTTATGTCAGTTTTGTATAATGCGGATGACAGTGGTCCAGTGGTAATTTATTTATTGGGGTTTTACGCCGCTTTCAACATTATTTCAGTTATATCACAGCAACAGTTCACTTATTCATGATCCCTGGGTAAACAAACCAGTACTAGGCTAGAAAATGTGCCTTGTTCAAGGACACTCCACCATGACCGTAGTGCCGCGAATGGGGATCGAACCCGGGACACCCGGTTTCGAAATCACCGACGCTAACCACTAAATAAGTATTGTAGTTGTGGGGACTATACATTGACAGCCGACACATGCGTCAAAGTAAACCATCTCTAACGTAATTATTTCACGTGACGTAAAATACCTGTATACGCATTCATGCTAAGGATCCAAATCGAGACTGCCTTTCAGAAGTTTCTTGACGCCTTCTATGACTAACTGACAAACAATACATAGACAGCGCGGGTGCACTGGTTGATCTGGATCTTAACTAGTTGGAATTGTCTTACAGTTGGTATTGTAAAAAGATCTGTTTTACGATTTATGTGTTGTATCCAGATCAGACAGCGCGGGTGCACTGGTTGATCTGGATATTAACTAGTTGGAATTGTCTTACAGTTGGTATTGTTAAAAGATCTGTTTTACGATTTATGGGTTGTATTTTCAAACTACTAGAACTCTTCGCGCTTAGACTGTTAATGTCAAAATTAACACTTTCCCGCATACAACAAATATGCAGCAGACGGCTTTGAAAACAGATCAACGAAAATATGAACATTTTCTATAAATGAAATTATAATTATTGAAAAGAGTAGGACACATCGTGGCATAAGGAGAAATGGCTCATTATGCAATTCCTGCTTGTGTCACAATGTTTTCAGAGGCACCGATTACAATGACAATGACACTATTTTATTCACATAAAGCCACCGGCCCATAATAATTATGTTGACATCATAAAACATTTTCACACAGCACATGTTGACAGTTTACCTTATATGATATTTTAAGATCTGCCTGTATTGAAAGCATACGACAATGACACAGTTGGGACCTTAAATGTGGTTTATATAAAACCTTGAAAACATTGATGCTAAATGAGCAATAGCAACATGCATATATAGGTGGAAAAGGGTTAAGCAAAACAATTTACTTATTTGATTCTATTTATTTTTATCATAAATATGAATTAGTTCATTTTGTAGACCTGCAAATTTGAAAACATGACCGCACTGGATTAGTCTACTAGGTCATTTATATCCATAAGTTGGTAGTCAGTATATCAATTTACAACATAAGGTTATATAACACGTTTTGCAAACCATCATGTGACAAAACTGCAAAACAATACTCTGTTCTCAGTCTTCGTGCTCAACTATCTGATTGGTCAGTGTAACAAAATGTCTCCCTACGTTCTGCCACGGACGAGTTCTGTATACCTGAGCATTTACGTCACGATGTTATGATGGTGATAAGCAAGCCAGGTATATATACCTTACCCTAAAACAGCGACGAGGGCTTTTTGATCTTTGACTGACTTTAGAGAGAGGGATATATATTGAGAGTCTTCTTCGGGCTGGTTGCCCGGTTGCCCGAGAGGGATGCCTGATGGAGGGCTTATTTGCTAGGGGACTTATTTGCTGGGCGACTGACAGGAGTGAGACACCGAAATTATGTTTGGTTTTGATACGTAGACAATATCCTTGTTAGTGAATAAAGATGTAGAAAACAAAACGAGTACTTTTATATTTATATTTGTGGTACCCCTTTGTGTTAGTCAGAAGCACATTCATTCTCCAAATTTTACTATTCAGAAGAATGTTTTTAGCATAGAGTTTATTTCTGCCCTCAGAGACCGATTACAGAGTGTTATAGTCTCGGGCCTTGACAGCGTGTACAAGTATAGTGCTTTTTACATCGATAACAACTAACATTTTTGTTCAATAACATTCAAATGAAACAGTATATTCAAACAGAATTTTGGATATTTTATTATTTTACTAAAACCCCGGACAATATGATGTTTGCAAAATTTTACAAATTCAGTTTAATGACTCTGTCTGTCAAACTCAATGTTAATTTTGATCAGCAAAAAGAAGACAAGTTTCTACAACAAATGGAACCACGAATTGTGTTTAGATATATTGATGTATTTGAATGTTATTGAGAAAAATGTTAGTTTGTATAGATGTGAAATGCGCTATACAGCGGAGTCGGGTCAACTCGAAGTTGAAATAGATCGTTAAGTAATGTCGAGATGTCCACGTGTTAGAGTGATCGCTGTAATTATACTGAACTAATTGTTATTTTGTAAGCTTCGTTATTCACTGGCTGCCATCCCTGGCGCTCAGGGTTGCGGGGTAAGCATGACGACTGACTTGCTGTTGTCAGGATAAAATGACCAGTATTACTGGTAACTTATCCAGGAAACGCCGTGAAATAACTGAAAAATTGTTGAAAGCGGGGTAAAACATAAAACAATAAAAATGTAATTCACTTAAATACTTACAGTAAAACATCACACCATCGTTTGAGCTATCAATTAGTGCTAATATGCTGTAGAATAGTTTACCCTTATCTCACTGTACGCGACTTAACCTTTTTACTGTCGAATTTCACGAAGTCGACACTTCCATGTTGAAAATTGGACCACTCCATTTTTCGTCCAACAGAAAATTTGGTAAAAATTCATGTCTAAGTGGCAAACAACGCGAATTTCAGGAGAGACAGCTCGTTATGAACATGAATATGCATTGTTTCCAAAAGTCTTTAAATGCCTTTGGCAGCGAAAGAGTTAATACAATGTTTTCAGATTATTTTATGCACCTCTTTAATTCACAGCCGCGAACAATTTAGATGTAGATCAACTTTTACGTTCGTCTTGCCAAACATTGGTCTATCAAGTAAGAACAAGCAGTGGTTGTAGAAATTGAGCGTGCAAAAGGTTTATTTTTAATCCCAAAATTTCTGATGTATTTCAGATCCTTCGGATGGTCGCATATCCGAGACAATAATTTGAGCACGTCCAACGTAAACCGACATTCCGGATGTTTTGATCAGTGGTGTTCCAGATCAATCGCGAAGTCTGATCTGTTGAAAGCGTAGGTTAACCTGGAACTTTTCTGATCGCAAAGCATTCGCGCTGTCTGATCTGGCTCTATACAGTTTGCCAATTAGTCATAGAAGGCTTTGACAATACACGTCTGTAAAAGCGTTATCCATTGAGTGACGGTGTTATACGCGACAAGTGTCGATCCAGATTAACCAACCAAGTCTGATCAAAATATCCATAGTTCGCAATCTCGTCGTTCAAGGTCCACGGAAGCCTTAAGCCGAACCCCGTGTACCTCAGTCGGTAGCGACGCGGGCTGTCAATTTAAGGAATGTGAGTTCGATCCACAGCTCGGCCAACATTTTTTTAGACGTTTGTTTAAAGTCACTGTGATAAGCGTCATACGTCTTTCACCAATGTAGGAAAAGTCGGTTGCTTGGACTTGTGTAGGGACGTGACTACGAAGGTGAACTGGTTGCCGTGACATTACTGAAAAATTGTTGGAAAAAATCAATGAATTTTAAAAAACCTCCGAAGGTCGGGTTTCGTATGCCGTGGGTTCTATTAACTCTTCCCGCGCCGAATTGTTTAAAGAAGACTCTTCCATGTTCAAAATCGGGCGTCTCTATTTCTCATATAATACACTTTTGGATAATTTTGATAACTAATAGGCAAACGATGCTGATTTCAGGTGAGACAGCTCGTTACGAGCTGACTCGCCTGAATCAGTATTGTTTGTAAAAACCTGAATATTGCCCTTGGTGCTGAAAGAGTTAAATACACTCTGACTTTCAACGATGTTTGAGAACGCAGCGACTTGTCTTATTTAAAAAGGTTTGGTTAAATGTTGTCCTGCTGCATTCCCGGGACTGACGTCATCACCATTTACACTTAACCACATATAAACGCAACTGCGACATATGTCTTTTAAAAACAATGTTTATAGACTTCTCCGGTTCGATCCCCATCCGGTTCATGCCAAATTGCCGTCCTTCATTGACGCTCAGGACTATAGAGTTTACGTTCGACTGAATCGCTACTGTCAACGTAAATGGACCTCTTGTAGAGTACGGTAACCAGGAATCGCCGTGATATAACTGACACGTTGTTGAAAGTGGTGTAAAACACAATTATATTAACAAACACACACACTTCCGACGATGGGCTGAAAAATGGATCTGTGAAGATAGCCAGTTGCCGAGGGAGAATGTTGTACGGAAAGCTGATGCGAGAAAGCCTGGGAACACAGGGATACGTTAACGTGTCGTTGATATATAACTGAACTACTGTTTAAAACGGTGTTCAACTCAAATCAATCAAACCGTTGCCACTTATGACAGTTCACATTATTATTGCTGCATGTAAGCTTGTGAAATAGATATTGCACAATATTACGTTTCGCATGGTATTTCATTGTCCAATATGAGTCGTGCTTCGAGAAAACTAACATTGTTGACTGCGTAAAGTATCGACCCAGGTCAGCTTAAGTATGACGCACAGGCTAACCCGGACAGACACTATTCGCCTCCTGTAGATTATCATTACTCTATACCTCTACCACCCCTGAGACGGAATGTGTCGGCCCGGATAAGCCTGAGCTGATTGCACAGGCTGATAATAATAATGTTTGTTTTCGTGGGACGGCTCATATTGAACCGTGCTGTGCGAAAAGCTGCTAAAGCGTATCAGCGACCAGTGTAGATCCATATCAATTTGCGCAGTTTGATCTGATTCAGCAGTGTTCGCTTATAAAGCGTATGTGGTTTCAAGAGCTCTCTGATAAACATTCTGTAGTTGGAGCAGTCAGGTTTAGTTTAAAAGCCTAGGCAGATTTTTTTTCTCCATTTGTTAATAGGCTCGGGTTGAACCTCCTGGAACACTGTACATATATTTATGCAAACTCTTTAACCATTTTAAAATCTTTACCACTTGAAGACGCATTATCAGTAGACTTTTTAAAACATTGTGGCAAAGGCGAAAATTGCTCATCATGAGTAATTTCTTCTTTTACCACATTTTTACTTTCATCTATAGAAAATTTGCATAGTGATGTGTGTCGTTTCAAAACCGTCTGCTTCAGATTTGTTTGAATGTGGGGAAAGGTTAAAACGAGACGATATACTCTTATTTCAATGTTGAGACACTTGGAGAGTAGTAGTCATTATTTATTTACGAAAGTACATTATCTACATTTTCGCCCGTCCTTGGGAAAATAGTAACAAGATAACACGAGTTCACATCACCCTGTCCAACTGTTCTAGCTTATCTGAATCGACTCACGTTGACATGGAGCTTCACACGAGCTTGTGTGAATATGTTGTGAACAGTCTATATCTTGATCAGACTGTGTGGATACACAGGCTGATCAAGATCTACACTGTTCACTCAAAGTCAACAAGTACATTTTGCAATGGTCGGGCTCATTTATTGTTACAATTTTAAACGCAAGAAAGTGCCACTCGGCTATTCTCTTAATTAGTCATCAGGGAACAACAACGCACCCAAGGGGTACTATAAATCATGCCGACTGTTTGCGTAGACAAACCAGTTTCAACTGATTGATTGATTGAGGTTTAACGCCGTTTTTAACAATTTCTCAGTCATATCACGGCGGCCAGTTCACTTACTCCTGTGTTTCCTGGTTTTCTCACACCAGTACTCCACACAACAATCTTCCCAAGCAACTGGCTGCTTTTCCACATAGACTTAGCCCATTGGTGAAAGACGAATGACGCATGTCGCAATGACTTTTGTCAAGCGTCGGAAAGAAAGTTGGCCGAGCCGGGATTCGAACCCACAACCCCTGGATTGACAGCCCGCGTCGTTACCGACTGAGCTACCGGGACTCGACGGGTTTCAACTGAATAGAGACTCATGATGCACTTTTGCGAGTGCGCAAACAATACCTAGGTGTGGGGGGGGGGGGGGGGGGCACGCGTTGACCGTTCAATAATTCACAGTTCACCATGTGTGTACACTGTCATACACATGTAAGCAAACTCCTATTTTCGTTACTTAAATCTACAAAGAGGAATAACATTTGTAATATAGTTTTAGAGACCAATTGCTATGATAAGACACGCGCTTTAAGCTTCTATATGCCCATGTTTTAGTGTATACTATAACCGTTCAGTCATCTGACAGGTGCTATTAATATCCTGAGACAGGGTGTATGTATATCTACAAGGGATTTCGGGTTCGATACCTAGCTCTTTCTTAAAAGTATCCTCGTTACCTTAACGTTCTCAGTGTATATCACTGATGAACTCGTTGACCTTTTTCCTGGAAAGGACCAATACTTGACCATTTATTGAGTTGGAGACACTCAAAGCTGCAGGTTTCTGGCAGCCTGATTTGTATCTTGAATTATAAGACCCACCCCCTTAGGGTTAGGTTAGTTTGCCTGGAGTCAAATGAATTCAGAGGTCTTTGGCTGAACCCCTAGACTCGATTAAAAACTCCGATGTCGTTCATGAATATACCCCATTATATGTGCAGTGAATGTGATTCTAGGTTATTGATGCGGTAACAGTTACATATAACAAGGAACGATATCTGACACAGTCCGCATGAACCAAATGCATTCGGAATTGACTTGTAGTCTAGTGGTATAATACTCCCGATTGTTCATGAAATCGTTACCAAGCACCAAACTTCGCACACATTTTAAATGTATCCCAGACTTTAAATGGACGTGCACCGGAACCTCATATGAGCCGTCCCTCGAGAAAAACCAACATTGTGGACTATGCGTGAAGTATCAACCCGGATCAGCCTAAGCATGCCACGCAGGCTATTCCGGGTAAACACTTTTCGCCTCCTGTGGATCTTCGGTTTCTCGAATCATTACGCAATACCTTTATTCCCCTTTAGACGGAATGTGTCGGCCCGTATTAGCCTGCGCGGACTGAGCAGGCTGATCTGGGTCGATACATTACGCAGAGTCCATAATGTTGGTTTTCTCGTGGTTCGGCTCATATTATACCCTTTGAATGACGTCACTAAATCGGCGATTATTACCGATGCCGTTTTCGTAGAGATAGTCGAGTGAGGCACGATTGGTCCAATATATTGTACCGTCGACCAATTCGTTTCAGTTTTTCTACCGGGTCTCTCAAAGGCATTTAGTCATATAGCTTGTTTTACCCAGATACTCATTTTATAACTATATTGTTAATATATTTTTAAAATATTTGCCTATGTGTTGTTATACATGTATTTGGGCAATTCAATATGTTTTAACTCTATGTTGTCTTCTAAGTTGAATATAAGCTTAACCCTTTCCCTCATGTAGACGCTTTCTGACGCCTCTGTAGCGACGACTTTTTGAAAACACGGCGACAAAAGAAGAATTGCTCAAAACGAACAATTTCTCCTTTTGCCACAACGTTTTCCACTTTTTCCCTATTTCTTATGGATTTTCTATATGTTTGTCCACATGTTCTCAAAGTCGTCAGCTGCGGATTTGTTGTATGTGGGAATGGGTTAAGAAACATAGGAACCACGTCACATAAAAATCGACATTCGGGTCTTAACGAGACTAAAGGAGATTTGACAAGCCTGTTCTTTCGCGCAATACGATTAGGATCTTCTTTATTCGCCATCTAGCCGTGCACGCATCGTGCTAGCCTATGGAGATTGATTAATTGGGGTTTAACGCCGTTTTCAAAAGAATTTCAGTCATATCACGGCGACCAATTCACCTACTCATGCGTTTCCTAGTTTTCCCACACCAGTACACCACACAGCATACTTTCTAAGCAACTAGCCTATGGAGAATAGATACATGTAAACATACATAAAGCAACTTGACATGTTGACATTTCAGATTAAATGAGCGGTGCGCTGCAAAAACCAACCGTAAGACATATGTGAGAAGTCTAACTCCATATCAGCCTGCAAATCCACGCAATCTTATCTGGGTCTGCACTGTTTCATCAGTCAGCCTTAGGGTGATTCAATATCTTTTTGTAAAGCCAAATCCATTTGATTAATTTAGCATGAATTTATCAATACGTGTAATAATTACGTAAACAGTTGGTTTTCATGATGCACCGTTCAATTGAAATCGTCTGAATTATCTCCGACGTTTTTTAAGTGACGTGATTTGAGTATAATGATTTATCTTATCAGAGTGGTATGTTGATCCCGTGTTAGTTGATCCACTGAGTCTCTTAAAGGCACCAGGTTTTTATTTGCACAGGTGTTTTTTTTTTATTGACTCCTATTTCGGTCAGTATTGGAGAAAGTCCTTTCGTTCGGTTGAACATATATCATACGTTTTGCATAAAATTCCACGTACTTTTAAAACGTTCTCCTTATTTATTTGCCGTGACAAAGATTTTTTAACCAGTCCTATTAAAAAACGTTTGAAGTTCGAGTTGGTTTTATAAGTTCCTTCAGTGTCATTTGTTTCAGGTTTAGACATATCCACGCGTTTATTGTTCTCTTGTCTGTTAATGTGTAATTGGTTAGAAATGCCGCGTCCATCTACATCCAAATCGTTCACCGTATTTCGATTGCTAGTTTGACGGTTTGTGGTTACGTCATGTGAGGTACACATATAGTTACCGCAGTACATTTCACCAATCAGGCTGTCCATGCGTTTAGTTCTACACCCTCCGCGATTACACAACACTCTTTTAGCCTCGCATTTCACTCGACTGCAATAGTGGTCAGAGGAATGAGTCTTTGCACGTCCTCGTTTCCCACGTTTACGTCCGCAGCCCGTTCTTCTGTTGCAAAATAAATTTCTTTTCGCCAACGATTGATCTGAAGGCAATACTTTAAAATCTCGTTCGGCTATTGAGTCGATAGCATCTGGTATAGGGTTTTCTCCATTAAACACAGAGTTCGGATTCTGTTCAGTAAACTGTATATCTTTATTCGCGTTCTTAGATACGATGGTAGAAATCACGCGTGATGGTACCCTCAACAAACTCCCGCTTTCTTTGCCCCGCGTTATTGTCGATTTTCCATCAAGACTGGCGTAGATATTTGACAAACCGCCATGGTTAGTAGCCTGAGTGAATATGTCCCCTTTCAATGGTTCGGTGTACGTATCCGGCCTACCGTCTATGGTCATCTACAAACAAATAAATCAATCATAAGCTGTGTTTTAGTATGCCTTCGAAAAGCAATGCTCCTTGGTCATAAAGCACAGAGACGAACAGACTCGAGGGTCGGGTTTAACAAGGTTTGACCTATATTTGTTTTTATTGTCCCTTTTCCACATACAGGCGCTTTTTCACGCCTCCGTAGCCGACAAATTCTGAAAACATTATGGCAAACGAACAAAGTCCCCAGAATGAGAATTTTCTATTTTTTTGCCTCAATATTTTCATATCTATTGAAAATATACTTTCATTTATAAAGAGACTCTATGATTTAGCCTAGATGTTTCAAAGTCTTTTAGGCATATATTGGGAGAGCATCTCATTGGCTAAGTGGCTTAGTGGTTAGCCCGTCCATTTGGAGCGGGACGCAGCGGTTTGATCCCCAGTCGTGACATACCTATTCAATTGAAAAATGGCAGTAATGATTTAACTGTTTAGCCATCAGTGTTGCAGGGATAGTATTGCGACCGACAGCGGTGTCAGGATAAATAAAACCGGAAGTACTGCTAAACGACCTTTTAGTCATACAGTCGTGTATGTAAGCAGAATTTAAGTACATGACAATCAACATTGCAAAAATAAGACAACGTTAGTATGCGAGAAAACCAACAGTATGGCCTCTGTGTAATGTATCGACAAGATCAGCCTGCGCAGTCCGCGCAGACTGATCCGGGCCGACACATTCCGTTTCAGAAGGATAGAGGTATAGAGTAACTATTCCTGAAACAGAAAATCCACAGTAATCGAAAAGTGTCTTTTCAGGTAAGCCTGCGGCAAGCTTTGACTGATCCAGGTTGATACTTTACGCAGAGTCCACAGTGTTGGTTTTCTCGCGGGACGGCTCAATTGTGTTTGATATTAACCATTTTCAACAAACAGCAAATATACAGCAGACGACTTTGAAAGCACCGAAGTCAAACTATGAATTGTCTCTATATAAGAAATTTCGCATATCGAAAAGAGTTGAAAACATTGTGACAAAAGGAGTAATTGCTCATAATGAGCAATTTCATCTTTGGCAATAATGTCGTTGTTTTGCAAGTCGTCTGCTGGAGAGACGTCAGAAAGCGTCTGTATGTCGGAAAGGGTTAATTTGTACTCATCGGAAGTACTGCTTCAATACTGCATTGCTTGGTTGAGTAGTATATGCGACGGGTTACGTGTACAGAAATGCTATGTACACCCCTCTCTCGTTTTGTTCACAACAAATCCGGTGCTAAAAATTCAAAAATTAAATTTCAAAATATCTTCATTTGAAATATTGCTTTTTATGTGAGAACAAAAAATGTGTGTAGCCTTGTTCTCACTTTTTCACATTAACTATTTTATTTTGATATATAAAACTCACACTTCTAATTTTTAAAAACACAAGCCAAAACAATGAAGCAATTCATGAATAAACCGAAGAAAATGGATGAATGCTTACAAAAAGCAATTCCTTCTTTCCCTCAATATTTTCAAAATACTGTCCGCAAAAGAAAAGCTGAAATAAATTTTAATTCTATCAATAAATTGACCTGCAAATTCCGGTTCTAATAAAAAGCAAATTTTAAAGAATCAAGTTTAAAAGATTAGATATGCATGAAAATCACTTCTATTTAAACAGAATGGATAGGAGTTAAAATCAGATGCTGTAATCTCTTGAACAGAACAAAAAAACAATACATACCTTTCTTTTGGGATCCCACCAATCTATGTCCCGCTCGGCAATTTCCGTACATGATCGGACTAGGTTCAACATTTAACGGTTACATCTGTACCCCGACCAGCAATTTTAGAATTTAACTTATCAGCCTAAAACGCTGTATTGACATAAAGCTCATGCGATGTTTCTCTACGTTATATTAACGATTGTCGTTGTTTATTGAACGTGTGTACTTTTATGTTACCTGTTCATCAAATTAATTGTTTAACCCTTTCCCTCATAAGACAATTCTGCAGCAGACGACTTTAAACTTATTTTTGTCAAAACATAGACAATCTCCATAATTGAATGGATAACCTATGACAAAAAGTGGAAAGCATTGTGGCAAAAGGAGAAATTGCACGTTTTGTGCAATTTATTCTTTTGTCACTATGTTTTCAAAACGCCGTCTGCTGCAGATGAGTCAGAAAGCGTCTATATGAGAGAAAGGGTTAAAGCAATAGAAAAATGCGCAGAAAGTTGTAAACCAGTATTGTGTTATTAATACCAGCTTTCCTCAGATATCAAGTAAACTTTTGACTGGATATCGTAACGTACGGTATTCAAAAAAATAGTCTCATTATTTTACAAAACGTTTGGTAAGCTAATTAAATGTCTCTTAACCCTTTCCCTCATACAACAATTCTGCAGCAGACGAATTTGAACATATTTTGTCAAAAGATAGAAAATCTCTATAATTAAATGGATAACCTATGACTAAAAGCGGAAAACATTGTGGCAAAAGGAGAAATTGCTCGTCAAAATAAGCAACAATTGAGTACCATTATTTTAGAGTAACATACCTACGTCACCGACACATACGTTACTTAAATTGTTAAACCTATATAAACAAATCATATAATTGTTATTCTGCAAATTCTAATGTTTATAAAAAAACTGAATATTCTTGAATCTTTTCCCCCTTGCACATACATGTTGACGGTTTTAAAGCAGACGACTTTTGAAAGCATTGTGGCAACAGGGGAAAATGCTAACAATGAGAAATTTCTCATTTGGACAGAATGCTTTCAATTATTATATTTTCATTTATGGAAAGTCTCCATGTTTCTTGAAATTCCTAGATTTGCATTGTCTTTTAAAAAAAGCGGCATCTTTTTAGAGAATTTTTTTTTTTTATAAAAAAAATCCTAAAAATGCATCGCTGACAGATATGGATATGTAACCAAATATATCATAGGGTAAAATATTCTCTCATAGTTCACTGTGTAACAGGGTCATACAAACAATTTGAAAATGATAGTAATGGCTGCCCTCCTTGGCGCTCATGGTTGCGGTGTTAGCATAACGGCTGACTGACTGGTGTCAGGATAAAAGGATAAATAGTACAGGTAACTTACCCAGGGAATGCCGTGAATAACTTAACAGTTGTTAAAAGCGGTGAACAACACCTATGAATCCATCGAGGACTGTGTAACATGTGTTATTGGTTCTAAGGGGAAAACATTCATAAGGAAACACAAGGAAGTGATATTGAGAACTTCTTTAACTCTTTCCCTCATAGAGACGCTTTCTTGCATCTCTGTAGCAAAATACATTATTGTTTCGTTTCAGTAAGCTATGCGTTACATATCGCTGTATAGTCTAATTGTATTACTGTTTTGTACGAGAACGTGTATACTGACACCCAGTGTTAGTTTTTAAACAAATCTCTCTACCTAACAGTCGTTTTATAGCCGCGATCGAGTTCTCTCTAACAATTCTATCCATCTGAGCCGATTTCCTCGTAGGGTTCGTCCCGCTGGGGTAAAGCCACCCCCTTCGTTCCTTGTGCAAACGCCTCTCGGGAAGTTCAAGATGCTCCTGGGCAAATCGTTTCTTGCGATTCAAAAACAAGGTTTTGCCACGGTATTCAGGTGAGGATTCTGCTGAAATACGCAGACCGAAAATTCCATTGGCATCAAATTGATCTAACCCACGAAAACGTTCCCCTTCGCTACCATACGATCTGGCCTGACGTTTTATGTACAGATCCCCTGGTGCAAGCAAACCCTTTAAGAAACGTGATGAGATGTGATGTTGACGGGATTGTTTGAAATCGTCCACATTGTCGGCATTATCATCGAAATCTTCAAGGTCAAAATTGGACCACTCCCGTTTTGATTTTGGCATGTCGTTTTTGTCAGGGTCGTGCCAGCGCAGAACAATGACGTTTCCACCGGATGCTCGTCGATTCGATCTCTTGAGATTGATCTCACTCGGGTCATACCATCTTTTCCTACGATTTCCAACCACAGAATCAAAGTCAGTCTTTTCATAATATTGCCTTTTAGTCAAACGCTCTCCTAAATCAGGCACGTGTTGAACCAGTTCGACGTCTATTGGCTGTTAATCAATAAAACAAAATGTAAGAATTGAAGGTTATGTAGAAATGTTGTTTCAAATCAGTTCGTTCATGTTATATATAACATACATACTCTTCCATAGCTATATTTAATTGTACTTTAACCCTTTCCCAACTGCAGACGCTGTCTGCCTGCCACCTTTGCAGTAGATGGCTTTTGAAATAACTCATAATGAGTATTTCTCCTTTGTCTACAATATTTTCAATTCTTTTCAGGCATTTACTTTCATTTACAGAGAATTTCGCTAGTGTGTTAGTTTATACCTTTCCTATATATACAACAAATATTCCGGAGATATATTTGAAAATATTTAGTCCAAATATGGAAACTCTATAAAATAAATAGTAATTATTGAATAAAGTTAAAAACAGTGTCGCAAAAGGAGTAATTGCTAATTTTGAGTAATTACTCCATTTACCATATTCTTTTCAAAATGATTATGTTGCAGAGGTGGCAATAAGCGTTTGTACGAGTATTCTATGTGGGGAAGAATTTAACGAAGGACTGTTATGCCACATTTAAATATAGCATATTTACTCCGCTTTGCCGGACATCGAGTGACTTGTACTCTCAAATAATGATTCGGCCAATTTGGAGGGTCGCTCTTCAGACACAAACCGTACGACATCTGTGACCGCTGTAGAGTCAGACCAACCTGCTCAACAAGAAACTTCTATAAAGCAGAATCCATTTACTTAGCGTCGATGCACACGCAGTTCTTTTTCCACGAATGCAATATTACGTTAAAGTTGATTCTCGCAGAGCACTGTTATCAATTGTAAATGACATGCTAAGCATTTGATTAAATGTATTATGTACATGATATTGTTAGATTGACATGTCTTATCTGAAAGGTGCTGAACTCCAGATGAAGATCAACATTTTGAAATATTGCTAATTGTGACAACAAAGTAAGTAATAAGTAGTTCAAAACTATTTTTGCAATAAATGTTGAAAAACTGTCAATTGAAAGTCATGAAAATGTACAAAATTTGCCTTACTTGGTATGTCTACCCAGTAGTAAAATTATGTATAAACGATCAGAATTTAGATGTTTATGGTACTGAAAAGTGAAATGATTACTCCAATTTTATCACAGAATTATGATTCCAATATTTCAAGACAACTTTAAACACTTTTAAAACTTTGACTATAATATCTATTATCTGGATTTCAGCACCATTTAGACTTATAACGAATAAAGGATTTAACTCTAACTTAGACCTGAATGCATTGAAAACATGTTGAAGGCATGTCGGCACGAGAACACCACAAAACGCTTGAACAGGAAGATCGATTTTACTTTTGAAAATACTTTTTAAAACGGCTCTTAGCTCTTTTAAATAAAGTTGATAACAAAATAAGTTTTCACACTGATTATATAATATATTGTATACACAGTAACATTCATATATTAGACATCCGACATAAGATAAGAAACAATAGTGGTTTATAGTTGTATAGTTTTGGAGCCATAACACCCAGAATATGTTGTTTACATCGATTATATAATACCCACAATATATAAATATAATAACAAAACAAGTGGACTCGCGATAACTCGAAGTCTAAAGGGACCAATAATTTATCTCAAGTTGGCAATTTTCAAATAAAATTTGATTGATCGTTGTAATTGTGACGTTTTACTATCTTCGTAATTAACCCTTTCCCACATACAACAATTCTGCAGCAAACGACTTTGAAAACATAGCGACAAAAACCTGAAAAATCTCCATAAAAGATAACTTAATTGTTAAATAAAGTTGAAATCATTTTGGCCAAAAGGAGATATTGCTGATCATGAGTAATAATAAGGAGTCTGATGCTATTGCGTCAAAATGCGCCTGCAGATGGGAAAGGGTTAATTAATTATAATTAGAACTTATTACGAAAACCAAATCTACTCATTTCAAGAACATTAAAAAAGCAGCGAAAGTTTGTATGAGAAATCAGATGTGCCTACACTGTTTATTAAAGAGCCAAACCTGTTCTAGGAAATAGTTCGAGTAAAACGGTATATTCGAATTGACACCTGTCGGTATATTCGAATTGACACCTGTTCGAGTTATCGGGAATCCCAAGTAACAGACATACATACCTCCTGTTTTATGTTAATTTTAACACGTGATGTATTATCCACAAGTTCCTTCTTGGAAAACCATTCGTTAATCGCCGATAACATGTTAACTGGCATGTATTTAGTAAATGAAAGAATAGTTCACAAAGGATAATAACTTGTCCTAGAATTATCATAATTACCTCCCTTGACAGCCACATTTTAATTGACAAAGATGATATGCATTAATAGAGATGTGACATTTTTGAAACCAAAAGAAATTTGATAACTATGTTTATTTTTTATTTTTGTTTTATCTGATTACATAAGTTTCTTGTATGATATTTTATTTCACTTCTTTTTCAACATATTTGAAAAATGCCTTTCAAAATGGCCGACATGGAAGGTAAATATTATAGTTTTAAAGTAGACGTGTAATTTACACTTAAGACTGGTAGCTTCTGTATGAAATATTATCTCGAGCGAAGTAAGCGCAGGTGCACTTAAATTGGCGATAGATTTTCTTTGATTTATTTTTCGAGCACATGCACTACCAGCGACGACAAAATATTCTAATTGTTTTAAATTATCTAGTTCATAAATATCCTGAATGATTCGTGTATATCAGTGTGATAGGTACACACAGTGTGATAGGTACACACAGTGTGATAGGTACACACAGTGTGAACACACAGTGTGATAGGCACACACAGTGTGATAGATAAACACAGTGTGATAGATAAACACAGTGTTCATAGATAATTAACACACAGTGTGATTTGTGTGCAACACTCAAAGTACTATATGATTAACACACAGTGTGATAGGTGATTAACATATCGATGTGATAGATGATTAACAGAGATGATTAACACACAGTGTGATAGACAATTAACACGCAGTGTGATAGACAATTAACACGCAGTGTGGTAGACGATTTACACACAGCGTGATAGACGATAAATACTAACTTCTTTTTCACATTAACATTACCAAAACTGATTGATATACATAAATGTATATTTCGGATGAGTTGGAATCTACGTTTCTTTGTTTGAAGTGTTTTATGCCGTATTCAACAGTGTTTCGGTGCAGAGTTAGAGCGTCAGCCTCTCGTATCAAAGGTCCCTAGTTCGAGTCCCGTGATGAGCGGGTCCTGAGCAGTCCCGCGAGAAAACCAGCATGCCGTCCGAACAGACACGTTTCGCCTCCTGTGAATTTTCTGTTTCAGGAATCAAAAATCTATACCTTTATTCCCCTAAGACAGAATGTGTCGGCCCGAATTAATCTGGAACGATACATTACGCGGAAACCATAATGTTGGTTTTCTCGTTTGTCTTTTTTCTGTCATACACGATTCAATTTATATATACAATATTCAGGAAACCTTTCTTTCATACAGATATTTTTTTATGTAGACTTATCTAGTTAGCGAGAAGTTTCTAATCAATGCAAAAGTTATTTACTTTATGTAGAATTATCTATTCTCCAGGCATTGATGTTCAAGCAACATAAACCATAGGACACCATTTAAATAAATTATAATCTATTTAACATAATGATTTGATAAGACTGCACACACTCATCAAAATGAAAGCGAATGAAGAAGACGTTGGTAGGAATACACTAAGGTAAAGGCTCGAACCATACCAAAGCCTTTTAAAACAATGGTTAGTAGTAATTTTCATTCTTTTTCGCCCAGGGTGCAGGAATGCACCATTCAAATATAAAAGTTACTATATAAACAAGAACTTGATCGTAGCAGCCAATAATCATTTCCCTCATAAAGACGCGCCTTCTGCATCAAACCTTTTTTGTAAGCATTGTGGCAAAAGCAGAAATTGCTCATAATGATTAATTTATCCTTTTTCCACAATATTTACTTATTAGTGATTAACATTCTTTTCGCCCAGGGTGCGGGAATGCGCCGTTCAAATATAAAAGTTACAATATAAACAAGAACTTGATCGTAACAGCCATTAACCAACCATTTCCCTCATAAAGACGCGCCTTCTGAAGCCTCTACATAATACCCTTTTTTGTAAGAAGTGTTGCAAAAGCAGAAAGTGCTCATAATGAGTAATTTCTCCTTTTTCCACAATATTTTCAACTCTATTGAATGATTAAAATTTCATTTATAGAGTCTTACCATGTTTACAACTAAACATTTTCGGAGTCCTCTGCTGCTGAATTGTCAGTAGGTTGGAAAGGGTTATATCTCAAAACCTTCGATTGTGGAACGTCAAGTGAAGTCAGGTAGGGGAGACCGGGGCTAATTGATACAATACACGTTGCAATGTTCTAAATCATCGCAGACGTCATGTTTGTTCTTTTTCACAAACACACTTACGACATAATTATTTTAAGATGGTGGTTGTAACTGTCTGACAAAACGCTACAATGATACCATAACATTTCTGATTTTTGGCCACGTTACGAAATCTTTGATACGTTATGGCATTTTGTAGTTTTTTGTTCAGATTATTGATTATACCTAAAGTGTATAACACGAGTCGTATATAAGTGAAAATAGGGTTTTATGATTAAGAGCATTGGTCCCATTCTAGAACAGTTTCTTGCAGATGAGTCCATTTATAGCATAGGGATGGTATGGGGCTTATTGTTACAGGAGCCACGGGGCTATTTGATACAGTGTATCAACAATCCCCGGTCATAGATTCACATAGTTCTTCACGTTCAATTAAGTAAATGTATATCAAAATATTGTTGAAAGCATAAGTAGAGCCATTTTCAATGAATAAACTTTAGTAGGGTATTATTTAAATATTCGCAAGTCTCTTCATTCCTTGATAATAAAAACGATTCCGGAAATTTGACATTAAATTCATGATCAGTGGTTCGAATGGCCATCGATAATTGGCAAATCAATCGGTATCCGGCTGAAGCTGTGGGCGTGAGTTCAATGAAACTATGTGGCTATATCAACAAAGCTAAGGCCAGTGGTATTGAGCTCATCAGTGTGTGTTGTGCTAGTCCGAGAGTAGCAATATCGTCCAGTATCGGCCTTGAAGTATCACGCATACACCCATATATCAAGGAGGTATTTCAAGATTCTGATGTTGCTTCCTCATTCGCAAGGCCAGACAAATTGCAAAGAGCCTTTGGATTCTGGTCAAACAATAAGTTGTGAACCAGGTACACATTTCAGAACTGAAATCTTGCACGTAGACAATGCACCTTCTCCGACAGGTAACACAGAGTGTACTCCTGCCGGTAGAGGCAATTGATGAATGGGCATCTATTAAAAACGCGCTCTATGGAATGGGGTTTGATTTGTGCACTGTTAAAGGGGATGGATACTGCTTGTTGAATGTATTTTTGAAAGTTGTCAGATGTCGTCCCTTTTGAAGATGTAAGCAAGCAACTTAACGATTATTATCAGATATTTTTAACAGGAGGTAGACACTTTAAGGACGACATACAAAACTACATTAAACACAAGAGTTTAACTCAGAGCCTTTCGATCGTATGCTTGGTATGCTTTACACAGCATTCAACAATTGGAGACATCGGTCAGTTATCTCCCTTTAATACTCTCTACATCTAGCTAGGTCCTATCATTTGGTTTCCTCTGTTTTTATCATTGGTTTCTTTGCACTGGATGGTGCACTTATAATTGCATTTTCTTGGCCAACTGTTATTAGATTGATAAGTAATGCAACATTTGTTTTATTTAAACACTGCTATGTAAATTTTCTCTTTTGAATCATCACTTTAATTAACACATTTATGATTAATATGTACAGAGTAAATGCAATATCTCATTGCGAAATAGCGATAAAGAAAAGGGATTCCAACTTAAAGGACCTAACAACTATTTGGTCTTCCTTGGTCTTTATCTGACAAGGAAGATAATATAATTATCACTAATGTCCCTCATTACTTCTGTGGTGCATGATTACAATGTAACACCAACTGTTGTTCAACCAGGGCGTCCTGGTATACAGCCCAGGGGTCTAATTAATCTTACTTTTGTCGTTCGAAATGTAACTTTTATTTATAGATATTTTGCCTTGTTTTTGCCTTGATGCTTTCCAAGTTTTCTACTGCAGATTTGTTGTACATGGGAAAGGGTTAAATGAACCGTCCCGCGAGAAAACCAACATTATGGCATCTGCGGTATGTAGCGACCCAGATCAGCCTACGCAGTCCGCGCATACTGATCCGAATCCACATATTCCGTCTCAGGGGGATAGGGGTATAGTGTAATGATTCCTGAAACAGAAAATCCACAGGAGACGGAAAGTGTCTATCCGGGGTAGCCTGCTCAGCATGCTTAGACTGATCCGGTCCATGCATGACCCAGAGTCCACAATGTTGGTATTCTCGCGGGTCGGCTCAAATGGTCTGTTCGGTGGTTTTAGATACTATCCAATTCCCGATTAATAACAGTAAATAGTAAGAGGTTATTTAATATTGAACTGCTGAGTTATATACATCGTTCACAGACGTACACTAGTTATCTCCCTTTTCAGTCATTTTAATAGCAATTTCTTTAGCAAATATAAAACACAAGGGAATTTGAAATTGACGAACTTATTTATTTAAGCATTTTGTTTGATGTGACCACATATCAGTTTTTAAATTGTGTAGTTGCTTAATGATAAATTATTTAATATTTCTCTTTCCAACAAGTAAGACATTTACCTGTCGAAATCGTCCCAATGGGTGGTAAATATTGTTGGTCATACAACTATGTATTGGATATACACATAACATAACAAAGCGTTAGTTGAGTAGGATATATAGTGTTCTTTTAGTGGACCACTCATGTATCAAATTTCTTTATTCTTATAAAAAGAAGTATTGTTTCGTTTCAGTTAGCTATGCGTTACATATCAGTGTATAGTCTAATTGTATTACTGTACTGTATACTGACACCAAGTGTTAGTTTTTAAACAAATGGCGCCGCCGCTCCTACCTAACAGTCGTTTTATAGCCGTGATCGCCGAGTTCTCTCTCACAATTCTATCCATCTGAGCCGATTTCCTCGTAGGCTTCATTCCATGTAAACGTTCCCCTTCCATACCATACGATATAGCCTGACGTTTTATGGACAGATCCACTGGTGCAAGCAAACCCTTTAATAAACGTGATGAGATGTGACGTTGTCGGGATTGTTTGAAATCGTCCATATTGTCGGCATTATCATCGAAATCGTCAAGGTCAAAATTGGACCACTCCCGTTTTGGTTTGGGCATGTCGTTTTCGTAAAGGTCGTGCAAGCGCAACACAAAAACGTTTGGACCGGATGCCCGACGATTCGGTGGTCTCTTGAGATCGATCTCACTCGGTTCCTCCCATCTTTTCCTACGATTTCTAACCACAGAATCAAAGGCAGTGTTTTCATAAAATTGCCTTTTAGTCAAACGCTTTCCTAAAGCAGGCACGTGTTGAACCAGTTCGACGTCTATTGGCTGTCAATCAATAAAACAGATATGTAAGAATTGAAGGTTATGTAGAAATGTTGTTTCAAATCGGTTCGTTTATGTTATGTTGCATACTCTTACATAGATATATGTAATAGTACTTTAACCCTTTCCCAACTGCAGACGCTGTCTGTCACCTTTGCAGTAGATGGCTTTTGACATCGCTCATAATGAGTATTTATCCTCTTCCTACGATGTTTTCAACTCTATTCAGGCAATTTACTTTCATTTACAGAGAATTTTGATAGTTTGTTAGTTTAACCCTTTCCTATATATACAACAAATATTCGGAGATGTATTTGAAAATATTAAGTCCAAATATGGAAACTCTATAAAATAAATAATAATTATTCAATAAAGTTAAAAACAGTGTCGTAAAAGGAGAAATTGCTAATTTTGAGTAATTACTCCATTTGCCACATTCTTTTCAAAATGATTATGTTGCAGAGGTGGCAATAAGCGTCTGTACGAGTATTCTATGTGGGGAAGAATTGAACGCAGGACTGTTATGCCACATTTAAATATAGCATATTTACTCCGCTTTGCCGGACATCGAGTGACTAATGATTCGGCCAATTTGGAGGGTCGCTCTTCAGACACAAACCGTACGACATCTGTGACCGCTGTAGAGTCAGACCAACCTACTCAACAAGAAACTTCCATAAAGCAGAATCCATTTAGATACTTAGCGTCGATGCACACGCAATTCTCTTTCCACAAATTCAATATTACATTAAGATTGATTCTCGCAGAGCACTGTTATCAATTGTATATGACATACTAAGCATTTGATTAAATGTATTATGTACATGTACATGATATTGTTAGATTGACATGTCTTATCATAAAGGTGCTGAACTCCAGATGAAGATCAATATTTTGAAATGTTGAAACTTCTACAAATATTGCTAATTGTGACAACAAAGTAAGTAGTAAGTAATAAGTAATTCAAAACTGTTTTGGCTGTAAATGTTGAAAAACTGTAAATTGACAGTCATGAAAGTGTACAAAGTTTGCCATACTGGGTATGTCTACCCAGTAAAAATGAAGCATAAACGAACAATATTTAGATATTTATGGTACTTGAAAGTGAAATAATTACACTAATTTCATCTCAGAGTTATGATTCTAATATTTCAAGACAACCTATTTTTTTAAAAAAAACGTTGACTATAATATCTATTTTTGGAGATCAGCACCATTACGATTTAAAACGAATACACGATTGAACTCTAACTTAAATGACGTAATGCCAATTTTGAGACCATTATTCGTCTTCTAGAAACAGACTCGAATGCATTGAAAAAATGTTGAAGGGATGTCGGCACGAGAACACCACAAAACGCTTGAGGAGGAAGACCGATTTTACTTTTGAAATTACTTTTTAAAACGGCTCTTAGCTCTTTTAAATAAATTTGATAAACAAATAAGTTTTCACATTGATTATATAATATATTGTATACACAGTAACATTCATGTATTAGACATCCGACATAAGATAAGAAAGAATAGTGGTTTATAGTTGTATAGTTTTGGAGCCATATGCATATGTAAAACCAAGAATATGTTGTTTACATCGATTACATAATACCCACAATAACTAAATATATTAAAAAAACAAAAACAAGTGGGCTCGCCATAACTCGAAGTCTAAATGGACCAATAATATATCTCGAGTTTTCAAAGTTAATTCGAGTATTCGTTGTATGTTTGACGTTTTACCAGCTTCGTAATCAACCCTTTCCCATATAAAACAATTCTGCAGCAAACGACTTTGAAAACATAGTGACAAAAATCTGAAAAATCTCCATAAAAGATAGCTTAATTGTTAAATAAAGTTGAAAACATTTTGGCCAAAAGGATATATTGCTCATCATGAGCAATTTCACCTTTGGCCACAATGTTTTCAAAAGGCGTCTGATGCTATTGCGTCAAAATGCGTCTGCAGGTTGGAAAGGGTTAACTCATTATAATTAGAACTTATTACGAAAACCAAGCCAAACCTACTCACTTCAAGAACATTAAAAAAGCAGCGGAAGTTTGTATGAGAAATCAAATGTGGCTACACTGTTTATTAAAGAGCCAGACCTGTTCTAGGAAATAGTTCGAGTAAAACGGAATATTCGAATTGACACCTGTTCGAGTTATCGGGAATCCCAAGTAATAGATATACGTACCTCCTGTTTTCTGCTCACTTTAACACGTGATGTATTATTCAGACTGTCCTTCTTGGAAAACCATTCGTTAATCGCCGATAACATGTTAAGTGGCATGTATTTAGTAAATGAAAGAATAGTTCACAAAGGAAAATAACTAGTCCCAGAACTATAATAATTACCTTCCTTGACGGCCACCTTTTAATTGACAAATATGACATGCATTAATAGAGATGTGACATTTTTGAAACCAAAAGAATTTTGATAACAATGTTCATTTTACAATGTTTTCTTATCTGCTTACATAAGTTTCTTGTTTGATCTTTTATTTCACGTTTTGTTTAACATATTTGAAAAATGCCTTTTTAAAATGGCCGACATGGAAGGTAAATATTATAGTTTTAAAACAGACGTGTAATTTTACACTTAAGACTGGTAGCCTCTGTATAAAATATTATCTCGTTGGTACGAGCGAAGTAAGCGCAGTTACACGTAAATCTTTGATTTATTTATAGAGCGCATGCACTCCCAGCGACGACAAAATATTCTAAGTGTTTTAAATTATCTAGTTCCTAAATATCCCGAATGATTCGTGTACATTAGTGTGATAGGTACACACAGTGTGATAGATAAACACAGTGTGATAGACAATTAATACACAGTATGGTTTATGAGCAACACTCAAAGTGCTATATGATTAACACACAGTGTGATAGACAATTAACACACAGTGTGATTTGTGAGCAACACTCAAAGTGATATATAATTAACACACAGTGTAATAGATGATAAACATATCGATGTGATATATGATAAACACACTGTGTGATAGACGATTAACACAGTGTGACACAAGATTAACACACAGTGTGATAGACGATTAGCACACAGTTTGATTGAATTACAATCCATTCGACATATCATTAACACACAGTGTGATAGACGATTAACACACCATTCGACATATCATTAACACACTGTTCGACAGACAATTAACACAGTGTGACATATGATTAACACACAGTGTGATGGACGATTTACATACAGTGTGATAGATTATTTAAATATCGATGTGATAGATGATTTAGCTCAGGGGGGTTATATGATTACCATAACGTGTTAGAAATGATTAAGACGCTTTGTGATGTATGATAAACATGTACGTAGATGATTAACACACAATGTGATAGATGGCTAATGCACACATAATTATTGAATATCAAATAACTGAATCGATAAACATATCCTTTAATTTCTTTTTTCACATTGACATTAATACTGATTGAGTGTTACATAAATGTATATTTCGGATAAGTTTGATTCTACGTTCGTTTGTTTGAATTGTGTTTTATGCCGTTTTCAACAGTGTTTCAGTTATACTACGACTTTTCCTTTGTAATAAGCGAAAACCTGTAAATGGAAACAAGAACTTGATCGTAATAGACATTAACCATTTCCCACATAGAGACGTTCTTTTTCACAAACACGCTTTTTCGATAATTATCTTAAGATTGTGGTTGTAACTGTCTGACAAACGCTACAATGATACAATAACGTGTTTGATTTTTGGCCACGTTACGAAATCTTTGTTACGTTATGGCATCTTGTAGCTTTTTGTTCAGATTATTGATTATACCTAAAGTGTATAACACGAGTCGTATAGAAGTGAAAATTGGGTTTTATAATGAAGAGTATTGGTCTCGTTCTAGAACAGTTTCTTGAGGATGAGTCCATTTATAGCATAGGGATGGTATGAGGCTTATTGTTACAGGAGCCACGGGGCTATTTGATACAGTGTAGTCAACAAGCCCCGGTCATAGTTCCACATAGTTCTACACGTTCAATTAATTAGATGTACATATGTATATCAAAATATCGTTGAAAGCATAAGTATCGTCACTTTCAATTAATACACTTTACTAGGGTATTATTTAACATTCGCAAGTCTCTTCATTTCTTGATAATAAAAACGATTCCGGAAGTTTGGCATTAAATTCATGGTCAGTGCAATCGGTATCCGGCTGAAAGTGTGGGCGTGAGTTCAATGACACTATGTGGCTATATCAAAAAAGATAAGGCAAGTGGTATCGAGCTCATCAGTGTGTGTTGTGCTAGTCCGAGAGCAGCAATATCGTTCAGTATCGGCCTTGAAGTATCACGCATACATCCATATAACAAGGAGGTATTTCAAGATTCAGATTTTGCTCTCTCATTTGTCACAGACCGACCGCAAGCCAGACCAATTGCAAAGAGCCTTTGGATTGGTACACATTTCAGAACTGAAATCTTTCACCTAGATAATACACGTTCTCTCCAACAGGTAACATAGAGTGTACTCCTACCTGTAGAGGCAATTGGTGTATGTGCATCTATTGAAAACGCTCTCTATCGAATGGGGTTTGACTTGTGCACTGTTAAAGGGGATGGATACTGCTTGTTAAATGTATTTTTGAAAGTTATTAAGAGGTCAGATGCCGTCCCTTTTGCAGATGTAAGCAAGCAACTTTACGATTATTATCAGCTACTTTTAACAGAAGGTAGAAACTTGAAAGACGACATACAAAACTACATTAAACACAAGAGTTTAACTCAGAGCCTTTCGATCGTATGCTTGGTATGCTTTACAAATCATTCAAAAATTACTTCTGTGGTGCAAGATTACAATGTAACACCAACTGTTGTTCAACCAGGGCGTCCTGGTATACAGCCAAGGGGTCTAGGTATAGTGAAATGATTCATGAAACAGAAAATCCACAGGAGACGGAAAGTGTCTATCCGGGGCCGGGGTAGCCTGCGCGGCATGCTTAGACTGATCCGGTCGATGCTTTACGCAGAGTCCACAATGTTGGTTTTCTCGCGGGTCGGCTCAAATGGTCTGTTCTGTGTTTTCAGATACTATCTAATTCACGATTAATAACAGTAAATAGTAAGAGGTTGTTATTTAATATTGAACTGCTGAGTTATATACATAGTTCACAGACGTACAATAGTTACCTCCCTTTTCAGTCATTTTAATAGCATTTTTTTTAGCAATTGTAAAACACAAGGGAATTTGAAATTGACGAACGTATTTATGTAAGCATTTTGTTTGATCTGATCACATATCATTTTTTAAAATATTTGTTGGCATGTATAGTTGCTAAATGATAACTTATTTAATTTTTCTCTTTTCGAGAAATTTACCTGTCAAAATGGCGCCAATGGGTGGTAAATATTCTAGTTCTTAGAACTATTGTATTGGATATGTACATAACATAACAAATCGTTAGTTGAGTAGAATATATAGTGTTCTTTTGGTTGATCACTCATGAATCAAATGTCTTTATTCTTATAAAAAGAATGATTCTTTTGTTTCAGTTAGCTATCGGTGTAATAGTCTTATTGTATTAATATTTTCTAGGAATAAGATGGTGCCTGTTTTTTTGTTTTTTTTTTACCATAGGAACATGTGTTAAATGTATAACACAAACTTCTGCCTCTACCTAACAGTCGTTTTATAGCTGTGATCGCCGAGTTCTCTCTAACAATTCTATCCATCTGAGCCGATTTCCTCGTAGGGATTGTCCCGTTGGGGTAAAGCCACCCGCTTCGTTCCTCGTGCAAACCCATCTCAGGGAGTTCAGGATGCTCCTGGGCAAATATTTTCTTGCGATTCAAAAACAAGGTTTCGCCACGGTATTCAGGTGAGGATTCTGGTGAAATACGCAGATTGAAAATTCCATTGGCATCAAACTGATCTAACCCACGAAAACGTTCCCCTTTCGTACCATACGATCTGGCCTGACGTTTTATGGACGGATCCCCTGGTGCAAGCAAACCCTTTAAGAAACGTGATGAGATTTGATGTTGTCGAGATTGTTTGAAATCGTCCACATCGTCAAGGTCAAAATTGGACCACTCCCGTTTCGGTTTGGGCTTCTTGAGATCGATCTCACTCGGTTCATGCCATCTTTTCCTACGGTTTTTAACAACAGAATCAAAGTCAGTCTTTTCATAAAATTGCCTTTTCGTCAAACGGTCTCCTAAAGCAGGCACGTGTTGAACCAGTTCGACGTCTATTGGCTGTAAATCAATAAAACAAAACGTAAGAATTGAAGGTTATGTAGAATTGTTGTTTCGAATCAGTTCGTTCATGTTATTGTGCATATTCTTCCATAGCTATATGTAATTGTACTTTCCCAACTGCTGACGCTGTCTGCCACCTTTTCAGTAGATGGCTTTTGAAATCGCTCACAATGAGTAATTTCTCCTTTTCCTACAATGTTTTCAACTCTATTCAGGCATTTTACTTTCATATACAGAGAATTACGATAGTTTGTTAGTTTAACCCTTTCCTATATATATACAAGAAATATTCCGGAGACATATTTGAAAATATTTAGTCCGAACATGGAAACTCTATAAAATAAATAATAACAGTCATGAAAATGTACAAAATGTTTCGTACTGGGTACATTGTATGTCTACCCAGTAACAATGAAGCATAAACGATGGTACTGGAAAGAGAATTATGATTCTAATATTTCAAGACAACTTTTGAACAGTTTTAAAACTTTGATTGTAATATCTATTTTCTGGAGTTAAGCACCTGTAAGTTTTATAACGAATACACGATTGAACTCTAACTTGAATGACGTATCCCACAATGCATTAGTAAAGCCAATTGTGAGACCATTATTCGTCTTCCGGAAGCAGACTCGAATGCATGGAAAACATTGTTAAGGTATGTCGCCACGAGAACACCACAAAACGTATGAGAAGGAAGACTGATTTCGATCTTGGAAATACTTTATAAAAACGGCTCTCAGCTCTTTTTAATACATTTTATAAACAAATAAGTTTCCACACTGATTATATACTACATGTATATTGTATACACAGTAACATTTATGTATTATACATCCGACATAAGATAAGAAAGAATAGTGGTTTATAGTTGTATAGTTTTGGAGCCATAACACCCAGAATATGTTGTGTACATCGATTATATAATACCCACAAGAAATAAATGTATAATAAAGGAAAACAGTGGACTCGCGATAACTCGAAGTTTAAAGGGACCAATCAGTTATCAAACTACATTCGGGTAATCGTTGTATTTCTGACATTTTACCAGCTTCGTATTTAACCCTTTCCCACATAAAACAATTCTGCAGCAAACAACTTTGAAAAAAGCATAGTGATAAAAACCTGAACAATCTCCATAAAAGATAGCTTAATTGCTAAATAAAGTTGAAAGCATTGTGGCCAAAGGAGAAATTGCTCATCATGAGCAATTTCATCTTTGGCCACAATTTTTTCAAAAGTCGTCTGCTGTTATTGCGTCAAAATACGTCTGCAGGTGGAAAAGTGTTTTATCTGACGCCTCAATTAGTTCAATTCTATCCATGAATCATGCTACCATTGATAGGATTTTTCTATATTTTGAACTTGACAACTTCAAAGTCGTCTGCTGCAGATTTGTTGTATGCGGTAAAGGGTTAATTCATTATACTAAGAAATTATTACGAAAACCAAGCCAGTGATGAACTCATTTCAAGAAAATTAAAAAGCAGCGGAAGTTTGTATGATAAATCAGACGTTTTCAACAGCCATATCTGTTCTAGGAAACAGTTCGAGTAAAACGGTATATTCGAATTGACACCTGTTCGAGTTATCGGGAATCCCCAGTAACAGATATACCTACCTCCTGTTTACTGTTCACTTTAACACGTGATGTATCCACAAGTTCCTTCTTGGAAAACCATTCGTTAACCGCTGATAACATGTTAACAGGCATGTATTTAGTAAATGAAAGAATAGTTCACAAAGGATAATAACTAGTCCTAGAACTATCATAATTACCTCCCTTGACGGCCACATTTTAATTGATAACAACGTTTCTTTTACAATTTTGTTTTATCTGACTACGTCAGTTTCTTGTATGATATTTTATTTCACTCTTTTTTCAACATATTAGAAAAATGTATTTCAAAATGGCCGACATGGGGGGGGGTAAATATTTTAGTTCTTTAATAGACGTGTATTTTTACACTTAAGACTGGTAGCCTCCGTTAACATATTATCTCGTTGGTATGAGCGAAGTAAGCGCAGATAATGATAAACACAGTGTGATAGATAATAAACACACAGTGTGATTCGTGATTGATGAGCAACACCCAAAGTGCTATGTGATTAACACACAGTGTGATAGGTGATTAGCATATCGATGTGATAGATTATTAACACATAGTGTGATAGACGATTAACACGCAGTGCGGTAGACGATTTACACACAGTGTGGTAGACGAGAAACACATCGATGTGATAGATGATTAACACGCAGTGTGGCATACGAGTAACACACAGTGTGATAGACGATTAGCACACAGTGTGATAGACGATTAACACAGAGTGTGATCGATGATTAGCACACAGTGTGGTAGACGATTAGCACACAGTGTGATAGACGATTAACACTGAGTGTGATCGATGATTAGCACACATTGTGGTAGACGATTAACGCACCATTTGACATATGATTAACACACCATTCGACATATCATTAACACACTGTTCGACAGACGATTAACACAGTGTGACACATAATTAACCCACAGTGTGATGGACGATTTACACACCGTGAGATAGATGATTTACATATCGATGTGATAGATGATTTAGCTCAGGGTGGTATATGATGACCATAAAGTGTTAGAAATGATTAAAACGCTTAATGATGTATGATTAACATGTACGTAGATGATAAACACACAATGTGATAGATGGCTAATGCACACATAATTATTGAATATCAAATAACTGAATCGATAAATACATTCTTTAATTTCTTTTTCACATTGACATTACCAATACAGATTGAGTGTTACATAAATGTACATTTCGGATAAGTTTGATTCTACGTTCGTTTGTTTGAATTGTGTTTTATGCCATTTTCAATAGTGTTTCAGTTATACTACGACTTTTCCTTTGTAATTAACGCAAACCTGTAAATGGGTATAGTTTGACCCGTCCCACGAGAAACCCAACACTGTGGACTCTGCGTAAAGTATCGACCCGGATCAGCCTAAGCATGCCTCCTGAACAGACATGTTTCGCCTTATGTGGTTTTCTGTTTTAGGAATCATTACTCTATACCTCTATCCCCCTAGGACGGAATGTGTCGTCCGGATTAGTGTGCGCGGACTGCCCAGGCTCATCCGGATCGAAACATTACGCAGATACAATAAGGTTGGTTTTCTCGTGGGACGGCTCGTTTGTCTTTTTTTCTGTCATACACGATTCAATTCATATATACAATATTCAGGAAACCTTTCTTTCTAACAGATATTTTTTTCTAATTCATGCAGAAGTTATTTACTTTATGTAAAATTATCTATTCTCTTAGTTTGGCTTATACACACCCAGGCATTGGGGCTCATGCAACATAAACCATAGGACCATTTAAATCTATTTAACAGAATGGTTGGATAAGACTGCACGAAATCATCAAAATGAAAGATAGCTAATGAGGAAGACGTTGGTAAAAATACACTTATTTAAAGACTCGAACCATACCAAAGTCTTTTAAAACAATGGTAGTGGTAATTTCCATTCTTTTCGCCCAGGGGGCGTGGATGCGCCGTTCAAATATAACAGTTACTATATAAAACAGTCATTAGCCATTTCCCACATAAAGACGCGCCTTCTGGATCCTCTGCATCATACCTTTTTTGTAAGGATTGTGGCGAAAGCAGAAATTGCTCATAATGAGTAATTTATCCTTTTTCCACAATATTTTCAACTCTATTGAATGATTAAAATTTCATTTATAGAGTCTCACCATGTTTACAACTTTACATTTTCGGAGTCCTCTGCTGCAAAATTGTCAGTATGTTGGAAAGGGTTATATCTCAAAACCTCCGATTGGGGATTGACGAGTGAAGTCAGGTAGGGGAGACCGGGGCTAGTTGATACAATGCACGTTGCAATGTTCTAAATCATGTTTGTTCTTTTTCACAAACACACTTATGCCATCATTTTTTTAAGATGGTGGTTGTAACTGTGTGACAAAACGCTACAATGATACCATAACATGTTTGATTTTTAGCCACGTTACGAAATCTTTGATACGTTATGGCATTTTGTAGTTTTTTGTTCAGATTATTGATTATACTTAAAGTGTATAACAAGTGGTTTTATGATCAAGAGTATTGGTCTCGTTCTAGAACAGTTTTTTGCAGATGAGTCCATTTATAGCATATGGATGGTATGGGGCTTATTGTTACAGGAGTAAACGGGGCTATTTGATACAGTGTATCAACAAGCCCCGGTCATAGATTCACATAGTTCTACACGTTCAATTAATTAGATGTATATCAAAATAAGTATCGCCATTTTCAATGAATAAACTTTACTAGGGTATTATTAAACATTCCCAAGTCTCTTCCTTTCTTGATAATAAAAACGATTCCGGAAATTATGTATTCAATTCATAGTCAGTCGTCCGATCGGCCATCGATAATTGGCAAAGCAATCGGTTTCCGGCTGCAGCTGTGGGCGTGAGTTCGATGACACTTTGTGGCTATATCAACAAAGCTAAGGCCAGTGGTATTGAGTTCATCAATGTGTGTTGTGCTAGTCCGAGAGCAGCAATATCGTCCAGTAACGTCTTTGAAGTATCACGCATACACCCATATAACAAGAAGATATTTCAAGATTCAGATTTTGCTCCCTAATTTGTCATAGACCGACCGCAAGCCCAGACAAATTGCGAAGAGCCTTTGGATTCTGGTCAAACCGTTAGTTGGGAACCAGGTACACATTTCAGAACTGAAACTTTCACCTAGCTAAGAGGTTAGATGTCCCTTTTGCAGATGTAAGCAAGCAACTTTACGATTATTATCAGATAGTTTTAACAGAAGGTAGATACTTGAAGGACGACATACATAACAACATTATACACAAGCAGTTTAACTCAGAGCCTATCGGTCGTATGCTTGGTATGCTTTACAAATCATTCAAATAGACTGCTATGGTGCATGATGACAATGTCACACCGGCTGTTGTTCAACCTGGGTGTCCTGGTATACAGCCAAGGGGTCAAATTCATCTTACTTTTGTCGTTCGAAATGTACCTTCATTTATAGATATTTTTCCTTGTATTTGCCTCGATGCTTTCCAAGTCCTCTACTGCAGATTTGTTGTACATTGGAAAGGGTTTAATGAGCCGTCCCGCGAGAAAACCAACATTATGGCATCTGCGTAATGTATCAACCCAGATCAGCCTGCGCAGTCCGCGCAGACTGATCCGGACCGACCCTTTCTGTCTCAGGGGGAAAGAGGTATAGAGTAATGATTCCTGAAACAGAAAATACACAGGAGACGGAAAGTGTCTATCCGCGGTCGCCTGCGCAGCATGCTTAGGCTGATCCAGTCGATACTTTACGCCGAGTCCACAAGGTTTGTTTTCTCGCATGTCGGCTCAAATGGTCTGTTCTGTGTATTTAGATACTATCCAATTCATGATTAATAACAGTAAATAGTAAGAGGTTATTTAATATTAAAGTGCTAAGTTATATACACAATCAATTGTTCACAGACGTACACTAGTTACCTCCCTTTTCAGTCATTTTAATAGCAATTTTCTTAGCAATTATAAAACACAAGGGAATTTGAAATTGACGAACGCATTTATTTAAGCATTTTGTTTGATCTGATCACATATCATTTTTTAAATAATTTTTTGGCATGTGTAGTTGCTTAATGATAAATTATTTAATATTTCTCTTTTCAAGAAATTTACCTGTCGAAATGGCGCCAATGGGAGGTAAATATTCTAGTTCTTAGAACTGTGTATGGGATATGCACATAACATAACAAAGCACTAGTTGAGTAGGATATACAATATTCTTTTTGTTAATCACTAATGAATCAAATTTCGTTATTCTTATAAAAAGAATTATTGTTTAGTTTCAGTTAGCTATGCGTTACATATTGGTGTATTGTCTAATTGTATTAATATTTTCTAGGAATAAGATCGTTCCTATTTTGTTTTTGTTTTTTTAAGCTTAAAGCCACATAGGTTACCAGTATAGCATATCCGTCTACCTAACAGTCGTTTTATAGCCATGATCGCCGAGTTCTCTCTCACAATTCTATCCATCTGAACCGATTTCCTTGTAGGCTTCGTTCGGTTGAGGAAATGCCACGCCTTTCTTTTCTCGTGCGTGATGAGATGTTGTCGGGATTGTTTGAAATCGTCCACATTGTCGGCATTATCATCGAAATCGTCAAGGTCAAAATTGGACCACTCCCGTTTTGGTTTGGGCATGTCGTTTTCGTCAGGGTCGTGCAAGCGCAGAACAACGACGTTTGCACCTGGTGCTGGACGATTCGGCCTCTTGATACCGATCACACTATGTTCATACCATTGCCTTTTAGTCAAACGGTCTCCTAAAGCAGGCACGTGTTGAACCAGTTCAACGTCTATTGGCTGTAAATCAATAAAACAAAATGTAAGAATTGAAGGTTATTTAGAATTGTTGTTTCAAATCAATTCGTTGATGTTATATAACATACTCTTCCATAGCTATATTTAATTGTACTTTAACCCTTTCCAAACTGCAGACGCTATCTGCCACCTCTGCAATAGATGACTTTTGAAATCGCTCACATTGAGTAATTTCTCCTTTTCCTACAATGTTTTCAACTCTATTCAGGCATTTTGCTTTCATTTACAGAGTATTTCGATAGTGTTTTAGTTTCCTATTCACTTTCCTATATATACATCAAGTATTCTATAGAAAATCTATAAAATAAATAATAATTATTGAATAAAGTTAAAAACAGTGTGGCAAAAGGAGAAATTATTCTTTTTGAGTAATTACTCAATTTGCCACATTCTTTTCAAAATGATTATTTAACGCAGGACTGTTATGCCACATTTAAATATAGCATATTTACTCCGCTTTGCCGGACATCGAGCGACTTGTACTCTCAAATAATGATTCGGCCAATTTGGAGGGTCGCTCTTCAGACACAAACCGTACGGCATCTGTGACCGCTGTAGAGTCAGACCAACCTGCTCAACAAGAAACTTCCATAAAGCAGACTCCATTTAGATACTTAGCGTCGATGCATACGCAGTTCTCTTTCCACAAATGCAATATTACGTTAAAGTTGATTCTCGCAGAGCACTGTTATCAATTGTATATGACATGCTAAGCATTTGATTAAATGTATTATGTACATGATATTGTTAGATTGACATGTCTTATCTTTAAGGTGCTGAACTTCAGATGAAGATAAACAAATTGAAATGTTGACTCTTCTACAAATATTGCTAATTGTGACAACAAAATAAGTAGTAAGTAGTTCAAAACTGTTTTGGCAGTAAATGTTGAAAAACTGTAAATTGAAAGTCATGAAAATGTACATAGTTTGCCGTACTCGGTATATCTACCCAGTAAAAATGAAGCATAAACGATTAATATTTAGATATTTATGGTACTGGAAAGGGAAATTATTACACTAATTTCATCATAGAATTATGATTCTAATATTTCAAGACAACTTTTGAACAGTTTTAAAACTTTGACTGTAATATCTATTTTCTGGAGTTAAGCACCTGTAAGTCTTATAACGAATTTACGATTTAATTCTAACTTAAGTTACGTATCCCACAATGCATTGATAAAGCCAATTTTGAGACCATTATTCGTCTTCAGGAAACAGACTCGAATGCATGGAAAACATTTTTAAGTTATGTCGCCACGAGAACACTCACAAAACGTATGAGAAGGAAGACTGATTGCGCTCTTGGAAGTACTTTATAAAAACGGCTCTCAGCTCTCTTTAATAACTTTGATAAACAAGTTTCCACACTGATTATATACTATATTGTATACACAGTAACATTTATGTATTGGACATCCGACATAAGATAAGAAAGAATAGTGGTTTATAGTTGTATAGTTTTGGAGCCATAACACCCAGAATATGTTGTTTACATCGATTATATAATACCCACAAGAAATAAATGTATAATAAAGGAAAACAGTGGACTCGCGATAACTCAAAGTCTAAAGGGACCAATAATATATCTCGAGTTTTCAAATTAAATTCGAGTAATCGTTGTATTTATGACGTATTACCAGCTTCGTAATTAAT
Organism: Serripes groenlandicus; assembly: GCA_031761405.1. Lineage (NCBI taxonomy): Eukaryota > Metazoa > Mollusca > Bivalvia > Cardiida > Cardiidae > Serripes > Serripes groenlandicus. The sequence goes on along the minus strand of JASEVX010000009.1, from coordinate 63,396,005 downwards.
CCTTTCCCACATCAAACAATTCTGCAGCAAACGTTAATATAGTGACAAAAACCTGAAAAATCTCCATAAATATATCAGGAGCGATTTCACCTTTTGCCACAATGTTTTCAAACGTCGTCTGCTGTTATTGCCTCAAAATGCGTCTGCAGGTGGGAAAGGGTTAATTCATTATACTACATACTTATTACGAAAACCAAGCCAGTGATGAACTCATTTCAAGAAATTAAAAAAGCAGCGGAAGTTTGTAAGACAAATACGCCGTTTTCAAGAGCCAGATCCGCTCTAGGAAATAGTTCGAGTAAAACGGTATATTCGAATTGACACCTGTTCGAGTTATCGGGAATCCCCAGTAACAGATATACCTACCTCCTGTTTTCTGTTCACTTTAACACATGATGTATCCACATGGTCCTTCTTGGAAAACCATTCGTTAATCGCCGATAACATGTTAACTGGCACGTATTTAGTAAATGAAAAAATAGTTCACAAAAGATAATAACTAGTCCTAAAATTATCATAATTATCCCCCTTGACGTACACATTTTAATTGACAAATTTATATGATAAGCATTTATAGAAATTATATAACAATTATGTGACATTTTTAAAACCAAAAGAAATGTGAAAACTATGTTTATTTTACAATTTTGTTTTATCTGAAGACATAAGTTTCTTGTATGATATTTTATTTCACCTTTTTGTTTCAACATATTAAAATGCCTTTCAGAATGGCATGGAAGGTAAATATTGTAGTTCTGTAATAGACGTGTAATTTTACACTTAAGACTGGTAGCCTCTGTATACAATATGATCTCGTTGGTACGAGCGAAATAAGCGCATGTGCACGTAAACTTCAATTTGGAGCTAGATTTTCTTTGATTTATTTTTCGAGCACATGTACTCCCAGCGACGACAAAATAATCTAAGTGTTTTAAGTTATCTAGTTCATAAATATCCTGAATGATTCGTGTAAATTAGTGTAAAAGGTACACACAGTGTGATAGATAATTAACACACAGTGTGATTTATGACCAACACTCAAAGTGCTATGTGATTAACACAGTGTCATAGATGATTAACATATCGATGTGATAGTTGATTAACACACAGTGTGATAGACGATTGACACGCAGTGTGGTAGACGATTTACACACAGTGTGATAGACGATAAACACATCGATTTGATTGATGATTAATACGCAGTGTGATATACGATTAACACATCGATGTGATAGATGGTTAACAAACTGTGTGATATACGATTAACACGCAGTGTGGTAGATGATTAACACACGGTGTGATAGACGATTAACACACAGTGTGATAGATGATTATAACACAGTGTGATATACGATTAGCAAACAGTGTGATAGACGACTAACACGCAGTGTGGTATACGAGTAACACACAGTGTGATAGACGATTAACACACAGTGTGATAGACGAGTAACACACAGTGTGATAGACGATTAAAACACCATTCGACATATCATTAACACACAGTTCGACAGACGATTAACACAGTGTGACATATCATTAACACACTGTTCGACAGACAATTAACACAGTGTGACACATGATTAACACACAGTGTGATGGACGATTTACACACCGTGAGATAGATGATTTACATATCGATGTGATAGATGATTTAGCTCAGGGTGGTTTATGCTTACCATAAAGTGTTAGAAATGATTAAGACTCTTTGTGATGTATGATAAACATGTACGTAGATGATTAACACACAATGTGATAGATGGCTAATGCACACATAATTATTGAATATCAACAAACTGAATCGATAAACATATCCTTTAATTTCTTTTTTCACATTGACATTACCAATAGTGATTGAATGTTACATAAATGTATATTTCGGATTAGTTTGATTCTACGATTTTTTGTTTGAATTGTGTTTTATGCCGTGTTCAACAGTGTTTAAGTTATACTACGACTTTTCCTGTGTAATTAACGAATATAGTTTGAGCCGTCCCTCGACAAAAACCAGCATTGTGGACTCTGCGTAAAGTATCGACCCGGATCAGACTAAGCATGCCGCTCGAACAGACACGTTTCGCCTCCTGTGGATGTTGTGCTTCAGGAATCATTACTTTATACCTGTATCCCCCTAAGACGGAACGTGTCGGCCCAGATTAGTCTGCGCGGACTGTACAGGCTGATCCGGATCGATATATTAAGCAGATACCATAATGTTGGGCGGCTCGTTTGTCTTTTTTCTTCCATACTCGATTCAATTCATAAATACAATATTCAGGAAACCTTTCTTTCAAACAGATATTTTTTTTTATGTTGACTTATCTTGTTGGCGAGAAGTTTCTAATTAATGCAGAAATTATTTACTTTATGTAGAATTATCTATTCTCTAAGTTTGGCTTATACACACCCAGGCATTGACGATCAAGCAACATAAACCATAGGACACCTTTTAAATAAATTCTAATCTATTTAACATAATGGTTTTATAAGACTGCACGAAATCATGGAAATGAAAGCGATTGAGGAGACGTTGATAGGAATACACTAAGGTAAAGACTCGAACCATACCAAAGTTTTTTAAAACAATGGTAGTGATAATTTTCATTATTTTCGCCCAGGGTGCGGGGATGCGCAGATCAAATATAAAAGTTACTATATAAACTTGATCGTAGCAGCCATTAACCATTTCCCATGTGTGTAAGCATTGTGGCAAAAGCAGAAATTGCTCATAATAAGTAATTTCTTTCTTTTCCACAACATTTTCAACTCTTTTGGATGATTACAGTTTCATTTATAGAGTCTCACCATGTTTACAACTAAACATTTTCGGAGTTCTCTGCTGCAGAATTGTCAGTATGTTGGAAAGGGTTATATCTCAAAACCTCCGATTGGGGATTGACGAGTGAAGTCAGGTAGGGGAGACCGGGGCTAGTTGATGCAATGCACGTGGCAATGTTCTAAATCATCGCAGATGTCATGTGTGTTCTTTTATGACATAATTATTTTAAGATGGCGGTTGTAACTGTCTGACAAAACGCTACAATGATACCATTACATGTATGATTTTTGGCCACGTTACGAAATCTTGATACGTTATGGCATTTTGTAGTTTTTTGTTCAGATTATTGATTATACCTAAAGTGTAAAACACGAGTCGTATAAAAGTGAAAGTTGGGTTTTATGATCAAGAGTATTGGTCTCGTTCTAGAACAGTTTCTGGCGGATGAGTCCATTTATAGCATAGGGGTGATATGGGGCTTATTGTTACATGAGCCATAGGGGCTATTTGATACAGTCAACAAGCCCCGGTCATATATTCGAATGGCCATAGATAATTGGCAAAGCAATTGGTTTCCAGCTGAAGCTGTGGGCGTGAGTTCAATGACACTATGTTGCTATATCATCAAAGCTAAGGCCAGTGGTATTGAACTCATCAGTGTGTTGTGCTTGTCCGAGAGCAATACTATCGTCCAGTATCGGCTTTGGAGTATCACGCATACACCCATATAACAAGGAGATATTTCAAGATTCAGATTTTGCTCCTTCTTTTGGCACATACCGACCGCAAGCCCAGACAGACAAATTACAAAGAGCGTTTGGATTCTGGCCAAACGATTAGTTGTGAACCAGGTACACATTTCAGAACTGATATCTTGCACGTAGATAATGCACCTTTTCCGACAGGTAACATAGAGTGTACTCCTGCCTGTAGAGGCTATTCATGAATGGGCATCTATTGAAAACGCGCTTAATGGAATGGGGTTTAACTTGTCTACTGTTAAAGCGTGGACAGTGCTTGTTAAGTGTATTTTTGAAAGTTGTTAAGAGGTCAGATGCCGTCCCTTTTGAAAATGTAAGCAAGCAACTTTACGATTATTATCAGATATTTTAAACAGAAGGTAGACACTTGAAGGAAGACATACAAAACTACATTAAACACAAGCAGTTTAACTCAGAGCCTATCGGTCGTATGCTTGGTATGCTTTACAAATCATTCAAAATGACTACTGTCAAATGCATGATGACAATGTAACACCAATTGCTGTTCAACCTGGGCGTCCTGGTATACAGTCAAAGGGTCTAATTAATCTTGCTTTTTACAGTCAAAATGCTGATGCGCATTTCACTGTGCTACGAAGAACATTGATTATGTCACCGACAATAACCATAACCAAAAACATAAACAAGGAAAATATCAGGATTCCGATGGTTCACATGGTAACGAACATGCCACACTAGCCCATGTGAAAGCAGTTTGTGCATTTTGCCAAGAATCTATACGTCCTTTTCCTAAAGCAAATCCACGTTCCTTGACGACACAATGCCACAACATGCTGCAAGATGCGCAAGTGCGCATTATTTACGGATACACCAGAAAAGGAAGCAATAGCAGATAAACATAGTCTCAAAGCATGGTAGGGACCTAAATGTTCTATAAAAATGAAACAGGCTTCTCGCAGTAACAGCAAAAAGAAATGCAAATCGTCCATGCAATCTAAAATTGAAGCATCACCTGATGAAGAAGAGTGGAACTGTGTACTGTATTAAGCCCTACTCCCATTGCAGACCAAGATAAATGTTGATAGCATGTACACACTGTAATGGATGGGCCCATGAAGAATGCACACATGAAGAATGCACACATGAAGATAAAGGACATGTGTTTGTTTGTCTTAACTGTATATCGAATGATGATTAAGAGATTACTTGTTTAATCTTAAGATGTATCAAACAGCCCCGCATTATGTATCAATTAGCACCGACATCGAGGCTAATTGATACATCAGTTGTCGGTAGACAAATTGACTGTATTTCAGTAACATCCGTTAACTGCTGTAATTGTTTTTATTATTTTGTTGAACTATTAAACGTGGATTTATGTTATCCTCTCGGAACTTCATTAATGGTAAAATTAAAAGAATAATTACCAAAATACTAATGGTTGTATCAAGTAGTTGGGTTTGTAAAGCAGTTGGCGTTACAAGGTATACATAAACATTCTCTGTATACCAAGTCAGACAGACGGCGTATACTTTTGTCAGATTCCAAAAGGTCACGTACCATTTTATCGGCTATATTAGACTGAGTGGCCCCATCATGTTGTAATTTGTTCACATAACGTGTGGGGTGCAATTTCGTTTTAGACTCGGGGCAATTGTTACCTGTACAAGGGGTACCAGTTTCGATTTGTCTAGGGTTATCAAAACATTTCAATTTTCTACACATTTTCAATTGAACAATTGTGACAAACTTCATTTCCCTTTGGGAACAGAACAGATAACATATGTTTGGATAAATGTTTAATTGGTTCAGTACTCTAGAGATCTGTGTAGAATGATCACAACCAGAGCCTTTCTTGCACAATGTATTTTCTCTAGCTGACAGCTCTATTGAAGGTATGCTTTTTTGTTGCAGGTCCGTTGTGACTCTCTTATTAAGACTAGTAATAAGGTTCTTCTTCGTCTGCACCTGAAACAACGACAGTAGTCCAAGGTCAAAGCTGTGTGCCCTTGTGTGTGATCTCTTGTATTCAAGGTTAAGTACTCTTAATTAGTAATACAATGGGTTAAATACCTGGTGTATTGACAGAGCTCTAGATAAGGTGCATATTTCGCAGTCAAAATATATTCTTAAATATAATGTTGTTGTATTCAAAAGTATCGTGTCAGTGAGACGATTCTTTTGAGTACTAACAGCATAGGGTTTGGTTGAGTCTTAAGAGAGGTATTGGTGAGACAGAACCAGTTTACTCCTCCTTATCTAGCCCTCTGAAATGAAGAATATTACGGGTGCATTACTGTGTATCATGCTCTCAAGCTTAGAGTCACAGATATAAATATACGAGGAGTAAGGCAGAAAGTTATTTTTACACACGTCACACGAAAACCGACCTTCGGTGGTAATATTTTTATTTGGGTTTAACACCGTTTTCGAACAGTTTTTCATTTATATCACGGTTGGTAGTTCATATACCCTTCTTTCGCACATCTGGACTTTCACGCAGGTCTTTCAAAGCAACTGTCTGCTTTACTACATAGTCCGTTAGTCCGTTGGTGAAGGACGGGAACGGTGCGACCAGCAAAGACCCAGATCAACCTACACCGGCATGCAGTTTAAATGTGCATCTTCACTGTTCGTCGCCATCTAGTCATACAAGGAAGTGTCCCAAGAACAGTAATAAGTATCCTAAACCGAAAGTACAAACTAGTATGTCGTAAATACTATAAATGATCCCCTCAGTGAGAAGAAGTATATATTTGGCGTTTGTGAACAGTGTAGATCAAGATCTGGCTGTGCTTGACTGTCCACAAATTACTCACATAAGCTTGTTAGAACCGTCCGTATACTCGTGTATAATCGGATAAGACGGAGCAGAAGTACAGAGTGATTTAATACCCCACTGTTCAAAAAAGCCAATTTGCACATTTTCCCCTTGGACGGGCATCATTTATGTAAATATCTCCGAACTTTGGTTTTCGTATCACGTGGTCGATATATATAGGTGCACGTACACTTGGTACAAAGAGTCATTTATCAGTAAGAAAATCGACCTTCAAATTGTTTTCAAAGTCATATCAGATTTCAGACTGAACCTCGTCATGTACAAACCGACCTTTGTAGGTTTTGAAAAAGATGACATGAAATAAAAAGCAAATGGCGTCATTGTTTTAAACACAATTCTGCCCCAACAGAGGCTTCGTAATTAAGATGCACGCTGATTTGAATATCAGCTGGTCGTAAAGTCACGAAGGTCGGTTTTCGCATGACGTTGCTTAACTCAAATCATCTTGTATAAGTTGTTTAATTCTTCAAAAGTGTCAAATACCATGAGAGCAGCCTCTGTCGATAACTTGCCTTATTGACCTCCCTTACGGATTAATAGACAGGCGATTCGACACACAACCATGGGGACCCACCACTCCTACCTTTTTCATAATATAAGTATATATGTTTCGCTATTAAAAGTGAAAGCTGACAGGGAAGACGTCGGCAAGACTTTGCATATGCAAATTCTCCCCCAGACACTTCACAGTTCGTAAATGCAACTAGACCCCTTATCGACAGACGTGACTCCTTTTCTATGACAGACTTACACAGATTGAAGTATTTGATCAGACTGTGGAAACAAAGGCTTATCTCAGTCCGTTCAACTAGCAAAGTCGTAAGGTTATTTTTCCAGCACAGTTATTGTTAACCTGGTATCAAAAAAGTAGGAGAAGATTCATGTCTACTACAAACATACATTCGTTAATTCCATGATACCGAAAGATAGTTACATGTAGTATATATACCTATGTATTCATATGACAGTTGAATCGCGATAACTCGAACTCGTGAGGGACCCATAGATTCGAGATATCTACATGGTGCAGAGATCTCTCGATTTTATATCGAGGGCTTGGCGTGAAACGGTTGTAACTAAAATTGATATTTTTTTACCATGGTTAATCACCTCGCCATAAAGTCTTTATAGGCGTTAAATCATTTTTTTCTTGGTAAACAATGCAAATTTAGGTGCCACTGCTCGTTCTGAGCAATGGCACCTAAATTTGCATTGTTTACAAAGGGGTCAAAATTGCCCCTAAACCAGGGTTTTCAAAATAGGTTTTTAGTTACAACCGTTTCACGCCAAGCCCTCGATATGAATGTTCAGCTTCATAATTAATTTATACTTTTAAAAACTTTTACTATGAAAAGCCAGCCATCGATACATTGATATAAAGTATAAGCAATCGAAACTGCTGCTACGCTGCTTTCAAAAGACAGATCCTTACCAGAAATCGGTTCGAGGTAAAATATGTCTTCGAGTTATCGCAAGTTCGAGTTATCTCGAGACCACTGAACATCGACTGTGAAGCAAGTTCTACCAACTACTACGAGGGTGGTGATAAATATTTCAAGGAACGTTCGATTTTCATGGTATTAATTCGTCCGATGTCTTTTTCTTGGATAGGCAACCAGTACTGGCGCCGAGTACCATCCTCTGTTCCCAGCCTATCATTAGTATAAATGGCCTGGGTACCGAGGATGGCCGAGTATGTGATATATACATACTTGATAAAGGAATACGCAAATTATTGTCTCTATATTAAAACGTAAATAAATAATTTGTCCTGTATAGGCAACCAGTACTGGCGCCGAGTACCATCCTCTGTACCCTAGGCTATTCTTAGTATAAATAGCCTGGGTACCGAGGATGACCGAGTATGTGATATATACATACTTGATAAAGGAATACGCAAATTATTGTCTCTATATTTAAACGTAAATAAATAGTTTGTCCTGGATAGGTAACCAGTACTGGCGCCGAGTACCATCCTCGGTACCCTAGGCTCTCATTAGTACGAATGGCCTTGGTACCGATTATGGCCGAGTATGTGATATGTGCATAATTGATAAAGGAATACGCAAATTATTGTCTCTATATTCAAACGTAAATAAATGGAGTATTTTAAATTAAGTGTGAATTTTATCTAATAAAGGAAGTATAATTAAATAATAATTAATTATATCTTACCGAGACATTGTTTCTGCTTTACAAAGATTGGACGGCTTCCTAGCAACACAATTTAATCTTCACTCTGCGCGTTATTTCGGTGTGAAGGTTTATCTTTTCCCACATGGAGACGCGTTCTGACGATTCTGTAGCAGACGACTTTTGAAATATTTGGGAAAAGGTCAATGGTATACAACGCATTTGTATCAAACTACTTTATTGATATTGTTGATTTTTAAGAAAATATGGTGCAATCTTAGATTAAAACATTGAACTGTACATGTTAGCTCGCTTCTAGTAGAACAATGAGAGCTTAAACATAGAAAGTTTAAAATGAAATTATAGAATTCTTCGAAATTATGGTGTAATGATTAAAATACCTAAATATATGTTTTATTCATTTTTCAAGCAGACTTTAAGTATTTCATTTCAGTAGTCATGGTGTGTGAAAGGCAAACACGGGCGATTAACTCTGCGATGCAAATCCAAAGTTTACAAAATGTTCGTTTACACTACTGTTATAGATTTTAAATCTTTTAAAAGGCATAGTTTCATGTATGTAATCAAGTCCATAAATAGGCTCCAACATATTTACACATCTGAGAAGTACTTTAAATTAAATATCTCCGTCTACGGCAATCGAATTCAAATATACCGCTTGTTATTGCACATGTGTCGTTCCTACACGGCGAAGGGTGTAATTCATTCTCTGTTGAAACCTTGTTTTCCATCATTATCGGCGTAAGCTGTATAACATAGGTTTTGAATCTAGTTTTGCGACCAATGAAATGTTATGAAAGTAAAATGCGATGTTACCCTTTTACAAAGAGAAAAAGAAATAAACAAGTTCGATTGATGGTTATTCATATAACGTTACATACTAGCATTTGTGAATCCTTCTATGTTTTATACATGATCGGAAAGCTACCGAATAGGTTTTGTTTGAATAGATGACTTAGTTGATCTGTTATACTGCATAGACATACCGCGGTATTTAAAATTTGGGGAACACAAATTGAACCGAAGAAAACACATTCATCTATTAATTATGCTCGTCGTAGTCCGTTATCATTGCTTTATCATTCTTAAATCTTCCTTTACTGTCACTGTGTGGAACAATATCTCTTGAAACTAGTTTAAGCACATACACTGAAGGGTAATAACTGTGCATGCGTAATCTATATTCGAGATAATGTTTCAACCAAATACATATATATATATATTGTTTTTTTATGAAAACTTAGATTACCTTTCTCTCTTTTTTGAAAACAATCGTTAAGCCCATTTTTTTTTATTGAATCACATATGACATATATAGGGTACAATTGGGGAAATTGAGTTTGTCCTCACTGTTTTAATTGTGCCAATTTGTTTTAAATTCAAAATTTAATGGTATTATTTTTTATTGACACACATTATGGTTTGGGATGTATTGGGTACATTGATTTGCAAACGCTGCTCTAGTTGTTATTTTTCAGATCAATGTTTGACATGGACTGATTGGAAATAACCAGTTCTGCACGAGTCAGTAAACCAAAGCGTATGTTAAACTGACAAAGGACGTGTTTTTAATTTGTATGTCCATTGAGCACAACATTTTGCATAAAGTCTGTGTATCTATCAAACTTGAGATTTAAACAATTTCTCGAACATCTCTAACGGTGGTTTGATCCATTTTAAGGTTGAGTGTCTTAATTCAACACTAACCTTAAAACCATATCCCTGGTAATGATGACCTTTGATGTTTCTGTATGTCTTTTTAACTCTTTCAGCGCCGAATTGTTGAAATTAGACTCTCACGTGTTAAAAATCGGGCGTCTCCATTTTTCATGTAATAAAAGTTTGGACTGTTTTGATAACTTAAAGGCAAACAATGCTGATTTCAGGTGAGACAGCTCGTTACGAGCTGACTCACCTGAATCAGTATTGTTTGCAAAAACCTAAATATTGCCTTTGGCGCTGAAAGAGTTAGAATAGTAACTGCTCAACTCGAGCAATTTCTTCTCTTCCGGCATGTTTTCAACTCTTTTTTAAAATTACATTTTAATATGATCAGGCGTAACATGTTTTTTCTCAGGTGATATTCCAAAGAAAAGGATTCTGGAATGGTCACACCAGTTAAACATTTAAACGTAACACATGTTCCATATGTTAATATATCCCCGGTTCTGTGTAGAAATATCAATGTATAGACAATGCACATCTATGAAACACATTTTCCATGCAAGATGAATGAGAAAAGATAAAAACGTTTCCTTTTAGGTTGCCAAGTTCACGGAAGAAAACTGTAAGTAAAACATGATATTTTTTTTTAATTCATGATAAAGATAGAATGATATATTATAACAATTAAGAATTTCACCATGCTGAATAGTTCGACCATGCTAAAAGTATCACATCTAGAAAGTAGAGGATCATGCTGAATCACTTATATAAATGTATTGTCATTCCACAGTAGAAAAAAAAACCTGCATATGTTGTTCAATGTGTGCGACTTTAACGCAAGAGTTCAGGATTTCGTAGAGAAAGAACAGATTTCAGTGGCGATCTTTTCACCCGATTTGTACAACCGAAGGCGCCTGGGTTGCAGAAGAACCGTTTCCGTTGCGCTGACCTATGGAGACTCAGTAATCGTGGGTTCACGAAATTTCGAAATACTAATCGTTTACCAGGATTACCGCATCCAAAGAAGCCATTACAAAATGGACGTTTGGCAATAGGTGATTCAATCGGAGTTGGTACTGAATCAGCTATCTGTAACTTTTCGAGTAAGGAGGAAGAGGAGGAAGAAGAAGAAGATGGAGTTCTTTTGCCGTGTATTCTCCCACATCCGGTAAAGCCGTTACAGAAAGGCCGTTTGCTTACCGCATCCCCAAGTAGGCCTGATTCCTGAGCAGGATAGAGATCGCTGGTGTCAGGATCGAGTCCTTCTAAAGTCCGTAGTTTGTCTCTAAGACTGGCGATCTGAAGATTGGTGTCATATTGATCAAGGTCGGAAATGGCATCTCCCCGTGAAGTGTCATCCAGAATCTGAAATATAAATTAAAAGGGATATTGCATGAACAAATGAGCCGTCCCTTGAGAAAACCAACATTGTTGACTCTGCGTAAAATATTGACCCGGATCAGCTAAAGCATGCCGCGCAGGCTAACCCGGTTATACACCTTTCGCCTCCTGTGGATTTTCTTTTTTAGGAATCATTACTCTATATATCTATCCCCCTGATACGGAATGTATCAGCCCGGATTAGCCTGCGCGGACTGCGCAGGCTGATCCGTGTCGATACATTACGCAGATGCCATAATGTTGGTTTTCTCATCGAACGGCTCAAAAAGTGGTACTATTGATTTTACGGTGACGGTGTCTCCACTTAGAGCTTTAGATAAGGGGCGTCTTGCACGTTCCTAAATCCTTATTTCAACCTTTAACCCTATGTTGTGGGTACTAAAATGAATTTGCCTGAATGAGGCGATTCTTTTGAGTACCCAACCTATAGGGATTGGCTGAATGGTAAGCGAGATATTGTGGGGCGACACAGAGTTGTATGCCCTTCTGATCTGGAGCTCTTTTTCACTGTTAGAAGATGAAACTAGACCATGTGATACTAGACACGACTCGGTTATTGACTTTACTATCTTCACCCTTTGACTGTTGTAACTTGTTTTGTGAATCCGTTACCACCAATATAGATCTGTGCAAGCCGGCGTATCAGCGCCGTCTGGCCGGGCCCTATACTGTTGGTTGATAAGCGCAACATATTGTAATCAATATATTCCGAAAATTTACTATGGACTAAATTCGACAGGTTCTTTTAAAAAACAATCAGTATTGAAAAGGCTAATGGATGCACTTGACCTCCTTGAACTTGCGATAATTTTGATGTGCGTCTCTTTAAGTGAATAGGGTTTTTATTGCATTTCCGTGTAAGCACTTCATGTAGTATTACACGCGAAAAAAACATGGGACTACTTCTTTCATTTCAGAAGATACACATTTAACCAGTTATTAAAAACGACAAATCTGCAGCAAGCACGTTTGAAATGATTCAGGCAAATATCCCTCCACAAAGGAAAGTTTAATTATTCAATAGTGTTGAACACATGGTGGAAAAGAAAAATGGCTCATGACGAGCAATATTTCCTCTATTATCACAATGTTTTCACAAGTTATCTTCTAAAAAAATGCGTTTATATGAAGAAAAGGGTTAAGCAGACAATTAATGATATCACGATACTGAGCGTATGTACAGTTTCGCCCCGATCCTTCACTAATCGCAGATGCAATAAGTCACCCGACGCGTGTTAACGCAGTTTTGCTTTCTTTTCTAATGATGACAGGTAGAAGAACTCGCGTAGTTTATCTTAGGCTTGAATGTCAACCCACGAGCATAATAAGAAATCGTGCTTCCCTTGAACCTAACAGCCTGCACACGTACAACGAAAACTTTCGGTGGTATTAAAATAAATTCCAATTCGGATTAAATAACATCCCGCTTTAGTTTGCTTTGCTGTATTAGATTAGTTTCGTGACTAGATGACGAATATAGAGGATTATGATCAGAGTGTGTGGAATAGTGGGATAATATGGATATGCTTCGATCGCAAAGTTTCCGAAGAAGATCGATTTTCGTGCGCCTTGACCAAGTGTGGACAGTTAATCCTAATTAATAAAACACAGACTAGTGTTAGCATTGTGTACACGCTAATTGGTGTACTTTAAGAAACATCATTATATCTAATGTGCCGACTCTCATAATGGCACATGTATAGAGCAAAAACCTCTTCAGTCAACTTGTTTACGCATCTGATGAAAAGTACATAGAAAATATGGACACAATAATCAATATATTCGGAATTAAGGGGGAAAACGTTAAGGGAAAAGGAGATATTGTTCGTTAAAAGGAGAAATTGTTCGTTAAAAGGAGAAATTGTTCGTTAAAAGGAGAAATTGTTCGTTAAAAGCGTATTCCTTTCTCCTGCAAATGTTTCCATAGCGATCAAAGAAAAGGAAACCATTAACCTCTAAAGATGGACACCTCTCTAGTGTAACATGTCCGATGTTGATCTATAGAGTTTTAGACATGGGCGTAGCTTGTCAATAATCAATGTGTAGGCTGTTTCGTGATCAAATCAACATTCACGACTCTGCGTAAAGTATCGACCCAGATCAGCCTAAGCATGACACACAGGCGTACCCGGATATACATGTTTCGCCTCCTGTGGATTTTCTGTTTCAGGAATCACTACTCTATCTATCTCCCCTTAGACGGAATGTGTCGGCCGGATCAGTCTGCGCGGACAGCGCAGGCTGATCTGGTCGATACATTACGCAGATGTGTATCGCCGCAGCTGCATTTTGGGGCATTTTTAGAAAAAAAAATGTGTAGGCACGTGCCTACAGTGCCTAAAGGGAGCTACGTCCCTGTTAAATGTACCAATACTGGAGTTTGTAGTAATTTTACCCCTATCCCGCTTAATTTCTTCAACTTCTTCTTTATCATATGCAGACCCAGTTTGACTAATCTGCAGCAGAATACGTTTGAAAACATTGAAGCAAAAGGGGAAATTTGCAATCTTTCCTTTTGTCCAAATGTTTTCACCTGTAATCTATGATTAGACCTTCATTTTATATAGAGTTGTTACATTTTTTGGCATATACTTTATCGTCTACAAGATATGTTATAGAAAAGTGAATAGTGAGTAACACAAAAAGACAATCAACCTGTTGCACGATTTAGCAAGACCATTAACCAATCGCGGCCAAAATAAAACACGCCTGAAATGAAATGCGGATACTTGGGCTGATCCGCCTTTACTAGCTCGGTCATGCAAAAGGTTACACTTTGGTATCTCTGAAAAGAGAAGGTTCAGATCAGCCTTTACATCTGTTAAGTAATATGTGAACAGATTCACGGGATGATCATTGCTCATTAAAGCAAAAGTGTACCCTTTCCCATGGAAGGGTTTATCACATATACATTGGTCACACATAAGCCGTCCCGCGAGAAATTCAACACTGTCGTAAAGTACCGACCCGGATCAGCCTTAAGCATGCCGAGCAGGCTTACTCGGAAAGACACATTTTGCCTCCTGTGGATTGTCTGTTTCACGAATCATTACCTACGTCACCCTGAGTCGGAATGTGTCGACCCGGATCAGTCTGCGCGGACTGATCTCGGTCGATACATTACGCAGATGCAATAATGTTGGTTTTCTCGCAGGACGGCTCAAATGTATTGTTTTTTGGTTTTGCTAATGCACGGTACAATTCATGTTTGACTGATTACCTATTTATTCATTCCACCCGTTTTCGTGTGGCATTCTGGTAATATCGGTTAGTCAGACGAAAACCGATATCATAATCAACCTTACGACGAACAAAGATCCTAACCAGCCTGATCCGCTACTCATTTTAATCAGACTCATCTTTATTCGCCATCGTTTCCTATATGGTTTGATTGATTGATTGGGATTTAACGCCATTTCAACAAACTTTTCATTCATATCACGGCGACCAGTTCACCTACTCATGCGTTTTCTGGTTTTCCCACAACAGTATACCACCCAACATACCCTCCAAACAACTGGCTGCTTTTCCACATATACTGTTAAACAGCACATTGGTGAAAGACGAACGTCGGAAAGAATGTTGGCCGAGCTGGGATTCGAACTCACAACCCCTGGATTGACAACCCGCGTCGCTACCGACTGAGCTACCGGGGCTCGGCTTCCTATATGGATTATAAAAGCCGCCGGCGAATATATATTTGATAACAATAAAAGTCTATAATGTACGTAAGATTTTGTTTTGAGAATTTTCGACGTTTTCAATAGAAATTTATTTATTATAGCCGTCCCGCGAGAAAACCAACATTATGGCATCTGCGTAATGTATCGATTGAGATCAACCTGCGCAGTCCGTGCGGACTGATCCGGGCCGACACATTCCGTCTCAGGAGGATAGAGGTAAAGAGTAATGATTCCTGAAACAGAAACTCTACAGGATGCGAAAAGTATCCGTCAGGGTTAGCCTGCGCGGCATGCTTACGCTGATCTGAATCGATGATTTACGCAGAGTCCATAATGTTGGTTTTCTCACGGGACGGATTATTTCACGGGGACATAACATGTGTCCGTGATCTCAGAACACAATCAATGACAATCTGAATACAACCCAGTTTTGGGTTTGGAATTGTCGTTCGTTTAACCCTTTCCCTCATATAGACGCTTTCTGACGGCGCATAGCAGACGGCTGTTTGAAAACATAGCGACAAAAGAAGAAATTGCTCAAAACGAGCAATTTCTCCTTTTGCCACAATATTTTCCACTTTTAGTCATAGGTTATCCATTCAATTATAGAGATTTTCTATTTTATGACAAAATATGTTCAAAGTCGTCTGCTGCAGAATTGTCGTATTAGGGAAAGGGTTAAATACCATCTCCATAAACAATGAACATATCCCAGTCTATAGAGACGGTTATTAACCCAAGAATCGTGAATAAATCCTTGAAAGCCAACCTTAACCCTTTCCAACAAACACCACATCTACAACAGATGTCTTCTAGAACATGGAAAGTTTCTTAGAATGATTGAACAGATGCGAAAACATTTTGGCAAATGAAGTACTTGATCATCATGAGCAATTACTCCATTTGCAACAATGTTTTCGAAAGTCATCTGCTTGCAGAGGCGTTCGTATTGTCTGCATATTGGAATTGATTGATTGATTTATTGGGGTTTAACGCCGTTTTTAACACACAACAATCTTCCCAAGCAACTGGCTGCTTTTCCTCATAGACTTAGCCCATTGGTGGAAGACGAATGACGCATGTCGCATTGACTTTTGTCAATCGTCGGAAAGAAAGTTGGCCGAACCGGGATTCGAACTCACAACTCCTTGATTGACAGCCCGCGTCGCTACCGACTGAGCTACCGGGGATCGGCTTGTATATTGGAAAAGGTTAACCGTAATAAGTACACGTGTAAAAAAAAAAACCTATAGTTTCCGATATCAATCTATGATTGATTGACGAACAGTGCAGGGCCAGATCCGACAGCACGCGTATGCGAAGGTTGATCTGGATGTACACTGATCACATATGCCATCCGATTGGTTTTCGCAGAGCGCTGCTCGATTGAGCTATCACCGTGGTATACTTTTACGTTCATGGAAAGCTGCGTAAAACACTATTCAAAGAAAGCTCAATTCAAAAGACTGAATTTACGTATGGCGTTATTCAAGTATAAAAAGGCTTGTTATGTGGTACTTATACAGATCGAATAACAGTAATTCTATAAGACAGGGGCATTAACACAGTATGGCTTGTTAAAAATTCATGAACCTCGGCATCAATTGTCTAAAAGGTTTCTTCGTGTTATCTATCCTGCATGACTCTCCACAGAGTACGGTAAAATATGGATCCATTTTAATGTCCCCCGATCTAATGTTCAAGTTTCTATAAAACAATAAGACATCTTGGGACAAGAAGGCAGTAAGTCCTTCTCTATTCCATTGTACTTATTGGCGTCTTGTGATATTAGGCATGCCTCGGCTAAATCCCATCGCGAGTGGTCTAGCAGGTTTTGAAATATCTGATTGGTCGGAAGCAAATGTATTTTCAAAATTGACCAATCAGAAGTCTTCTTTCGAACTCGAGGGAGCATAGGAATCCAATTGATCAATTACATTAGGTAGTCCCTTCAACAAGTAATACCACCTAATGTATCGAAACATATATTTCTCTCTCTCTGGCTTTGCAGAAATATAAAGATTTCCGAAAATCCCTGTTCGCTTTACCCCAAACCACTATTAGCAGTTTTCTAGTTTGAATTACTACCCAAACTTTGAAACAAACGAACGGGATGGGATTCCGAGAAAAACCAACTTTAGCGTAATTACTACACGTGAATATAAAAATCTGCCATCATATATATAGCGATGCTAATGGATCAAAATTGATACTATTTACAGAAGTTTCTAAAAACCCTTCATTGACGTTTTGACGAATGACGCAGATCCCCCGATCGAAAAGGGAGACTACATACATTAGCACATTAAGTAATGTCACCCAGTCTATCTAAACCATGATTTCTCCCGATCGAAAAGGGAGACTACATACATCAGCACACTACGTAATGTCACCCAATCTATCTAAAGCATGATTTCTCCCGGTGGATTTGGAATAAATATTAAAGCTTTTAAAAGCTTGCGTATCCCTATAACCCATGTATTCTGGTTGTAAGGTTGTAACACGTAATATGATTAACGTGCTTCATTTAACTCTTTCAGCGCCGAATTGTTTAAAGTAGACTCTTCCATGTTCGAAATCGGGCGTCTCCATTTCTAATATAATTAAATTCTGGACTATTTTGATAACTAAAAGTCAAACAATGCTGATTTCAGGTGAGACAGCTCGTTACGAGCTGACTCGCCTGAATCAGTATTGTTTGCAAAAACCTGAATAATGCCTTTGGCGCTGAAAGAGTTAAATTACAAAATCAAAAGTCTTTCGAAAACGGAATATTGTACTATTTTGTGAATTAATCTTTATTTGAATAGGCGATTTGATATGAAAGAAGCAACCAACCTAGATGTTTTGTAAAAGATAATGTTGTCCTGATTTGTGAATGAATTTCTTGATCGTGTGCAACAATAAGGGTTTATTGTTTTTTACTTGTGAAGTACATTTAATGAAAGTTAAAGATGTTTTAAAACCTTAAAATAAGAATATGGATAGTACTTAATCCATAGAGTTCAGACAGTTAAGGTCCACCTAGTTTCACTGTCGCTACCCTACTAACTTTTCCATGCAAAAAGATACAGTATGGCATTGGTGATAGTGTCGCTGCAGATCAGTCTGGTGCATCTGTGAAGTGGATCAAAATCTCCACAACTCACCAGAAGCCTAAAAAAGCATATGTAATTAATTTGCTAGAAGTGTGCGCAGATTGGTCCGTATCTATACTGCTCGAAAATGTCAGGTTTTAACTGTTTTGCATGGACATGCTTTATTTGTGATATCGAAGACGAAGATGATTTATTTACTTGAATGGTGTTTTACGTCGTTTTCAACAGAATTTCAGTTATAACACGTCGTGTCCTGGGGAAATTACCAGTAGTATCGGTACTAATCATCCTGACAACGATATATATAGGATCCATCATGAGTTTTCTTTGGAGATCAAGATTTCTTAAATGAGTCTAGAAAAAGACGGTTATTAACCGAGCCTCTTGGCGAGGTTAATAACTCTCTTTTTCGAGACGAATTTAAGAAATCTTCTCCAAAGAAAAACGAGTGATGGATTCTTTTTATCACCTAAACAGTGTGTTTTAATGAAAAATATTGACAACATCAAAACAAAGACCGAATAACATATTCTTCATAAGAACTTGTGATTCACCGCATAAAAAAGTAGTCCTCATCATTTTTCAATAAGAAGAAAAACAACAACAATGTTTTAAACAATTAAGACTCGTTATTTATTCAAAATAACGTATTATTGCATTTTTCAATGTGTAAAATTTAACAACTTAACAATAAACATAATAAAGATAAAGGTCAAAATGACGTCATCAGTAGTCGCGTGTATGACGTGTTTTTGTTATCACACGCGTGTATGATAACGTTGTTCCGTGATTTGTTCTCAACTTGAAAATAAGGGTATTTATGTGATAAAGACATATACTAGTATTCCTATGCGCCAATGAGGGAAGCCATAACTATATTGGGTATTCAGCAAAACCAGAACATGATGTCTACTAAACAACAACAACAAGAAAGTACTTGTATGTACTTTATATGTATTACTCGACAATACTTCTTACCAAATTTGACCTTTGAGGAAAAATTAATCACGACATTTATTTTTTTCAAATTCAATTCGTGTGCCATTTTCCCAACATATATATTTGAGCGGCGCTCTGCGAAAACCGAATCAGCCTGTGTAGATCCTGATCAGCAAGCTCATGTGAACAGGCTGATCTGACTCGGCGCTATTCACCAGTTAGACGTGGATGATTTAACGAAATATTTGTGAAGAAGTATATTGTTTATATTCTTAATTAACCCTTTCCCTCATATAGACGCTTTCTGACGCCTCTGCAGCAGACGGCTTTTTGAAAACATAGTGACAAAAGAAGAAATTGCTCGAAACGAGCAATTTCTGCTTTTGCCACAATGTGTTTACCACTTTTAGTCATATGTTATCCATTCAATTATAGAGATTTTCTAATTTTTGACAAAATATGTTCAAAGTCGTCTGCTGCAGAATTGTCGTATGAGGGAAAGGGTTAAGCATGGATACACAGGCATGTCTTTTCTATATGTGTACTACTAACGCAAATTCATTAACATCAGACCAAATTACTTCACTGTACGTATATTGGATCTGACTGCAACGCAATAAGGGTCGTCTTGAAGACGACCTTTTAAACTTAAATATTCATGAGTACTTTTTCGGTTTGTATGTCCAATGAAACCGCGCGATACAACAAACGCCTGTGATGAATACTCGAATAACTTTGTTTAAGCTATCACTCCGCAGCTGGCCCGGGAACACGTGAGCCGTGCCCCGTAAGCGACAATTCGATTGGCTAACGCAAAGGTCAATCTGAGACGACCTGTATGAGGCAGTCATCAGATATATATACGAGCGAGCAAAGTTTAGGTCCGGGTTAAATGAGATTGATACTAACGGTAATGTTGATTTTTCCTGGAACCCCAAATTAATCATTTAGATAAAACAAATCAAATATTTTATAGAAAAAAAGGTTAACCAAATTTGAGCAACATAAAGTAATGCTACTTAATATGACTGAAACACAGTTTAGGAATAATGTAGATCAAGATCAGACTGCACGTACATACAGTATCATACTGGTCTACATTTGACTCTGCATTTTCTATCCATGTTCTATCCATGTTTATGCTTTTCACGACAATTCTGCAGCAGACGACTTTGAATGTATTTTGTCAACCAATAGGAAATCTCTATAATTGAATGGATAACCTATGACAAAAAGTGGAAAACATTGTGGCAAAAGGAGAAATTGCACGTTTTGTGCAATTTCTTCTTTTGTCACTATGTTTTCAAAAAGCCGTCTGCTGCAGAGGCGTCAGAAAGCGTCTATATGAGGGAAAGGGTTAATCTCGCGGGATATGGGTTTTCGTGTTATGTGGCTCATGTTATTTTACCTTGGCAATGTCTTCGTCCGTAAGGCTGGCCGCTGTGCATATGGCTACCACAATTGTTAGAAGGTATTGTGTTATTATATGCATGGTTGGTCCGATCTGTTGTCAGGTTTGTTGGATTAAGCTGTGCTTCGTTCTTGGTCTGTAAATAGATGAAACGCAATTGTAAAACTTGGCATTTCATTGATTGATAGTAAGTGGCATCTTCTAATTACAAACACATACATTTAGTTTTTACTCGATATCCAAACTAACAACAGCAATACCGACTTAACATCACTAACATGTACGTGATATGAATTTTAAGCTGGATGTGATAAATCATTCGAACTATATTTAGGGAATCTTTAAATATTTTGATCAAAAGTCAAAAGTTGGCAATAGTTTCACTCCAATTCGTCTTTAGTACTATTTGGTATTTTATGTCGCTTCTAACGGTGTTCAAGTCATAGCGAGATAGATTATCAGCACTATAAGACACTTTATTCGGAGAATGATGTATCAATACTAATACTGTCCCCGAAATCCAGGACGCCACATTTAGTATATGGTAAAGCCCGAACCGCCCACCCCCTTTTTTTTAAATGCTCAAAAAATATTGCAACGAATTCTTCTTACATGACGTACCTTAACCCTTTCCCACATACAACAATTATGCAGCAGACGACTTTGAACATATTTTGTCAAAGAATACAAAATCTCTATAATTGAATAGATAACCTATGACTAAAAGTGGAAAACATTGTGGCAAAAGGAGAAATTGCTCGTTTTAAGCAATTTCTTCTTTTGTCACTTTGTTTTCTGAAAGCCATCTGCTGCAGAGGCGTCAGAAAGCGTCTATATGAGGGAAAGGATTAAACACTGAAATAAAAACAAATTAAGTGTCGACGATCTGATTGAATTAGCCATTTCCTACCTGCAGACGCCTTTTGACACATTTGAAACAGACGACTTTTGAAAACAATGTGGCAAAGAGAAGATTGTTTTCGTGTTGTCACGATGTTTTCAATTCTTTTCAATAATTACAATTCCATTTATAGAGAATGTCCATATTTGTGCCAATATGGTTTTAATATCGTCTGCTGATTTTGGTTCTATGCGGAAAATGATAAACGTCAGACTAAAGCAATGCCTTGAATTATCACTCGGAGTGGAGCCAACCCTAATATATATATATTTTATTAGATTTGATACAAGTGAATTGGAGACATCGGTCAGTTATCTCCCTTTAATACTCTCTACATCTAGCTAGGTCCTATCATTTGGTTTCCTCTGCTTTTATCATTGGTTTCTTTGCACTGGATGGTGCACTTATAATTGCATTTTCTTGGCCAACTGTTATTAGATTGATTAGTAATTCCACATTTAGTTTCTTTAAACACTGCTACGTAAATTTTCTCTTTTGAATCATCACTTTAATTAACACATTTATGATTAATGTGTACAGAGTAATTGCAATATCTCATTGTGAAATAGGGATAAAGACAAAGGATTCCAACTTAAAGGACCTACCAACTATTTGTTCTTCCTTGGTCTTTATCTGCCAAGGGAGATAATATAATTATCACTCATGTCCCTCATTGTAGTAATGGCTTCCATCCTCCCTTGGTACTCTGGAGTGTTGGATAACATTGCGACATACTAGCTTGTGTCAGAACGAATATACCGAAAGTACTAGAAACTTACAAAGGAAACACCGTGATATATCTGAAACATTGTTGAAAACGGCGAAAACAGCAACGTAAACATACACAAGTTGGTGTTAAGTGATCCGAAACGTTGCTGTCACGCATCATGTGTTTCTAGAAAGGAGGACTACGTTGTCTCTTTCTTCTGTCCACTATGACAATAAACCTGATGTTTCACATCAACATTGTTATCGAAGTAATAGTTCCGAAAGAATAACATTTTTCTTATTTGTATTTTCATCATATTCTTTTCTCAAATGCTCTCTACATATAGGAACAGTTTAAGGTGCCTTGTAATCGAGTATACAAAGTATACCATAATCAGTATCAATTTCTGGAACTTACATAATATATTTTTTATTTATTGGTATAAGTATATATTTAAATGTTCATTTATGTTTGTTTCTTTATCGAAATATTTATTTATTCTTTATTTCTTCGTTAATTTTGCGTATTTGATTGATTTGATTAAATGTTTTAATCAACAGAGTTTTAAAGGATCCATGATTCAGCACAATGATGAGAAAACAATAAAATGTCATTGTTTAACTGCAAGCATGAACTCATTGTCTATATACCGTTGTGGCAATTTGAGACAAAGTTTCTCAATCGGACTTTATGATGCGCATAGAATGATATTTGATAATGGTATAAAGCAGTAATACAATCTCTTCACGGAACGTTTTATGTCAAGGATATCAATGTAGCGAATGCTTTGTAATCATGAAAACAGGACCACGTCATTGGAATACCGTCCACAGTGTTTGTTTGTGTATACAAATGGGTAAACGTTCGCGTTGGGTGCAGGAGGTGGTTGTTTCGATCCCCGACCAAGTCGTATCAAAGAATTTTAAAATGGAAGTAGCCCGGTGCTTTCCTTTCTTGGCGCTCAGGATCAGGTGGTTTAGTATTACGACATATTCCCTGGTATCAGGATACTTGTACCAGTAGTACAGGTAAGTTATCCAGGACACGCCTTGAGTTTAACTGAAATATTGTTGCAAAGCGGTGTAAATCACCATACAAAGAAATTTCTTTGGAAAATGACCGGTACATCTGGTCAATTTTCCCTGACACTTGTTTTGTGAATCACTCGTAATGCTATCCACGCAAGCCTGGGCACCATGGAGGAGAACTACTACTACTACTTTTAAGTATTTCGTATGACCAGAACGGGGATAACAGCCTGGTAACCCGACCCTTCGCAAGGTTATACACTGATCAGAACAGGGACATTCGGGCATCTTTGAAGATTATCAATAAAGTTTGGGACTACAAGAAGAGGTATTACGTTTGTAATCTGTTCTGGATTCGTTTCCATAATGTCTGCTTCAAGATATATTCACAGTTAACCCTTTCCCTCATACGACAATTCTGCAGCAGACGACTTTGAACATATTTTGTCAAAAAATGAAAAATCTCTAAAATTGAATGGATAACCTATGACTAAAAGTGGAAAACACTGTGGCAAATGGAGAAATTGCTCGTTTTGAGCAATTTCTTCTTTTGTCACTATGTTTTTAAAAAGCCGTCTGCTATAGGGGCGTCATAAAGCGTCTATATGAGGGAAAGGGTTAAAGGTTTTATTTGGATTTAACGTCGTTTCCAACACTACTAAGGATTGATTCCGGCATCAGCATACTTATACATGATCCCTTGCTAAACAACCAGGAGCGTTTTCAACGTGTCGTACGTGTATAACGTCGAGCACTCGGTCACGTGTTAGCAGATTTGTACTAGCACTCGTTTAGTCATTCATTAAAACTAGACCTAAGCTTCGTCGGTCGTATACATATCTGATGACTGTCTTATACTGGTCGTATATGGATTATTCGTTGTGACAGCCAATCCAACCACCGCATACAAAATCGTTAGGTATAAAACAAGGGAGATAACACGTTAAATAAACGAGATAGAGAAGCGGAGATTGTCATTTCCGATTGTGTAGAGTCGAGCGTTGGGTGTTCTGATCGTGTATTTTCTGTGGACAACAAACGAAAACATTTAATAGATACATTACGTAAACGATGCTAAAGAATAGCTGATGGGATGTTTTTTGTTAGAGAGAAACATTTACTTTCCTCAAAGGCTCATCACGATTGCACCGTATGGACATTCCTGTTTTATGTTTAGAAAAATAAACTCAGGAAAACTGACATAGTGACCCATTCCAGAATACGACAAATCTGTAGCAGACGACATTGAAAACAGCTTGGCAAAAATATGGTAATCTATATAAATCAAAGATAGATTAATGTAAAGAGCGGAAAACACTGTTCTTGGCAAATTTAAATAATTGCTCATTATCAGCATTTTCTCGTTTTGTTACAAGTCTTCTGCTGCAGATACGTCAAAAGGCGTCTGTATATGGGAAATATTTAATTTATAGTATATTCTACCGCTGATGTATCAATGAAAATTCTGCAGTGGTCGCACTGACCTTAAACGAGAGATGCATAATTAAACGTATATAGCGACTCCTTTTGTTCTTGTCGTACAAGTCGCACAAACCGTCCCTCGGGGCTATTAAACTAAACAATTACGGGGGCCAAGCCACATGGGGGTATTAATGTAGGTTGATTGATTGAATTGTTGTTTAACCCTTTCCCACATATAGAAGCTTTCCAACGCCTCTGCAGCAGACGGCGTTTTGAAAACATAGTGACAAAAGAAGAAATTGCTCAAATCGAGCAATTTCTCCTTTTGCCTCAATGTATTCCACTTTTAGTCGTAGGTTATCCGTTCAATTATAGAGATATTCTATTCTTTGACAAAATATGTTCAAAGTCGTCTGCTGCTGAATTGTTGTATGAGGGAAAGGGTTTACTAACGATATGACCGACAAGTCCTCGTACAATCTCGAAGACTAACGACATGTGACGGATATACCCGAGTCTAAATACTGTATACTGTTAATAAATACTGAATTGTTGTATGAGGGAAAGGGTTTACGCCAATTGCCAAAAAGAAACGCAACAATATCACGACGACCAATTCACAAACCCATTAGTTGCCTGGCTTTTTTCACACCAGTACTCCACACAACAGTCTTTCACAGTAACTGGAAGTTTATTCCATTTATAAATAATGTAAGCCAGTTAAATGACAATTATCGCATTGTCTCTTGAGAAACCTCGAAAAGAGGAAATATCGTTGGCTGGGCTTAGATTCGAACTCACATCCCCTGGATTGACAACCCGCATTGCTTCCGACTGGGCTATCGGGGCTCGGTCGATTATCATTTTAAATAATTTAGCTTAACTGTTATCAAGAGATTTCCGACAAAAACGTTTGTTTAGTAAGCGGAGATTATGTAAACATAGTTTTCTGGGGCGCTGGCTGATCGGTATCTTCATTGGTTGCAAAAACTCGCCCCACGGTCGGTTTCTGTATGGCATGGCCCTCTCAATAAGCTACTACCCTTTTATATATAAACGATCGTCGAGCTATGAGTAATTGAACCCTTTGGATGAAAGCATTTTGTTCAATTTAGAAGTCGTGAATATCGGTTTCTGTATTCTATCCATTTACATATAAAACGTCCGTAGACCTGTAAGTAATTGAACCCTTTGAATGAAAGTATTTTGGTCAATTAAGATGTCAAAAGCAGACAGGATGGCGGAAGAATCACATGAAAAATGCATACAAGTGGGGGATCTCTTGCTACATCGAGACGCCTGGGTTTACAAAAACAAATTACTGTATATATGAGCCGTCCCGCGAGAAAACCAACATTATGGCCTCTGCGTAATGTATCGACCCAGATCAGCCTGCGCAGTCCGCGCAGACTGATCCGGGCCGACACATTCCGTCTCAGGGGGGTAGAGGTATAGAGTAACGATTCCTGAAACAGAAAATCCACATTAGGCGAAAAGTGTCTATCCGGATAAGCCTGCACGGCATGCTTAGGCTGATATGGGTCGGTACTTTACGCAGAGTCCACACTGTTGGTTTTCTCGCGGGACGGCTAATATGTACATCTGGTAAAACTGGGTCTTATTGCTTCCTCAGTTTACCGGAACGTTTGTTTGTAAGGTGTTTTGTATCAACATTTTGTTTCCAGTTGTATCATGGAGTTACCTTACCAGTTTCCTGGCACCAGTAAGTCAGTCGAAATGCTAACCCTAAAATATACGAGCGCTAAGGAGGGCAAGTCGTTACTACCCGTGTTGAAAAGTATCGGGCTAAAGGACTTAACCCTTTCCCACATACAACACATCTGCAACATACGACTTTACATACATATTGGTAAGCATGTGAAGTATCACCCACAAATGCGAGTTAAATCAATGGAATAGAGTTGAAAACATAGTGGCAAAAGGGGGGAATTGCTCATTATGAGCAACTTCTCCATTTGCCACACTGTTTAAAAAAGTTGTCTGCTGTTAAGGCGTCAGTCAGAAAGCGTCTCTGCATCTCTCTCTCACAAAAGTCTTGTTTTTCCACAAATACAGTCAGGGGCGTAGCTTTGCAGTAATAAAGGTGTAGGCCGTCTCGTGAGAAAATCAACATTGTGGACTCTGCGTAATCTATCGACCCGGATCAGCCTAAGCATGCCACACAGGCCTACCCGGATAGACACTTTTCGCCTCCTGTGGATTTTCTGTTTCAAGAATAACTACTCTATACATCTATCCCACTAAGACGGAATGTGTCGGCCGGATCAGTCTGCGCGGACAGCGCAGGCTGATCTGGTCGATACATTACGCAGATGCATTTTGGGGCATTTTGAGAAAAAATGTGTAGGCAAAAATGCTACGCCCCTGACAGTATGTTGTAAAGGCATAATGCATTGCATAATTGAAGTCTATTCCCACTAGCATTATACTTTAAATGATGTCAGAAAAGAGTTTCAATAAGACCTCAAAAACGATATATGTGGCTAAACTGATATAAAACCTACAATATTGCTAACATTTCGGTGGTATATAGCTTTAGCTTCATATAAAACGACATAACATAAACGTGTACCAACATATAGTAACATTCCTTTTGTATGAAGTCTTAGAAAGGAGTTAAGTAATGTGTTTTCTAGATTTAAGATACATCATTCTGAGTTGGCTGGGCGACTAATGTTTGAGGTCGTTTAATGTATGATACTCCTAATTGGCCAAAAGGCAAATCTATAAGACCGTTTACTTTCATCATCTGTACCTTACAAGAGACTTGTTTAACAAATTTGAGACATTTTGATCGTCAAATATATGAAATATTGAAAACAAAATCATACAATGCTTGAAGACAGTGATACAGAGGTAGAGCGTCAGCCTCTTGTACCAAAGATCCCGGGTTCGAATCCCGTGATGAGCGGGTTCTGCCTTTGGAATTTCTCCACACAAACGGCACGAGTACTGGTTAAGTATCCAGCAGACACTGTGCGTGATTAATATAAGCTTAAAGCTCGTTTCGCAATCGATGTATAATAAATAAGTTTAAACTAAACTAACGATATGACCGACAAGTCCTCGTACAATCTTGAAACCTTACGACATGTGACGGATATACCCGAGTCTATATACTGTATACTGTTAATGAATACCGAGGGGGTACGGAAATTGCTTAGGTCCGTTGTCCCGTCGGCGTGTCTCATATGTTCGGAAGAACAGATAGGATACTCTATGCAAATACGACAACGGAATGACTATATACTAGCGTGTTGTAGACACGATCATAGACGCATTAATCGGATTAACCTTTAACCATAATTAGACATTATAAAGATTCGATAATTATCTAGAAATGTCCTCGTATATTGACTGTTTCAAAATGTTGATAGTGCAAGTAATAGTTTATACGAGTCTCCTGTCTTTAACCCTTTCCCACATACAACAAATCAGCAGCAGACGACTTTGAAAACATAGTGACAAACATATTGAAAATCCCCATAAATGAAAGTATAATTACTAAAAAAGGGGAAAAGATTGTGGCAAAAGGAGAAATTGCTCGTTTTGAGCAGTTTCTTCTTTTTGTCACATTGTTTTCAAAACTCGTCTTATACTCGAGTATTTATACTATTAATAAAATATTAAGGGCGTACGAGTCCCCATGTCTTTACTCTTTACAGCGCTGAATTGTTAAAAGTAGACTATTCCATGTTCAAAGTCGGCCGACTCTATTTTATATGTTATTAGAGTTTTGAAATATTTGGATAATCATAAGGCAAACAATACTGATTCCAGCTGGTCACGAGCTGACTTACCTGAATCTGTATTGTTTGCAAAAAAGCTCAATATTGCTTTTAGAGCTGAAAGAGATTTAAAAATCGTCTGCTTACACATGGACATTGTTAACCTTTTATGAAGGCAGTGTTAGGTGCCGAACCCCGCTGGTTCAGTCGGTAGCGACGCTTACTGTCAATCCAGGGATAGGTTAAAACAATTATTTATTTATATTCTAATTTACATATACATCTAATAACAATTCATCTCAAATATAAATATAAATATAAATATAAATAAATATAAATATAAATATAAATATAAATATATAAGTATAAATATAAATATATAAATATAAATAAATATAAATATAAATATAAATATAAATCGGATTGAGCAGAAAGCATTAAGCTTATTTTAGGAACCATGGGTTGTGAATTCGAACCCTAGCTCGGCCAACATTCATTCCGCCGCTTGACAAAAGTCAATGCGGTAAGCGACATTGAACTTCCATCCGTATATCATTCACAATCTATGTCGAAGATCAGCCAGTTACTTTGATAGACTGTTATGTTCTCAAAAGTCTGCTGCAGAGGTGTCAGAAAGTGTATATATGTGGGCAAGCGATACACTCAAAACTTTGTTCAATTAACGCATCAAAGACAGTAACATCAGAGTATAATTAAGCTTACTTCTTAAACACAATAGGAAAACAACCTCGCTTCTTTTCAACTCTTTCAGCGCTAAAGGCAATGTTGTCTTTTTTTTTGCAAACGCTGCAGATTCGGGTAAGTCAGCTCGTAAAAAAGAGCTGTCTCACCTGAAATCAGCATTGTTTGCCTTATAGATACCCACAGTTATCCAAACTCTTATAACATATAAAATACAGTCTCCCTACTTTGAACATGGGAGAGACTACTTTAAACATGAGAGAGTCTACTTTAAACATTGGAGAGTCTACTTTAAACATGGGAGAGTCTACTTTAAACATGGGAGAGTCTACTTTAAACAATCAGGCGTAAATAACGGTATGTCTGCTGCTGGAGTGTAAAAGGTAGTAATTACAAGAAAAAGAGATAAAAAGAAAAAGTGGGAAAATTGGAGCTGTAGATTTTCATGTCCAATTATCTTAGTGTTTCTCAAGGTTCGTTGATCGAGTTTTCTTTAATTATTTGTGAATTGTAAACCTCTTCATTAGATGCAATTAAGGGCAATTGACTGTAATTAATTCCCTCCAAACTGCAGGTTTAAGGTTTTAATTGTTTGTGTTGAACATACAGATTACATAACGTGAACAACACATCGTAGATTCAAATTCACTTTCTTTCAAGAAACTTTGGGCAATAAATGTACAAAAACATTTAACCCTTAACCACATGCATACGATTTTCACGCATCCGCAGCGGACTACTTTTGAAAACATTGTGACAAAAGAAACGACGAGCAATTTCTCCTTTTGCCACAATGTTTCCTATTTTTTTGTTTGTAATTATACCCTCATTTATAGGGATTTTCCATGTTTTTGTCCACATGTTTCCATCGTCATCTGCTGCGTATTTGTTGTATGTCTGAAAGGGTTAAATAACGCGAACAACACATCGTAGATTCAAATCCACTTCCTTTCAACAAACTGTTGGCAATACACGTACACAAACATCTAACCCTTTCCCACATGCATACGATGTTCACGCATCTGCCGCAGACAATTGTTGAACACATTGTGGCAAAGGAAGACATTAAACATCAAGATTATTTCGGTTTAACTAGAACACTATAGATTGGATATGATAGGCGAGTATGGTAGTAGTTCAACCGGAACTGGAACCACTGGACTCAACTCGTATGCATGATATGAGACGTCCGAGAAAAAATCCAACATTGTGGACTCTGCCTGAAGCATCGAGCCGGATCAGCCTAAGCATGCAGCGCAGGCTAACTCGGACAGATACTTTTCGCCTCCTGTGGATTTTTCTGTTTCATGAATAACTTCTCTATATCTCTATCTCCCTAAGACGGAATGTGTCGGCCCGGATTAGCCTGTGCGGATTGCGCAGGCTGATCTGGCTCGATACATTACGCAGAGTCCACACTGTTTGTCTTTTTCTTAAAACGGCTCATAAATCTCTAAAACGGCGTTGATCTACGACATATCAATAAATCAAACTGCGTTGATGAATATATACCTTAGCTGTGGGTAGTGAATCGGTTATCGGCTTAATGATGTGGTTAACCCGTCCCCATATACAAGAACTTTGAAAGAGACGTCTTTGAAAGCATATATAGGCAAAAACTATAGAATATCTCTGTGGCTGACAATATCATTATGAGCAATTTCCCCTTTTGTCGCAATGTTTTAAAAAAAATCGTCTACTGCTTGATTACGCGTCTTTGCATGGGAAAGTGTTATAAGTAATCTCATTTGACGTTGGATAATATCTGAAACAATCCGCTTGAACTACGGTCATTCGGAATAATGTTGAGCCGGATTTAGTCGAAAAATGTTATCGAATTATTATAAAAGATAATACATTGTTAATGAGGGGCGAATAACACACATCACTACACGGTACAAAGTAGTTCAATGTAAAATGTCAATTATATCATCAATGTTCTGGATTTTGACAGAGCGCTTGAAAAGGGCATATGAGCCGTTCCACGAGAAAACCAACATTATGGCCTCTGCGTAATGTATCGATCCGGATCAGCCTAATCATGCCGCACAGGCTTATCCGGATAGACACTTTTCGCCTCCTGTGGATTAACTGTTTCAGGAATCATTACTCTATCTATCCTTATTCCCCTTAGACGGAATGTGTCGGCCGGATCAGTCTGCGCGGACAGCGCAGGCTGATCTGGTCGATACATTACGCAGATATATTGATATGAGCCGTTCCACGAGAAAACCAACATTATGGCCTCTGCGCAATGAATCGACCCAGATCAGCCGGGCAGACAGTCTCAGGGGGATAGCGGTAACATAAAACATAAAATACACACGAGGCGAAACTTGAAGTGTCTGTCCAGCCTGCACGCTGATCCGGATCGATGCTTATCGCAGAGTCCACAATGTTGGTTTTCTCGCGTACAAATGAAACATGCTTTATCAGAATCAACTGTTATGCATGTGCGACCATTGTAGATCGTTCCGCTCATCCAATTAGGGACATTAGTGATAATTATATTATCTCCCTTGGCAGATAACGACCAAGGAAGAACAAATAGTTGGTAGGTTCTTTTAGTTGGAATCCTTTGTCTTTATCGCTATTTCGCAATGAGATATTGCAATTACTCTGTACACATTAATCATAAATGTGTTAATTAAAGTGATGATTCAAAAGAGAAAATTTACAAACCAGTGTTTAAAGAAACTAAATGTGGAATTACTAATCAATCTAATAACAGTTGGCCAAGAAAATGCAATTATAAGTGCACCATCCAGTGCAAAGAAACAATGATAAAAACAGAGGAAACCAAATGATAGGACCTAGCTAGATGTAGAGAGTATTAAAGGGAGATAACTGACCGATGTCTCCCATTAGTTTGATTGATTGATTGATTGTTTGATGTTGACGCCGCTTTCAGTTTTTATATCACGGCGTTTCCTGGGTAAATTACCAGTAAATGACCAGTACGACTGGTTCATTTATCAGGACGCCATCCAATCTGCCAAAATGCAAATCCTGGAAACCCTGAGCGCTAATGATGAGGGCAGCCATTACTACCATTTGTTATCATAACTCGGTCGGGAATCGTACCCACGACATCTCGCATCCAAGGCGGACGCTCTACCACAACACCACCGATCCGGTTCCAATCAGTTTGATCCGCTGCTGCAAATTTACCGTATATTCTCAAGCAGATTGCTTACAAAACGTACAGCATTCACTTTCCATTTGACTCATGGGTGCGTAGGTAGATATTACCTACGCCTGTAATTATGACGGGAGATAACTCCTCGAATAACTGACAATTCTCGGCCGATTAATTCGAGTTAATATGGTTGATTAACTTAACTATACGCTAGATTTGATTTTCATTGAGTGCGGATCAAATATACCGACATTAATTTCAACATTTGAACCACCAATAACAGTTCCTGGTGCCTTATCCTCTTATTTAATAGTCACTTTGCGGGTCATGCCAAAGAGGCCTTACAGATGGTAATAATGACTTATTTCCCTCATTGACGGTCAGGATTGTGGGATTGTGGGATAAGCATAACGACAGACTCGCTGGTGTCAGGATAAATGGACCAGTAGCATTGGTAACTTATACAGGTAACCTCGTGAGGACTGGTTGATTGATTGATTGGGGTTTAACGTCGTTTTTAACAATTTCTCAGTTATATCACGGCGGCCAGTTCACCTACTCATGCTTTTCCTTGTTTTCTCACGCCAGTACTCCACACAACAATCTTCCCAAGCCACTGGCTGCTTTTCCACATAGACTTTTTAGCCCATTGGTGAAAGACGAATGACGCATGTCGCATTGACTTTTGTCAATCGTCGGAAAGAAAGTTGGCCGAGCCGGGATTCGAACTCACAACCCCTGGATTGACAGCCCGCGTCGCTACCGACTGAGCTACCGGGGCTCGACTCGTGATGACTGAGCCGTCTCGCGAGAAAATTGTGGACTCTGGGTAAAGTATCGACCCGGATCAGCCTAAGCATGCCTCGCAGGCTTACCCGGGATTTACACTTTTCGTCTCCTGTAGATGGTCTGTTTCACGAATCATTACTCTATACCTATATCTCCCTGAGACGGAATGTGTCGGCCCGGATCAGTCTGCGCGGACTGCGCAGGCTGATCTGAGTCGATACATTACGCAGAAGCCATAATGTTGGTTTTCTTGCGGGACGGCTCAAACTACCATACAAACAAACAAACTAGCTTAATAACTGGTCATGTTGTTATTAGACAATTGATTTAGATTTAGATGTCTGGTAATACTATTTGAGAGAGCTCATGGTCTATAAAAATGGGCTACGCCACAAGTTAATCTACCGCCCCGATGGTGTAGTGGTAAAGCGTCTGCCTCGAGGTCGCGGGTTCAATCACCGGTCGGGTCATATCAAAGACTTTAAAAATGGTAGTAATGGCAGCCCTCCTTGGCGCCCAGGGTTGCGGGGATAGTTGTTGTCAGGATAAATTGACCAGTAGTACTGGTAACTGACCAGTATTACTTGTATCTGACCAGTATTACTTATAACTGACCAGAATTACTTGTAACTGACCAGTACTACTTGTAACTGACCAGTAGTACTTGTAACTGACCAGTATTATTTGTAACTGACCAGTATTATTTGTAACTGACCAGTATTATTTGTAACTGACCAGAATTATTTGTAACTGACCAGTATTATTTGTAACTGACCAGTATTATTTGAAACTGACCAGAATTACTTGTAACTGATCAGTAGTACTTATAACTGACCAGAATTACTTGTAACTGACCAGAATTACTTGTAACTGACCAGAATTACTTGTAACTGACCAGAATTACTTGTAACTGATCATAATTACTTGTAACTGATCAGTATTACGTGTAACGGACCAGTACTACTTGTAACTGACCAGTACTACTTGTAACTGACCAGTACTACTTGTAACTGACCAGTACTACTTGTAACGGACCAGTACTACTTGTAACTGACCAGTACTACTTGTAACGGACCAGTACTACTTGTAACTGACCAGTACTACGTGTAACGGACCAGTACTACTTGTAACTGACCAGTACTACTTGTAACTGACCAGTACTACTTGTAACGGACCAGTACTACTTGTAACTGACCAGTACTACTTGTAACTGACCAGTAGTACCAGAAAACGCCGTGATATAACTGGATTGTTTTTTAAAGGGGCGTAACACACCAAACAATCGATCAACAAGATAACTACAAGCACTTTCTGTGCTTTGATCACATCATCTGTTTGGCGTCACAATTACTCCAGTAACACTTGTTTGTTTCGGCGTAACTGCCTGTGTTATCAGATTAATTGTTTAGTTTGTTGATTCTGGAACGGATATCTATCGACAACCTTCCCAAAAAACAGTTCAACATGGTTTCCTATTCCAAATTTGAATAAAATTCTAAATTTCAGATTTACTCAATATCTAAAATGCTAAGCCGTATTAAGCTTACCATAAAATATGTTGCTTTGTGGATTCAAATTTAGAATAAGAATTGCATTCAGAAGTGTTGGCGAATACGGGTTCAGATGCTTCAGGGACGCCCCAGCATAATTAAATAACGAACAGTGAAGACCCTGATCAAGCTGCGCGGGGATGGATCCTGGTCTTTATCTTCGCCGAGCGCAAAATCCCCGGCATTGATTTCGGTATGCCGTGGCTGGAGAGTCTTCATAATATTGTCATATGTAATATGCCATTTATAAAATATTAACAGACCACCAAACAGAGACACTATTAATGATATTAGATGACGCTAATACATGCATTTATACTAATTGAATTACAAATGCCAACTGTCCGTTGAGAATAGGTTAACATTTTAGAACGAGCTTTTGGTCATTGAACAGTTTATGTCATGTGAACATTAGCACGTTTCCTCCAGAATTAACCCTTTTCCCGCATACAACAAATCTGCTGCAGACGACTTTGATTTGTTTGTTTGTTTGTTTTTTGGGGGGTTTAACGCCGCTTTTCAAACATTATTTCAGTTATATCACGGCGACAGTTCACTTATTCATGATCCCTGGGTAAACAAACCAGTACTAGGCTAGAAAATGTGCCTTGCCCCAAGGGCACTCCACCGTGACCGTAGTGCCGCGACTGGGGATCGAACCCGGAACACCCGGTTTCAAAATCCCCGACGATAACTACTCGACCACAGCGGATTTCTCGGACGACTTTGACACCTTGAAAGAAACACAATATATCTCTATAAATGAAGGTACAATTACTGCAAAAAGTTGAAAACATTGTGGCAAAAGGAGAAATTGTTCATTATGAGCAATTTCTCCTTTTGTCACAATGTTTTCAAAGGTCATCTGCTGTAGAGGCGTTAGAAAGCATTTATATGTGGGAAGGGTTACTGTGATTCATTCTTTATTCCAGCTGTACAAGGCTGCTAAGATATTTACATGTATTTTTATTATTCACCGTAATATCAATATTAACAGAATATCATAAAATAGGTTTGTTTTGGGGAGTTTTGAATGACGTAATTGGAGAAAAATTAAGATTGTGTCTACTTTTTTAGATTATAATTAATTGTTTTATTAGGGTTTAACGCCGTTTTCAACAATGTTTCAGTCATATCACGACGGCCAGTCCACCAAACCATGTGCTTGCTGGCTTTCTCACACCTGTACTCTATACAACAGTATTTCCAAGCAGCTGGCTGCTTTTCCGCATAGACTGTTAACTCATTGGTGGAAGACGAATGTCGCTTGTATTTACAGGACGCGTCGCTACAGACTTAGAAAGGTGAAATGGCAGTAATAAGAACGTCCAAGTATAAATAAGTATATGCAATCATTCAGTTTTATATCCCAGCCTTATGTATCAATACTGTTTTTGGTATTTTTGTCTTTAAAGACTATGTACAAAGTATTTTGTTTACATGAAAACTCCAGCAGAATCTGGTCTTTTTCTGAAGCATTTGGTTTGCATAATTTCTCATTTCTAAATGAGAAAAAAGCATAAATAGCAAACAGTGTAAGTCCAAGATTATACTGCACGGATTGAGTTTTAATTCTGGTATACAGGCAGCATGATAGGAAAAACATGAATCGGTTAAAGTCACGCGTATAATAGCAGGATCGGGGTCTATACTAAGGATATATATCAAATAAGGTGAACCCTCCTTTTAAATAGACTTCATGGTTTCTTTTTACTTGTCTTTTATTAACCTTTTCCCACAAACAAACATGTTCTGTCGCCTCTGCAGGAGAGGCATTTCGAAAAAAAATGTGGCGAAAGGAGAACTTGCTCATAAAGAAAAGTGTCCCCTTTTGTCTCAATGTTTTCAACTGTATTAATCCTTTCCCTCATACGACAATTCTGCAGCAGACGACTTTGAACGTATTTTGTCAAATAATGGAAAATCTCTATAATTGAATGGATGACCTATGACAAAAAGTGGAAAACATTGTGGCAAAAGGAGAAATTGCACGTTTTGTGCAATTTCTTCTTTTGTCACTATGTTTTTAAAAAGCCGTCTGCTGCAGAGGCGTCAGAAAGCGTCTATATGAGGGAAAGGGTTAAACTATTAAATAATTGCTCTTTCATTTCACAGAAAGTTTACTTTTATTGTAGACGTTCTAAAAGTCGTCTCCTGCACATATGTGGTATATGGGAAATGGTTTGATATAATTGACTTCAGAAAAACGGCCCTGTTTCAATTTACGTATCTTTCTAGACGTGCGTTAAAAAACCGTACAAACCTTTTGATAAGACTGAAAATGTATTTTATGATCATATATTACAACCTGGTATAATGTTAACTGGCAGTATATCATGTTGTAATAGCATTCTGTATATTTGTTCAGTATTAAGATTAAATGCGTCTCTTAAATGCCTGGCAATTTCAAATATAATTTTGTTCTGATTATTAGAACAAAGCATATTGACAAAGAGTTCAACTTTCGGCCATGATAATTTACCAAAATTATGAGTTCGTAGAGAAGAATCAAAACTGCCAAGTAAAAATGGATATTCCGATTCCACTCGGTTACTATTACATACATTACACATACGATTACATCTCTCACTACTAGAATATCTCCCCATTTCAAAATATAATGAATGCGAGCATAATCTAAAAGAACTTAATATTTTTCCTATATTATCATTTTAAATAACATCCATGTATTTTTTCATCACGGGAACGGTGTTAATGTATCTGTATTACTATTAACCCTTTCCCTCATACGATAATTCTGCAGCAGACGACTTTGAACGTACTTTGTCAAAACATGGAAAATCTCCATAATTGAATGGATAACAAAAAGTGGAAAACATTATGGCAAAAGGAGAAATTGCACGTTTTGTGCAATTTCTTCTTTTGTGACTATGTTTTCAAAAACCGTCTGCTGCAGAGGCGTCAGAAAGCGTCTATATGAGGGAAAGGGTTCAAACCCCAGTCAAACAAAGCAATTCTAGCCACGTCACATGAAAATCGACCGTCAGGGATTTTAATATTACGTTCAAATATGATAATAAGCAATCAGCAATATTTGTAGGGCTGCACATTTGGTCCGTAACTAATGAGCAATGCCTACCTTAGCCACAAAGTTTGGCAACTCTATTCAATAATCGTAATTTGCAAGTGTATATATATAGTCGTTTTTCATAGTTTTGCCCAGATGCTTTCTAAGTTGTCTCCTGCAGATTAGTTGTGTTGTACACGTATCTCGGAAGGGTAACGATCGGGAGACGTCCAGAGCGCCTTGCTATTCTAGAGTTGTACTCATGTTTTCATAACATCGGACAAAAGACAGCAAAGTCTCAGATTATGTATAGCCATATGTCATGTGACGTTATATCATAATAGTAAATATTTATGTATGTATACAAATATCGGTGACTTATAGGTCCAAAGGGCCGGTGTGGTTATTTTTTGTTTTTATCTTACAATGTTAACCAAAATATGTTTCACACAGAACTGATTTGGACCAAGTTCCATATATAATTTCGGGCGTGTAAGGATTCTGATTCACTTGCGTCTCTTGGCACTCAGAGAAGAATCGTCACTGATCGCCATTTAATTATCAATTTTCGAAAGTGCCTTGTTACCGACTAAGCTACTGTATGTATGTGTATCAGTTGATCGAAAAGCCATTTACTTTTAAAACCTATGGCTATCGTTTTTCTGGTGCCTCGTCCAAATTACTTTTACGGAATCCAATCCAGACGATAATTACTATTTAGAGTGTGAACAACGCCAAGCAATGCCTGAAACAGAGAACTTTTAGCACCTTTATAGTAAACTAGTTTAGAATAAAAGCGTGGTAAAAGTGATAACTCAGCTCAAAATGATCTCTCTGGCATTGCCTTACACATGCATATTCTATATCTCTATCAAAACTGTTATTTTAATTTTCTCGATGATTACGAATTGTTCTCATTCCTTTTCATGGTTTGCAGACGAATTAGAAATTGACAAGTAAGATAAACAAACGGTAAATATGTTTATGACGTACTTCCGGTTCAGCAGCACCTATAACGCTGGTTTGCATTGCTTTGATTGTACTTCGTTGTCTCATAACATGACACTCATATAATTATATTCCTGACATTTTCATCTGAATTTGGATATTCGACACAAATATCAAATGCAACGGATTGTCAACTGATACGCAGTTAGCTCTGTACGTAACGTTCCTACATGTAGATGCGTAAACTATTCTAACTCATTTGATTATTTGAATTCCTGCCTTAGCTTATTATAAAGACAACTATCTTTTATTCTAACGATGTAACATATTTTGTTTTTGGGGACAATCATATTGAACTAGTCAAATAATGTCTGATATAGTTCTTGATACAAATGCTTTAATGTATTAGAGGTGTATATGTAAAGTACACATATTGTAGATAGTAGTCCTACATTTATTCTTTAAAAAAATAATAAGGCAATCATATGAGTTTTGTTATCTTAAATACAAAATATATACATGTATGTTTTATACGCAAGATAATGATTTTGACAATGTGACCATTTTCGATTTTTTTTAAATCGACCATTCTATTCTATATATTTCTTTTTCTATCGTTATCTGTATAACATCAGTTTCGACCTAGTTTCTTGACCAATGAAAAGCTATCAAGAAGTGTAATATTAAGATTTCACAGCGGGAAATCGTATAAAGTATTTCGATTGGTAGTTATACTGTTAGAGAGGAATATTGTCGGGAGGTGTTTACTTGTTATCTGTTATAAATAAGTTGTGACCCCTGTCGTCTAATTCCAACAACATAATAGTATATCAAATTAATCCGGGTAATCCTAGAGTATTCGATACGTGGTCGAGTGGTTAGCGTCGGGGATTTGAAACCGGGAAAGGCGGTCATAGTGGAGTGCCATGTGGCAAGGCAAATTCCATAGCCTAGTACATGTTAGTTTACCCAGGGAAATTGAATAAGTTAACTGTCACATTGATATAACTGAAATAATATTAACAACGGCGTAAAACCCCAACATGAAAAACAAAGTACTACTTGACTATCACCGTTGTCCGCACACTGTATCGCGTACTACCAGAATTTCTTTGAAAACCAGTTTCTACTCGCAAATAGAAAGGTCCAAAGTAAAAGGTAAAATGACAAACACCTTCCTTTCTTTACATAAAGTGAGAGGCTGAGAGGCTCCAAATAGGGGTGGTTGAAAAAATATTGTTTTTTATCAAATCTACTGGCGGTTTGTTTGTCGTGGCATTTGGAATTCATGAGTATATTCTTTGATGCTGCTTTATTATTGCGTAATCATTCGTAACACTATTGGGTTTCTTTGTGTAATACTTCAATGTAGAACAGTGGAACATGTGATCACCAATGCATCCACATTCAAGGAAGGGGTATAATCGGTACCAATGTAAACTATAAGATAGGACAAGGACTGCGAAATGTGAATTTAATACGTTCAAATAAAAGAAATATATCATTGAAGTTCTTCACATTTTTCACATCTTTTTACATAAAAAAAATACGCATTAAACTGGATTTGTGTGTGTGCACAAGTCTGTTCATACAGTTTTACAGTTGCCTGCCTTAGTATGAAATAAGCAAATAGTACAAATGTGGCATTTTGATTGAGGATCCATATTTCTTGATGTTTCACGGTGTCGCTGTTTAACAGCTGCTTGTTGATGCATATGCAAATCAAACTGTGACATCATTCGTGCGACCTCAAACTATCATTCAATCATAATCGTTTTTCCAAAGACATATATCATTTCGTCGCTCTAATTGAATTTACATAACAAGCTCAGCTTATTTCTCGCCTTAGTAGTACAGTTGTTAGAGCGTCTGGCACTCAAGCTGTAGACCACGCTTCAAATATCGGTCGGGTCAGACCATAACTCTTAAAAATAGAAGAAGTGTCTTCTCGCTCAGAAGCAAGAGGCTACACGAACAGGGGGCATCTTTTAAAGTTATATTAGCGTCATATTCGAGAGCCTACACGGATAGAAGGCGCCATTATGTTAGAGAGTCTACACGTACAAACGTGTCTTTTAAAGTCATATTGGTGTCATATTAGAGAGGCTACATGTCCAAACGCATCTTTTAAAGTCATGTTGGTGTCATATTAGAGATGGTACATGTCAAGACGCGTCTTTTAGAGTCATATTGGTGTCACATTAGAGAGGCTACATGTCTAATCGAGTTTTTTAAAGTCATACTGGCGGCATATAAGAGAGGCTACACGTTCAGATGGCGACTTTTAGAGTCATTATTGTGTCATACAAATAAGATTGACGTCAAGATAGCCTCTTTTAGAATTATATTGGTTCAATATTAATGAGGCTACACGTCTAGAAGGCGTTTTTTAGAGATATATTGGTGTCAAATTAGTGAGGCTACAGGTCCTGATATATTTCAGATGATGCAGTAAGTTTAAAATAACAAATGTGCGGACAATAACGGCTTTGGTGAGACTTTGAGTATTCAAAGGCAGACTTTAGTTTTTATTCTACGCAAATGCATGAAGACCCTAAATCGCCGGACAAGGTTAATGGTTTTTAACTATTCATCTCTATCTATTCAAAATTTACTCAGGCTCATCTATGGCTTCACTATTCGCTCATACATAATGACCTGATTTCGTGGAAACGACTTAAACACTTTCCTGTCGTGATATACTATTTAGATTGTTTCGGCGAGGTTTTACCATATCGGATTAAAGCAAATTGCTTCCTAGATTATAAAAGTAACAATGCGTTCTATTTATATCTAAGACACAAATTAACAAATATACGAAAACTGTCCTATCCCGACACCTCTTTCTCAGTAAACTAATTAAGCTTTTTTTTTTGTTCTATGTTGTTTTTGTCTTTGTGTTTCTATTTTTGTATTGAGACAAAAATATGCATTGCTGAAAGTATATCAACCATGAACGGCAAATTTTCTTTAGCTGAAATATGCCAGTGTTATTATGTTCTGTTCTGATTTAAGCCGTAGCAGACGGATAGAAGATGTATGTAGTCGTTTAAAGTACAGACAAACTCGTCTTAAGCAGCCACCGTAGGCAGAGTCAAAGTTTGGCTCCTGAACACATGTGGTTGCTTGATACAAGCGAAATAAAGAAGCAAATGTTGTTTTGATTAATCTTTATGTGGCTACTTAATACATATTGCCTGCTAAACAGAGGGGACCGCCAACACACGTTACCATCCGTCTTTTGAATATCATATCGCATTATGAACAGTTATGCCTATTATTTGTATTTATGCGAGTGAGCGAGGGAGTGTTGTTTGTTTCATACAATAAGTTATCATGGGTTTTTATAGTGCATTTACGTATATGCGCGAAATGGTCACTAATTGGTTAGGTAACATATTCTATTATATTCTATTATATTTAGTCATAGACATTCTAGTCATACGTCACTAACATGGTAAAGATTCCAGATTATTACTCCAGTAAATCAAACCTCAGGGTATTTACCACATATGAACCGTCCCGCGAGTAAAACCAACATTGTGGACTCTGCGTAAAGTATTGACCCGGATCAGTCTAAGCATGCCGCGCAGGCTTACCCGCCCTGTGAATTTTCTGTTTTAGGAATCATTACTCTATACCTCTATCCCCATGAGACGGAATGTGTCGGTCCGGAGCAGGCTGATCTGGATCGATACATTACGCAGAGGCCATAATGTTGGTTTTCTCGCGAGACAGCTCATGTGTCGTTAACGATCTGTCAGCCAATTCATGATTTCGAATCATAACACTCAATGTTAGTTTGGGAGTATGTTAACATTCTTTGACTTTTAATTGAAACGATCAAAGTCAGATCAAATTGCGCTAGTAATATAAATATATACTGGTCGAAGGTGTCACATAGTATGGTGTGTCTGTTCAAAGCCTCGTGACGTTGTGGAAGACAGTGGCACAGTGGTAGAGCGTTTGCCTCTCGTACCAAAGGTGCCGGGTTCGAATTCCGTAATGAGCGGATTCTGCCTTTGACACAAATGGTGCGAGTACTGGTTAAGTATCCAGGAAGCAGACATCGAGTGTGATCAATATAAGCTGGAAGCTTGTTTCGCAATCGATGTAAAATAAATAAGTTTAAACTAAGTTTTTGGAAATAAGCTAGATTGGCCAAATTTTGTATTGCCTGTGGTCTCATAGTAAATGTTGAATATAGAATAGCAATCTCAAATATGTTCTACATTACAAAGCTAAAAGAGCATCACGGCTATTATCATGGTCTCCTTTTCCCATAATGTTTTATACTATATATGCAAGATTTGCATGGCGGAAACCTAAGAAAAAATAGACTTTTCAATGCGATTGTATAACAATTACTCGCCTTTGTGTTATAAAGAACCTGTATCATCGGTGACTGATTTTTAAACAATCTCGAGTGAAATAAAATTGCTCGAACGTCAAGATTCATCTAAATTTGTATTGGTCGCAAATGATCTACGATTTTGTTTTATGTCCGACATATGCTTTAACCAAGGAGGACACCTTTTACAAAATAGTACTGCTGTCGTATTTGGAAAAAAAACCTACTAATATTCCTGTTAAAACAAAACTTAAATTGTAAAACGTGTTTAAGCTGTGTTTGTTTGCCTGTATGATAAATACGCCACCTTAACCTCTAGTTTAACCCTTTCCCTCATATAGACGCTTTCTGACGCCTCTGCAGCAGACGGCTTTTTGAAAACATAGTGACAAAAGAAGAAATTGCTCAAAACGAGCAATTTTTCCTTTTGCCACAATGTTTTCCACTTTAAGTCATAGGCTATCCATTCAATTATAGAGATTTTCTATTTTTTGACAAAATATGTTCAAAGTCGTCTGCTGCAGAATTGTCGTATGAGGAAAAGGGTTAAGTCATGTCACGGCGTTTCATGGGTACATTTCCATTGCTACTTGTATGATAATCCTTACACCAGCGCATCAGTCTTAACTCTTTCAGCGCCAAATTGTTTAAAGTAGACTCTTCCATGTTCAAAATTGGACAACTCTATATTCATCTTTTAGGAATTCTGGAATAGTTTGATAACTAAACGCCAAACAATGCTGATTTCAGGTGAGACAGCTCGTTACGAGCTGACTCACCTGAATCTGTATTGTTTGCAAAAAGCTCAATATTGCCCTTGGCGCTGAAATAGTAAATGGTATCCCCACAAACATGTTTGCCAATACGGGAAGCCGTTACTACCGTTTTTAAGGAAATTGGTATGACACGTGACCGGAACTCGAACATTGGTCTCCCGCTCGCGAGGCGGATGTTTGAACTACTTTACACCTGAGGTGGTGTAAGCCAGCGTACAACTTTACAAATCTTGATTAGTGACATTGATCGA
The DNA here is from genome assembly GCA_031761405.1 of Serripes groenlandicus. Taxonomy (NCBI): domain Eukaryota; kingdom Metazoa; phylum Mollusca; class Bivalvia; order Cardiida; family Cardiidae; genus Serripes; species Serripes groenlandicus. The sequence continues at coordinate 63,351,971 of JASEVX010000009.1, read as the reverse complement.
TTGATTGATTGATTGGGGTTTAACGCCGTTTTTAACAATTTCTCAGTTATATCACGGCGGCTAGTTCACCTACTCATGCATTTCCTGTTTTTTTCACACCAGTACTCCACAAACAATCTTCCCAAGCAACTGGCTGCTTTTCCACATAGACTTAGCCCATTGGAGAAAGACGAATGACGCATGTCGGAATGACTTTTGTCAATCGTCAGACAGAAAGTTGGCCGAGCCGGGATTCGAACTCACAAACCCTGGATTGACAGCCCGCGTTGCTACCGACTGAGCTACCGGGGCTCGGCTGATTAGTGACATATATATTATGTTGAGTTGTTAACACCATAATGAAAAGTCCAGTGTATATGAAGGCTTCCCATAGTGTTTGCCAAAATGTTTTAAAAGTCGACAACTTCAACTTTTGAATATACCATCCGTCTGGTTTTATTTCATATTGCTTATTATTATGAATAATGATTAATACAGTATAAATTTGTAATAAAACTTAAAAAACTAATACAAGAAGACAGCTTCGATATTAATTTACTACACAAAAATAAAACCTTTCCCACATGAAATAAATGCGCAGCAAACGACTTTCAAAGTTTCTAGGCAAAATCTGGACAATTTCTACAAATTATCGAGTGGAGTTGAAAACATTGTAGCAATAGGAGTCATTGTCCGTTATTAGTAAATCCTCTTTTTACGACGCTGTTTTAAATTAAGTCTGTTATATAGATGTGACAAAATATAGGCAAATCCTGGACAATTTCTACAAATGATCGAGTGGAGTTGAAAACATTATAGCAAATGGAGACATTGTCCATTATAAGTAATTCCTCTTTTTACGACGCTGTTTCAAATGAAGTCTGTTATATAGATGTGACAAAATATAGGCAAAATCTGGAAAATTTCTACAAATTATCGAGTGGAGTTGAAAACATTATAGCAAATGGAGACATTGTCCATTATAAGTAATTCCTCTTTTTACGACGCTGTTTTAAATGACGTCTACTTTATAGATGTGACAAGATATAGGCAAAATCTGGACGATCTCTACAAATTATCGAGTGGAGTTGAAAACATTATAGCAAATGGAGACATTGTCCATTATTAGTAATTCCTCTTTTTACAACGCTGTTTTAAATTAAGTCTATACTATATAGATGTGACAAAATATAGGCAAAATCTGGAAAAATTTCTACAAATTATCGAGTGGAGTTGAAAACATTACAGCAAATGGAGACATTGTCCATTATTAGTAATTCCTCTTTTTACGACGCTGTTTTAAATTAAGTCTATAGTATATAGATGTGACAAAATATAGGCAAAATCTGGACAATTTCTACAAATTATCGTGTGGAGTTGAAAACATTATAGCAAATGGAGACATTGTTCATTATAAGTAATTCCTCTTTTTACGACGCTGTTTCAAATGAAGTCTGTTATATAGATGTGACAAAATATAGGCAAAATCTGGAAAATTTCTACAAATTATCGAGTGGAGTTGAAAACATTATAGCAAATGGAGACATTGTCCATTATAAGTAATTCCTCTTTTTACGACGCTGTTTCGAATGACGTCTGCTATAAAGATGTTACAAAATATAGGCAAAATCTGAACAATCTCTACAAATGATCCAGTGGAGTTGAAAACATTATAGCAAATGGAGACATTGTCCATTATTAGTAATTCCTCTTTTTACGACGCTGTTTAAAATGACGTCTACTATATAGATGTGACAAGATGCTTCTGCAAGTTGGAAAATATGAAAAAAATCCCACATACAGACGCTCTCCGACGCCTAGATGCAAGAAACTTTGAAAACGTTGTGGTAAAAAGAGGAATATGTTCACAATGAGAAATGTTTCTTTTTCTACAATCCTTCAACTATATTCTAAAACTAAACTTTATTATAAAGAAGGGTTTAACCCTTTCCCTCATATGACAATTATGCAGCAAACGACTTTGAACATATTCTATCAAAAAATAGAAAATCTCTATAATTGAATGGATAACCTATGACATAAAGTAGAAAACATTGTGTCAAAAGGAGAAATTGCTCGTTTTGAGCAATTTCTTCTTTTGTCACTATGTTTTCAAAAAGCCGTCTGCAGCAGAGGCGGCAGAAAGCGTCTATATGAGGGAAAGGGTTAATATTTTTCTCCGAAAGATTCCCAAGCCGTCTATTGCAGATTTCTTGTATGTGAGACAGTATTAAACTAATACATGCTCAAGTCGAAATAAATAACACTTATTTTGATGCAGACTGTAGATGTTTTTGCAGCAGACAATGATTAAATACATTGCTGGAAAAGTAGTAACTGATCATTCAAACTAACGATACTCAGAGAACATCTGAACGGCTTTATGGTTTTCCCAATTTTGAAATTGTGTTACTTTGTAATAAAGAATACTCTTCTAATTTAGAATTATAATTAATTAAGATTGGTTGGTGAATACAATAAACAACTTCGATAAACGCACGTAAAATAATCAAAAAATAAATATATATAAAATAAACTTACCTTTAAACACCGCTGTAATCAATTGGTAAATAGCTGTGCGGAATAATTGTTGTGCGTTGAACAGCTCTTTTAAACTAACCGGTACGAGCCATGTCTATTTAGTAATCTCTGAAAGACCTACCACACAATCCAACTACTGGTTATGACAAGAAAAGCAATGACGTCACTCCAAAGTGGGCGTTACTTACGCCGTGCGAGCACTCAACGACAACCTTGTTATATCAACACGCATGCGTACTAAAACAGCCAACATGGAACTATTGAAAACTGTTACTGTGGAAACAAGTTCGATTCACTGAACAGACAAAACCGATGGAAGGCAACCGAGTGAGAGTCAGGTTTTGTGATACTCCTTTGTAATTTAATTCTCGCTCAATTTGTCCCCTTCATTCGCAGCACTGACATCGGTAATAAAACATTATAGGTTTGTATAGAACTAGTTTCTCCCCTGTCAATCTTAATAGCCTGTTAAGAGCTTCGCCAAGTCTTAACTCTGATAGGTAACCCTTCCCCCCAAATGCGTGCGCACTTTGACGCATCTCAAGCTGACGTCCTTTGAGTACAATATCAGGTGTTGCTCATGAAGACCAATATCTCAATTTGCTACAATACTTTCAACACTATTCAATAAATAATCTTTATGTAATGGAATGTTTTCATATGTTGACCTTTATGTTCGTCGTTTGCTGCGTGTGCTGTACGAGGGAAAGGGTCAACACGACGTGGGTGTCAACATTGTGGCATTTAAAACAGCGATTTGTAGGCTTGATTGATTGATTTGGGTTTAACGCCCCCTTTAAGCAATTAATCTGTTTTATCCACGCGGCATGTTCACTTACCCGTGTGTTTCCTGTATTTCTCACATCAAAATAACTATCCAAGAAGCTGGCTCATTTTCATGGTTAGCCAATTGGTGGACGATGAATGATGCTTGTTGCATTTACTTTTGTCAAACATCGGAACGACAATTGGCCGAGCTGGGGTTCGAACTCACAACCCCAGTATTGACATAATATACCCGTATCTGATCTTTGTATCCCCCTATGTAAGAGATATAGTCGTTTTACGAATAGATAGTAAAGTAGCATGCCAAATCGGATGCCGTTGCCTAAGGATACTTTATGTGAGATTATTTAAAATTCGGATTAGTAGCTTCAGTGCATACTGGGTTTGAAGGCTTGACATTATACATACAGACAGCCACCAAATGGACGCTCCTATGACGTCTTTTGGGGTGGGGGTGGGGGGGGGGGGCGGAATTTGCCACGTCATTTAACCCTTTCCCACATATAGACACTTGTTGACGCCTCTGCTACAGACGACTTTTGAAAACACTGTGACAAGAGGAGAAATTGCTTAAAACGGTTTAATTAATTGTACCTTTATTTATAGAGACTTCCCATGGCTTTGCCAATATGTTTTCATAGTTGTCTGCTGCAGATTTGTTGTATGTGGGAAAGGGTAAAGATGCTATTTAAAGAGATTGTTGACGATGAATTCATTGGAAAAGGGGTCATCAAAATAACTCACCTTTCCGTAGTTTGTACTTAGGTGAGTCAAAGTATACAACATATGAAGATTTTGAGCCTAACTGTCTAACAAAGCCTTTGAAAAATTGCGAGAAAATAAGATTTTGCTTTTTGATCAATAGTCCATAAACATTTAAGTGATCAGAAACAAATCTAAACCAAGAATTTAGATTAAATGGCAATAACCCTGATCAGAACAAAAAGCCAGCAAACATAGTACTTTAATTCAACATATCATGTAAACAATGTGAATAGGTGCGCTAGTAAGCTACATAACTAAACATTCTTGGTCGCTTAGTGCTTGTATATTCTCTGATACTTTATATGGAAACTGCACTCCATCACTGCAGCTAACTGATGACCACATATGGCTACATATAACATTCGGTGCGAATTGCGTATTTACCCCACTGTGTTTCAGACAATTCCTTTTTTTTAAATTTAGTAACGGGGATAATTTTGCCCCATAATGTTGTGTGAAAGACTTTCTTGAGCATAGTTTAAATCATCCTGGCAAAGGGAGACATAATGATCAAATTCAAATTATCTCACAATATTTTTATGTTGTTTTACTTATGCTTCTCATTGTTGGCAATTCTGTGTATTTTGGGAACTTATTCGCCCAGACACATTTTAAATTCAGATTTGCTTTCATCTGTATGCACAGTGTACATCTAATATTAGTACTTGTCTCATTCACATCAAGCCATGCATACTCAGGGGCGTAGCTTTGCAATAATCAATGTGTAGGCCGTCTCGTGAGAAAATCAACATTGTGGACTCTGCGTAAAGTATCGACTGGGATTAACCTAAGCATGCCACACAGGCCTACCGGGATAGACACATTTGACCTCCTGTGGATTTTCTGTTTCGGGAATCACTACTCTATACATCTATCCACCTAAGACGGAATGTGTCGGCCGGATCAGTCTGCGCGGACAGCGCAGGCTGATCCGGTCGATACATTACGCAGATGTCTATCGCCGCAGCTGCATTTTGGGGGCATTTTTCAGAAAAGATTTGTAGGCACGTGCCTACAGTGCGTAAGATTAGTGCCCGATACCGTTGTTACAGAATTACCAGTTTCAATCAAGAATCTTGTCACAATTCATTCGCTGATGATATCAGCTTTCAAACAATTAATTTGTTGTCTGTATGGTTTCAACACTATTGTTACGTATTTGACTAGCCATTTTACTGATTCACCCAAAGACAAATATAAAAAAAAATCGGAAAACGATGACTTTATGTTTAAACTGGTTCCCTGCTTTATGTGTAACGATTGATTGTCAACAGTTCTTTCGGAATTGAAGCTGGTCGCCATTACAAGACTAGTCCTCGGCTGTGTGTGTTTAATGTATGGCAATCTCATTAAAATCAACTCCTTTTAACGCTACGCATTTAGTAAGATCGTGTACTTTTAGTCAGATTGAATGTATGCCAGCCTAGTAATCAATTATTGACGCCGCGTGGAAGCGCGGCGTCAGTATGGGATAGGTTTTAATTTTGTACCATGGGGTGACGTAATCAAAAAGGGAGAAACCCACAGATATTATTGTAAAGAAAAACTCTGTAATATGTTTGAAAAAACAGCCTATATGGTTGAATAAATTGTATTAACCGATTTAAGAAACAACAAGATACAAAATATGTACATCTTTCACAGTTGTTACAAAACTTTAGATACATTTAAATTGTGTTTAATAACTGTTCCCCAACTAATTAGGCTAAGCTTTTTTTATGAGTTGATTTACGGAGTTCACTAGGCTACGCTGTTTTAATTGTTTGGTTTACAAATTTATTGAAAATCTTGTTAACACTCTGGAAGCCGCATTTTTGACTTGAGCATGTTGAAACTTTGTCAGAATGTTTGTCTTATGATATCTAGCCCAAGTTTGAATATAGGTCATGTCGGGTCAAAAACTAGGTCACTAGGCTAAATTGAAGGAAAATCTTGTTAACACTCTGGAAGGCATATTTTAAACTTGAGCATGTTGACACTTTGTCAGAAAGTTTGTCTCGATTATATCTAGGCCAAGTTTGAAACTGGGTCATGTCGGGTCAAAAACTAGGTCACTAGGCCAAATTTAATGAAAATCTTGTTAACACTCTGGAAGCCGTATTTTTGGCTTGAACATGTTGAACATTTGTCAGAATGTTTGTCTTAGTGATATCTAGGCCGAGTTTGAATATAGATTATGTCGGGTCAAAAACTAGGTCACTAGGCCAAATTTAAAGAAAATCTTGTTAACACTCTGGAAGCCGCATTTTTTACTTGAGCATATTGAAACTTTCTCAGAAAGTTTGTCTTGATGATATCTAGGCCAAGTTTGAATATTGGTCAAGTCCGGTAAAAAACTAGGTCACTAGGCCAAATGTAAGGAACATATTGTTAACACTTTGGAAGCCACTTTTTTGGCTTGAGCATGATGAAACTATGTTGGAATGTTTGTCTTAGTAATACCTAGGCTAAGTTTGAATGTAGGTCATGACCGGTCAAAAACTAGGTCACTAGGCCAAATTTAAGGAAAGTCTTATTAACACTTTGGAAGCCACATTTTTGGGTTGAGCATGTTGAAACTTTCTCAGAATGTTTGTCTTAGTGATATCTAGGTGAAGTTCTAATATAGGTCACGTCAGGACAACTAGGTCACTAGGCTAAATTGCAGAACAATCTAGTTAACACTATAGAGATTGCATTTTTGACTTGAGCAGCTTGAAATTTTGTCAGAAAATTTGTCTAGATGATATTGCCATTGGCGCTGAAAGAGTAAAGTCTTAAATAACCCATTCTCAGGTGAGCGATTCCAGGGCATCATGGCCCTCTTGTTTCCAATTTATTTCTGTTGTATTACTAAACTTAAAACGTTCCTCCCCATACAGTTGTTCATTCAGACCATTGTATTCTTGCTATATGTTGACTATACATGAAAACTTTTTCTTTTAATTTCATAAATGCTTAATTTCGATATTAAATATCTTTAAACTTGTTAGAATTATTTGTATATTTTGTTTATATACTCTCGTTTTTTGTTATCATACTTCTGCTCAACTGGAAGGAGAATCGACTTCCCTCTCTCCTTCCAAAGCTTGTGTCACACTTAACTTATAACTAGAGGCATTAACACTTAAGTTAATATCTGTTAATATTTCAGTATCTATGTTTTTTGTTTGTCTAATTGATCTAGTTAGAGCAGATTTAAAATTAAGAAACTTCAGCTTGTTTTGTTGCAGTCAATGTTAAGCAAACGGTAAAACAAATAGTTTGAAGACTTAACTCGTCATTTCACGACTAAATTTTACATGCTGAATATCATATAGATCGTAGCATATAAAGTATATACTCCACTCCCTACGTCAAAATGGACCCTTTTTGCTATTGATAACATTTTATTATAGACTATGGTATCCAGGTGAGCAATAAGGAACATCTCGGCCTTCTTGTTTAAGATAAAGGTACATTTGGCCTTCTTTACATCCTGTCCGTTTGCACAGGTTATTTAAATGTATTGAACTGCATCTGCTTTCCTTTAAGTCATGCCTTAAAAGCATGCGCGGCGTCTTTGATGCTTAGCATCAAAATTCGTCTTGTTAATTTATTATGATAAGAAATCTATTTGATTCGATATGAATTATTCACTGAATTCGAATGTAATTTCCTTTTTATTTTATTTTTAGTGCCCATCATTTTAAAACAGCATGCTTTTTTTTTTTAACAATTCGTTTGCTTTTTTTTAATCAAATGCGCTTTTTTTATCTGTGGCCCTTGGCTGACTGTCCACAGTTCAAAATCAGTTAATTAGCACTCCATGTTTTATTGAGTCTTCTACATATATGAATACTAAAAGTATATATACAACAAGTACACAGTGTTTCTTAAATCCATATTGGATATATAATACATATGGCTATTCATATATGAGCCAAGAAAACAACCATTATGGACTCTGCGTAATATATCGACCCAGATCAGCCTGCGCGCTGTATGCGCAGGCTAATCCGGGCCGACACATTCCGTCTCAGGGGGATAGAGGTATAGTGAAATAGAAAATCCACAGGAGGCGAAAAGTATCTGTCCGAGTTAGCCTGCGCGGCATGCTTAGGCTGATCCGGGTCGAAGCTTTACGCAGAGTCCACAATGTTGGTTTTCTCGCGGGACGGCTCTCAGCCTACATAAATCACGTTCGATGTCTGCTTTCGGCAGACCAGGGGCGTAGCTCCCTTTAGACACTGAAGGCACGTGCCTACAGATTTTTTCTAAAAATGCCCCAAAATGCAGCTACACATCTGCGTAATGTATCGACCAGATCAGCCTGCGCTGTCCGCGCAGACTGATCCGGCCGACACATTCCGTCTAAAGGGATATAGATAGAGTAGTGATTTCTGAAACAGAAAATCCACAGGAGGCAAAAGTGTCCGACCGGGTAAGCTTGTGCGGAATGCTTAGTCTGATCCGGATCGATACTTTACGCAGATTCCACTATGTTAGTTTACGCGCGTGGTGGCTCATATAGAGAAAGGAGGGCTATCCATTCAGGAGTCGATGTTCAACTCAGGCTCGGCCGTAAAAGCGATTGTGACAATTGTCATTCGTCTTCAAACAACGGGCTAAATAGTATATGTGGGGAAGGTAGGTAGCCATATGCCTGGGAATAATTCGGTGTGAAGTACTGGTGCGAGAAAGACAGGCAAACACATTAGGTCGACTAGACGCCATGATGTCACCAAGGTACCGTTATAAATGGTACAAATGTACAATACAATACAATACAATACAATACAATATATACATATTGATCAGAGGGCAACCAACGGCGTTATGATGAAAACAATATCAGAAATAAATTTAGAATAAGAGAAAAAGAAAAAAATAGAGAGAAAGAAAGAAAGAATTAAGGTACATAATTGAAGATAGAAGCATGTTTTATTATTCATATATATATTCCTATATAAATATATATATATATATAACACGAATATGTAAACCAGGTTTATATGCCCGTCGTATGAATAAAAGCTAGATAAGCTTGTTTCTTGATGTTACCATGTTTAATTATAATGGTTACAATACACCAAATCAATTCCAATTGTCACGATTTCTAAGCGTTTCTCATGTAGAACACCATATATCATGGAAAAAAGTTACCTCTAAGCTTTAAAACAATCCAAAGAAAATGTGTGTGTGTGTGTGTGTGTGGGGGGGGGGGGGGGGGGGGGGGTGGGGGGGGTATGCATTATGCTAGAAAGAACTCACCAGGCGAAAATGGTTACTGTCATTTTGGACCAAATCGGGCCAGGACAAAACCGGTGCTTTTAGCATTCTCTACTTTCACTTTCAAACAAGGTCAAAATACTAAAAGTTATCAAGTTCCAGTGCATCCTATACACATTCACAATGCATTATAACTCAATATCATATATTCAATGCATTCTGGTGATGGTATACACTACACATTTCTACGCAAACAATGGATTTCTTTTGGACTATTTGGGTGTAGATCAGCAAGTCAGCGGATGTATTTGGCGTAATTTGACCTAATAAATCAATGAACAACAATAACGTAAATGTACGATTCGACGATCTCGGAACATTATTAATAAATACAAACGTAAATCATACAACATGTGCACAGGGGGAAAACAACTCTGTAAGACTCTGCGGGTGCACACGGTCGCCTGAGTAATCGAAAACAATAATGTGTACATTAAGACCATACCTTGCTAAACGCGTCTCGTAGTTTTTGGCGTACGCAGCGGAACTACACTTTTAGATATTCGCAAAATATAACATTTATGTTTATTAAACAGACTTGCAGACCGTAAATAATGATGGGAATATATTAATATGCAGAAGCAACACTATCACATGAAGCTCCTTTATGATACTAGAGACTTGTTAATTGTTCTAAACAGATTCGGTAGGTAGGTTTACAAGTTCGCGGTTCACCCTCGCGATCTCGTCCCTTTTTTTAAAGCTATCAAATACATCACTAATAATTAAAAGCTCACGGAAATATCCTATTTTCTACAAATTCGCAGAGGTTGAACTTTGTAACGCGAACATCAGTTTTCGAGCTACGGTAGAAACATTGTTTGTGTGGTGTTTTATGCCGCTTTGATTATTTCAATAGTTCACTCATCTTAAGCCGTTTCCTGGGTAATTGACCAGTGGTACCGCTATCGATTCCTCAGTGGCAATGATAACCCCTTTACCCTGAGCGCCAAAGAGGGAACATCTCCGTAACCCCTGAGCGCCAAGGAGGTATCTATCCCCACAACCCCTGAGCGCCATGAAGGGAACCATCCTCGCAACCCCTGGGCGCCAAGGGGAAAACCATGCCCGCAACCCCTGAGCACCAAGTAGGGAACCATCCCCGCAACCCCTGAGCACCAAGGAGGGAACCATCTCCTCAACAACTGAGAGCAAAGGAGGGATCCATCTTCTCAACCACTGAGCGCAAAGGAGGGAACCATCCCCGCAACCCCTGAGCGCAAAGGAGGGAACCATCTTCGCAACAACTGAGCGCAAAGGAGGGAACCTTCCCCGCAACCCCTGAGCGCAAAGGAGGGAACCATCTTCGCAACAACTGAGCACGAAGGAGGGAACCATCTCTCCAACCACTGAGCGCAATGGAGGGAACCATCCCCGCAACCCCTAAGCACGAAGGAGGGAACCATCGCCGCAACAACTGAGCTCAAAGGAGGGAACCATCTCCCCAACCACTGTGCGCAAAGGAGGGAACCATCCCCGCAACCCCTGAGCACCAAGGAGGGAACCATCTCCGCAAAAACTGAGCGCAAAGGAGGGAACAATCCCCACTATCCCTGAGCGCCAAGGAGGGAATCATCTCACCAACCACTGATCTCGAAGAAGGAAACCATCTCCGCAGCCCCTGAGCACCAAGGGTGAAACCATCTCCGCAACCCTGATGCCAAGGAGAGAACCTATAACAACCATTTCTTAAGTAATTGACATGGCCCCTAACGATTGTGACACGGTTTGACCCTATCCCTAATGGGTGCTGATCAGAAATCGCATCAAATATTTGCTTGATTGGTGCTTAAAGCAGCTTGAAAAAATATCGGTTATATCAACGCGTTTCCTGGGTAAGTTACCAGTACTACTGGTCCATTTATCCTGAAACCAGCCAGTCAGTCGTAATCAATCCTAATCGTAACAATCCTAGGCGAAAAGGAGGGCAGCCGGAATGCTGCTCCCGGTTCCAAATCCTCGACGATAACCACTCGACCACGGCGGATTCCTGTGAATGAACATATACTGTTTCAATTAACCCCCTTCCTGGTATAGACGATACGGGATGAATCTGCAGCAGACTATCTTTGAAAACACTGTGCAAGAATACATTTCTTTCTATGAGCAATTTTTACCTTTTCCATGAAAATAGAAATATATGTACATATATTTTATTTCTATGTGTTCAGCGATTATTTCATTAGTGTACGTTTCAATTGTTTGCTGTTTCTTTTAACTCTGACTTGTAATTGACAATGGGGCATTGCTCTGTGACAAGTCGTCTCCGATGCAGAATAAACCTTTGGTGTGCTTACGTATTTTAAAACAAAATTGGCTCTAACGGCATTTCGTTTCTTACATGTTACAACATACGTGTTCGTTGGGATTATGTTGGTATCCGTTTACATAATCGAACACTTGTAATATTATTATCAATATTTCAAATACACACTGACGAAAGCATATGAGACGTCCCACAAGAAAACCAAGAGTGTGGTTGATTGATTGATTGATTGGGGTTTTACGCCGTTTTTAACAATTTCTCAGTTATAGCACGGAGGCCAGTTCACCTACTCATGCATTTCCTGGTTTTCTCACACCAGTACTCCACACAACAATTTCCCCAAGAAACTGGCTGCTTTTCCAGATTGACTTAGCCCATTGGTGGAAGACGAATGACGCATGTCGCATTGACTTTTGTCAATCCTCGGAAAGAAAGTTGGCCGAGCCGGGATTCGAACTCACAACCCCTTGATTGACAGCCCGCGTCGCTACCGACTGAGCTAACGGGGTTCGGCCCAAGAGTGTGGACTTTGCATAAAGTATCGACCCGGATCAGCCTATGCATGCCGCACAGGCTTACACGGATACACCTTTCGGCTCTTGTGGATTTTCTGTTTCAGGAATCATTAATCTATACCTCCATACCCCTGAGACGGAAAGTGTCGGCCCGGATCAGTCTGCGCGGACTACGCAGGCTGTTCTGGGTCGATACATTACGCAGAGGCCATTATGTTGGTTTTCTCTCGGGACGGCTCATATATATACTGATATCCGATTCAGAATATTTTGGAACAAGAGAACCGAGAAAAAAATTCTCCACCTCTCGTCCTTTTTGTTGCTTTATGCAAAAATGCTTGTACTTGTTTTTCCCACAGTAGAATGTCCATATTAGGCATTCTCTGGATTGGCAGGCACGACTGGTAAGGACTTAATATTGTATACGACATTTGAAAACATGGTGACATGGTGCTTGAAAAGTCGTTTATTGCAGAATTGTTTTATGTTGGACAGGCTAAATGAATGGGAGTTCATTCAGAACAGGTCACATATTGATTGAGGTTTAACGCCGTTTTCAACAGTTTTTCAGTCATATCACAGTGGCCAGTTCATGTGTTTCCTAGCTTTCCTACACCAGTAATTCAAACAACAATCTTTCCAAGCAACTGGCTGCTTTTGACATAAACTGTTAGCCAATGATTGGATGAAGAAAAATGACTATTTTCAAATAGCCGAGCTGGGGTTCAAACCCCTGGATTGACAGCCCGCGTCGCTACCGACTGAGCTACCGGGGGTCGGCTTACATGCCATGCGATGTATTCAGATATCCATACTGGTAGCAGTGTGTTAGATTGTGCGTGGTAGCAGTGAATAAATCACCTCTAGTCCTGATTACGTATTTCACACTCCTTTCCATTGAATGTGAAATATTACACATGGATAGGTCTTTTGTCACGGGAGTGGAATGCTGTCACGGGAGTGGAACACCGATAGCCGAGCTCGATATGCCAGGTCGGCGTTCAAATTGCTATATAATTTCGAACACCGATGGCAGAGCTCGGTATTCCAGGTCGGCGTTCCGGCTTTTGTCACGGGAGTGGAACACCGATGGCCGAGCTCGATATTCCAGGTCGGCGTTCAAAATGCTATATAAATTCGAAGACCGATGGCCGAGCTCGGTGTTTCAGGTCGGCGTTCCGGCTTTTGTCACGGGAGTAGAACACTGTCACGGGAGTGGAACACTGATGGCCGATTAGCGATCACAGAGCCAACTTCACACACATGTAATCGCACCCGATATTGACACTCGCACATAAAGTCAACATATCCATGGACATTTTACTTCTGATGAAATGTTATTTTCCCTTTGTATTCTAGTACTGAACTCATTTTTAAACATTCAGTCATCAATTGTCTGTATTTTAAATATTTAGTGAAGGCTTTTAAAACCAGAAAAGTATTTCTAGACATAAAGGTACCAGGTTGAATAATGTATCTAAGTATGTATACTCACATTACATTTCTGTATGTTTCATTCATAAAATAGAATCTATTTGTTCTTATCTGTCACTAAAATGAATGCTTTCATTCTGAAAAGTGGGTATTATCGGCCGGAGACCTTCATTACGGAATTAAATTATTGTCATTACCATTGCAGTCGTAATGTAGTAATATGGTGAAATTAAACATCTGAGAGAAAACTGCATGCTTAAAATTTCACCAGGTGTATATATTAGAGACGTGAGTTTTGACAAAACCTAATGAAGAATGATAAAAGAGGAAATTTATTTTTGATACAGTTTTGTTAACCTTTTGACATATCATCTCCTTCACATACGTCAAATGGCGTCTGTATCAGGGAAAGGCCGAATAGAGTTACAGAGTATGAACTGTCCCGCGAGAAAACCAACATTGTGGACGTAAAGTATCGACCCGGATCAGCCTAAGCATGCCGCGCAGGCTAACCTGGACAGACACGTTGCGCCTCTTGTGGATTTCTATTTCAAGAATCATTACTCTATACCTCTATCCCCCTGAGACGGAATGTGTCGGTCCGGATCAGTCTGCGCGGACTGCGCAGGCTGATCTGGGTCGATACATTACGCAGAGGCCAAAATGTTGGTTTTCTCGCGGAACGGTTCATATGATCTATCAAATATACACTTATATCTTATTGTTACAGTTCATATTTGAGACATCGATGTTTACGTAACGTCAGTTAACCCTTTCAAACATACACAAAAAAAACCGGCACCAGACGACTTTGAAAACATATCAGCAATATAAGGCAGAGATATCTATAAATGTAAATAAAGGCATTACTGAAGAATGAAAAAATCGTCCTTCAAATACCGAGCAATTTCTCCTTTTGTCGCTTTGTTGTCAAAAGCCGCCAGATAGTCAACATGTCAGTTGGACATTTTTAACGGCGAGCGACAACCAAGAAGTGTTTTTTCTTCTTGTACAGTAAATGTAACAGCGATGTTTAACGGGCAGCGACAACCAACAAGTGTTTTTCCTTGTTGTACAGTAAGCGATGTTTCTGTGGAATTCTAATCAACGTAAGAGCCAGTCTCGCCAATTTGGAGTCACAATTATCAAACACCCTAAACTATTTCAATCATGATTTAAGCTCAAAACTGACCGTCTCCGTGGTAAAGTGCTCAGAACGTCCAACATGGGAGCGGACGATAATGGTTCGATCTCCGGTCGTGTCCTACCAAATACTTTAAAATGACAGTAGTGGATTCCATCATTGGCACGTAGTGTTGCGGGGGTAACATTATGAGCGATCCATCCATGTCATGATAAATAATACCGGAAGTACTGGTAATTACCCAGAACCGCCGTGATATACTTAAAATACTGCAGAAAGTGGTGTTAATAAGGTAAAAAAATAAGAAGACAAATACGTGATTCCGGTTAAGCAGTATTCGTAGTTCATTCATTGTGTACAATTAAAAGTTTGGTGTAAACCATGCGATGCCAATGTACATGCACTAGATTAGTCTACCGGGGAACATATAGCCACCATGACTAAGACATGACTTCATAATGTTCATGTTGAAGCAGCCGAGTCCCCGGTAACTCGGTCCCGGTTCCGAGTCTATCAATCCATCTGTTATGAGTTCAAACCCCAACTCAGCCTATAATCTTGACGATATTTGACAAAAGTCAATGCAATTATCGCCAATCGACGTCCAATAGTGGGCAAACAGTCTCTGTTGAAAATCAGCCAGTTGCTTGGGAAAAAATGATGTGCGGATTAGTGGTTGGAGAATGCCAGGAAATAAATAGGCAGGTGAACTTAACTGGTCGCTATGATATGGCAGACAAACGGCGAGATAATAATTCAATCAATGTATACAAAATAACCTTTACAAGTATTCGAATAACTTTTACAAGTATTCGAATAACTTTAACAAGTATTCGAATAACTTTTACAAGTATTCGAATAATTTTAACAAGTATTCGAATAACTTTAACAAGTATTCGAATAATTTTTACAAATATTCGAATAACTTTAACAAGAACTCGAATAACTTTTAACACGTTTTCATTTATAGGCTTAAAAGAATGTCCATTTATATTTTCCTAGTGATCTGAATCATAAATCACCTGCGAGACATAGTACCAGTAATATGAGCCTTCTCACTTCACATTCTCGAACGATATGATATCTTGATTCGTCACCCTGTACACAACGAAATCTATGGCAATTGAGACGGGGCAACGGCACTGTGTTATACGTAAAAAAAGTAACAAGCCTGTATAGTTTAAACTCGAGCTTTTTATTAAAGCATATCTGCCATTTACATTATACTAAAGTGCATATCTGTGGTGACAAAATGATGCCACAGAGGCGCCATAAAATGGATGTCACTGCCATACTCTTTGTAGTCATAATTGTCGTATACAGCTGGCGTTCTCTCGGTGGCTAGCACCTACAATAATATACAGATGGTGCTCTTAAGTCTGATTATGTTGTTTTAACTCTGAGAAATAAAGTAAACGCAAATGACAAATAAATAAATAAAGACCATTGCGGTATTGCCGCTATTTTTAGTTATATATGAGCCGCGTCTGGCGATTTGGGCTCTGAATGCATAACCAGTTTGGCATCATTTAAAGTTATATCAGAGTAACATTAAGGGGGTTACACTTCTAGAATGTAGTCAGAAGATTCATTTCGGTCTACTGTTGCGTCGGTCCCTTGATCTAGAAGGCCACGAGCTCGAAATCCGTGATGGGCCAACAACTCGTGGTGTTATTCGGAGAAACATAATGCTTCGTGTGGTCCAATACAAGCCTAGGACTCGCTACTGCAACATAATATTCCATATGTATCCCATGTAGACACGTATAATCCTTATAACGTCGTTTTGACAAAAAAGTATTGGCGTTTGCTTCAAAAAAGTATTTCATTTATATTTAACGGTGATGCTTGCAGTTACTCATGGCTATATGAGCCTTGAAGCGAGAAAACCAACATTATGGCCTCTGTAATGTATCGATCCAGATCATCTGCGCTGACTGATCCGGCCCGACAATTTCCTTCTCGACGGGATAGAGGTATAGAGTAATGATTCCTGAAACAGAAAATCCACATGCTGCGAAAATCATCCGTCCGGCTTAGCCTGCACGGCATGCTTATGCTGATCCGGTTTGATACTTTACGCAGAGACCACAATGCTGGTTTTCTCGCGGGATGGCTCATATGTAGTATGGATGCTTTAAACGTGTTCCATACTCACCGTTTAACATGTGTAATGTGCAGAGAGGCAGACGATAGTTCCAGTCCACTGTTATTAATGGCTTGGCTAGAAGGTGCCGGAGATACGCGAATCTTGCCAGAAATATGGAAACGTGTCTTGCAAACCTGTCGTTTGTTGGCCTCCTGTTTTATTTTTAAAATAGAGAAAAGCAAAAATTGTAAATTGGTTAACCCTTTCCCTCATATAGACGCTTTCTGACGCCTCTGCAGCAGACGGCTTTTTGAAAACATAGTGACAAAAGAAGAAATTGCTCAAAACCAGCAATTTCTCCTTTTGCCTCAATGTTTTCCACTTTTAGTCATAGGTTATCCATTCAATTATAAAGATTTTCCATTTGTTGACAAAATATGTTCAAAGACGTCTGCTGAAGAATTGTCGCATGCGGGAAAGGGTTAAACAATATACAATTTAAGATAGAACACGCATGGAAATAGTATAACAAGTATCAGTTAAAGACGTTTCCTTAACATGTGTCAATGCATATTGCTGCTCTAGTGTAATAAAACATTCTACAAGAATTAATCAGCAATTGCGCGGCACATTAGATCTTAGCCATAGTGGTTTCTAGGGACATGCATTCTATTTCGAAAATGACGAAACTTCACCTTTTATTTCTCAGACCCCGTCTTCTACTTTCTCCTTTTATCTCTGTAACCAAATACATTTTAAGTGAACTTGATTTACATAATGTGAATGTTTGTGCATGTGGTCCAAGACTTCTTTACTTTTAAATGAACTGTTTATTTTATATACGTTTCCTTATTGCGGCATTGGTCGATTAAATATAGTATGTCGGCTACTAAAAAGTTTCAAGTTTATTCTAAGTTCGTCCAATAAAACGGATCGAGTCCATATGTTACAACCGAAGTTTCTTTCACCTTTGACCATAATTATTGGAATGGTGTAATTGTTTTGAACAGCTACCTATAGCGACATTCCCTGTGGAACACTTTAAATTGACATATTTATATAAGCGTAATGTTTATCATCAATTATTCAATATTGATAGTTGTAAATATATATGCTGTATAACTTACAGGTGGCATAACAATTAAAACTAGAACTGTGAGTGAACTCACAAAAGTATACCCCCGTCTCGCGCTTACAAGACATATGGACAGACAGACGGACGGACAGACAGATATATTTCCGACCAGGATAATCTTACTTCATTCACATCCTCAGGTTGTGTATTGCAACTGTTTAAAGCTTCATCACAATCAGTCAAGCCGTTAAGGAGGAGTTGCGCTTACAAGACATATGGACAGACAAACGGACAGACGGACGGATGTACCCATGAAGTGTATTTGTGGGGTTATTTCTTTTGTTTCAAACTTGTGGGTTGCAACACACAAGTATGCTATGCATTCCGTAATTATTCCCCTTTAACGGAATGAATAGCATTAATATGCAAATAAGATACCCCTTTATCTAAGTGTCTTTATAAGGGTGGTAGATGGGCTTTAGAACACCTCACAAGTACTCGGTCACCAGGACGGACAGGGTGATTTCTATATAACCCCCCCCCCCCCCCCCCCCCCCCCCACCCCAAAAGAAAAACTTGTTTGTGGGGGGTATAACAAGAGCTGTCCATGAGACAGCATGCTCGACTATTTGCCATTTCATTCGATAGTAAACAGTGGTTAATGAGATAAGTGCATGATGGTACCTTGCATGCTTAACTTTAACCAAATTGTCAAAGTCAAACAAGCGCCATGATTTGTACACAATTTATACAAGAGTTATCTAACTTGACTGTCTGACACACCTACAGACA
Organism: Serripes groenlandicus; assembly: GCA_031761405.1. NCBI lineage: Eukaryota > Metazoa > Mollusca > Bivalvia > Cardiida > Cardiidae > Serripes > Serripes groenlandicus. The sequence goes on along the minus strand of JASEVX010000009.1, from coordinate 63,333,335 downwards.
TGAATGAAGTTTCAAGTCAGTATCATTATTTGCTACTGAGATATGTTCATGATGGTATCTTGCATGTAAAACTTTAACCAAAAGTTCAAAAAGGGGCATAATTGTGTCAAAATCTAATAAAAGGTTTTAGGACTTACCCTGCAAGGTCATTTGATGATGCCCAATAAGTGTGTCAAGTTTCAAAGCAATAGCATATGTGGTTTGTGAGAAAGAGCCTTGCATGTAAAAAACGTTAACAACAGTTGCAACGCCGACGCCAACGCCGACACCGACGCCGACACCGACGCACAATTGACTGTAATAGCTCTCATATTCTTCGAATAATCGAGCTAATAACATGTATACTATGTATATAACATTTCCCCGTTTTAATAACATGTTTAATGGTGTCTCCTTTGGTTTCACCTTCTCTGAACGATGACTAGAGTCTCAACCCGGAAGTAAACATTCTTCAACTTGTACACAACAAGTTATATGAGCCGTTCAACGAGAAAACCAACATTATGGACTTTGCGGAATGTATTGACCCAGATCCGCCTGCGAAGTCCTCGCATGCTAATCCGGGCCGTCACATTCCGTCACATTGGGGTAGAGGTATAGAGTAATGATTCTTGAAACAGAAAATCCACAGGAGACGAAAAGTGTCTGTCCGTGTTAGCCTGCGCGTCACGCTGATCCGGGACGGTACTTTACACAGAGTCCACAATGTTGGTTTTCTCGTGGTACCATATGTGGCTCATATTTTAACAACAATTAATTATTTCCGTGCAATACATGTTTGCAGCAATTAACGGCAAATGATGTACATGTTTGTAATATTGTCGGAGTACATTTGTTATTAGTCGCCGGGCAGAAGCCCGCGACTTCTATTTTTAATAGCTTTTCGGAAATCACATGGGAGGGCGGCTTATTATTAGAAAGAAACAAATCTAGATGATTTGAACATATTACAATTGTGGTTGTTTACGAACACTAATAAATGACACATCTAAAATGAAATAAATATTCCGATTTTTTAATGTTTGCAGTTTTTTTTATTTCACTCGCATTTAAGTTTTTTGTCTTATTTACGAAGACAAAAGTGGTCCCTTCAAGACGTGAACCAACACCCCCTAATGCAGACTCTTATGTGTCATCATTGAGGTCAATTTCGGATTCTCCTTTTAATAGCAATTTTAACTTACTAAATGTTGTTTTCATGTTCAAAGAGATGTCTTGATTTGTGTAGAATTCATTTAATAATGTTAATCCATGAATATCTAAGGTAGGAACTGTTTCTAAGCTAAATATAGACCCTATTCTGTTGTGTAGGTTCGTGACCTTTAACATCGATTTTCGCGCATGCGCATTTCGATATGAAAAAGCGAGTGATATTATTTTATTTTAGACAAGTACAAGACGAATGTTTGACGCAAAGCGTCAAAGAGAAGCCGCAATATTTCGTTGTACATGTAGAAATAAGAAAAAAAGAACATTTTTAAATCCACAAACAATAGAACAATAAACTGTAGACGGTACTGCTGATATATTTCTCCTTTTGAAGACTTTTGTTTTCTTCAAATTACCTCCCTTTAAAGCAATACCAGGATATTTACCTTGTGATTCGAATAAGATTGACAAACATTGAAATTATATGAATGAATACTATTATTTAAATAAGTAACAACAGCAAAATTAAATTTAAGCCAAGATAAATGTGTACACATTTCGTTAATTTTTTATAGATACCCTAATGTATAGGTGAATATAAAATTTATAAGTAAATGTTTTCATTTCAACGTTCGTTATGTTTGAAAAGACTAAGGAAAGTCAAGAATACAAAAATAAATCAATGCAGTCTTTTCCGGCGACATTGATGCCTTGCATCAACTTTCTCTTGTATGTATACATATATATAGATATATATATATATAAGTGGTGCAACAAGAAACCCAACATTAGCGTAATTATTATACCTGTGAACAAATATATGCCATCGGATCTTCAATGTACGAACGGTAACAGTAAAGTTAGAAACAGTTATTTATAAATTGTTTGATACCGTATATGACATATTGGCGAACAGTGCAGGGCCAAATTATACTGTGCATATGCACGTTCTCATCTGATTCTAGAATGATCGCAAACAGGCTTAAGGTCGGTTTTCGCAGACCACCGAACATATCGAGGGCTTGGCGTGAAACAGTTGTAACTAAAAACGTATTTTAAAAACCCTAGTTTAGGGGCAATTTTGGCCCCTTTGTAAACAATACAAATTTAGGTGCCATTGCTCAGAACGAGCAATGGCACCTAAATTTCCATTGTTTACCAACAAAAATGGTTTAACGCTTATATAGACTTCATGGTGAGGTGATAAACCTTGGTAGAAAAAAATAGGAATTTTAGTTACAACCCTTTCACGCCAAGCCCTCGATATGTTCCTGTCATTAACGTCCGTTACATTTCGGTCCCATTTAGTTTGAATTTAAACTCTGTGGTGAAATAGCTTATACGTGTATATATCACGATCTATTTCCGCGAAACCTTAGCGATGTCCCGGATGATTGATATGTTTCAGATTGCTTTCCTCTGCCAGGGACTTTAACCCACAACTTTACGACAGTGGATACTTTCTCTTACATCTTCCCATTCATGCAAGCTAATTTATTGTATCGATTAACTCGTATGATGTGTTCGAACGCCGATAAAAATGTATAAAGACACTAATACGACTCCAAATCAGTGTCACTTAAACGCATAAATAAGATTATGTTGTAAAGCGTCTGATTGACACCAATTTGATCTAATATCTCTTTCACAAAGTGAAAACGGAAGTGGGGTCGTGTTAAGAATACATAGACATTAATGACGTGCTACAGACAAATATGCAAATGGGACCTGTCCTTTACATTAGCGTTTTACTTCACACCGAAGCTTTTAAATGTCTCAATTTGATACATGTACAGAGTAGCAAATGAGTTAATTAACGACTCTGATTCAGACAATTTATAAAATATATTTCTTTGAAAACTTTGTTTGAAAAAAGAGAAAATGCTTTTATTATCGAACCGTCTATCTTGCTACAGTTTGCTTTTCGTGACGGCATATCATTTTCGTCTGCAGTTTCAATAAATGCAGACACCTCGTCCCCCTAAACCCTCTAAGCAATAGCTATACCGGATAAAACTGCAGCATGATTAGTGCTCCTATATGTCTATACAAGGTAATGAGCTAATCGTTTACCCCATACAATATTTAAGAGTAATTTGCTTTGAAAAATGGCTCCATCCAAAAAGAAATGACGTCAGTGAAAACTACCTCATCATTCAAAGTCGAAAACAAGCAATGGGAAAAGAAAATAGTTTTCATAACGAGCAGTTTATCATCATTTGCAAATATTGTTCAAGTAAATGTCGTCTGCTGCTAATGTTCCAAATGTTGTCTGGCCAAGGGTTAGGGTTAGTTGATAAGGGTAGAGTTCAGATAAGGAGGGGTATACAACTCTTTTCCCCCACAATATCTTTTTTATTATCCAACCAAACCCAATGTTGTGGGTACTCAAAAGAATTG
>JASEVX010000009.1:63062322-63329586 GCA_031761405.1 Serripes groenlandicus | reverse complement strand
CTATGTTTTCAAAAAGCCGTCTGCTGCAGAGGCGTCAGAAAGCGTCTATATGAGGGAAAGGGTTAACCTTTACAATCTCGCAGGCGCATTTTGAAGCATCTGAAGTAGACGACCTTTTACAACATTTTAGCAAAGGGAGAAACTGCTCATGATGAGAAATTTCCCCTTTTTTTCAAATTGCTTTCATCTGTATTTATTGAATATTCTCTACATTTTACAGATTTAACATAATTTTCTCTAGCCGTTTTCAATAAAACGTTTTTATAATCGTCGATGTAACTTTTGACAAAGTATATAGAAGTGCAGCCCAAATAATCGTAATACTATGTACATTTGAATGATACCACATGCAGCTATAAGGCTATAAGACGTGAACTTGCTAGACTCGGTCCATCTATAGGTATATATATACACATGTAGATCAACCAACTATGGAGTGTGCGCATAGTTTCACCCGAGTCTTCAATAAAGACCCCTAATAGCTTATTCTCCCAGCTCATTTATCACGTTCCCACTTAAAGGAAGCTTTCTGACGCCTCTTTAGCAGACGACTTTTGAAAATGTTTCAGAAGTTTATATGAGGAAACCATGAAAAGCTCAAAGACTGTCATGCTTTCACCGTGTTGTTTCATTATTTTGTTGACGTGTGTTCAAATGTTTCTCAACTTATTTAAGCAATACCACATTTTATTTTGTATTTTGTCAAACGTCTGATATAATGACATCATAATGATTTACACTCGTAAAGCTTCCCCTATATTTATAAAACCAGGAAACATATGAGTAGGTGAACTGGCCGCCGTGATATTGTTAAAAACGGCGTTAAACCCCAATCAATCAATATAATATTGATACATTGCTGTTTTATAATTCCCTATATTTAAACATGTTAATGTATTATGGGTAATAAAATAGTGTAATTGAAATTGTTGAAATTGAAATTGAATATGAACTTTCTGTTAAAAAAATCGACGTAACCGGATCAAAGTATAATTGGTCATTGTATTATGTGCACAGAAACATTTATTATTACAGAGAATGTTAAACTTACCTCCGTGTTCAGCACGCATTGAAAAAGAAACACGAAGAAACCCTGTAAATAAAAATGTTGGATTGATAAGACCACATTCACACTCTTTCACGATGGATAAGTGAGGAAAGAGTTAACCCTTTCCCGCATACGACAATTCTGCAGCAGACGACTTTGAACGTATTTTGTCAAAACATAGAAAATCTCCATAATTGAATGGATAACCTATGTCAAAAAGTGGAAAACATTGTGGCAAAAGGAGAAATTTCACGTTTTGTGCAATTTCTTCTTTTGTCACTATGTTTTCAAAAAGCCGTCTGCTGCAGAGGCGTCAGAAAGCGTCTATATGAGGGAAAGTGTTAAAAGAGAAGTCCGCTGTAAATACATCGGAACAATGTTACATTCTATCATTTGCAGGGAATTATTTCGAAAAAGAAAGTAGAAAACAAGATGTGCGCAAGATGACAATTGCAATTTTGGGCTCAGAATAGACCAGAATGTCCCATTATCCTAGGCAGTTGTCAAATGTCTTCTGTGGGCAATAGTTCAGAACAAAGCCTTTATCCTTGCTGCTGTAGCCATGTTTTGAAAACTGGGTGGCTGGTATACCTCCTGTAAGTTGAACTGTTGCTGTAATGTGACTAATTCAATCTATGAATTCAATCTAAACTAGGCACGTGACATGAAAACCTACCTTCAGGATTTGTGCGAACAAACTATATACACAACTAAGTAGAAAACAGTGTGAGCAAAGTGACAATTGCTATATTGAGCTTAGAATAGTCCAAAATGTCCCATTATCCTAGGCAGTTGTCAAATGTATTATGTGGGAAAATGAATATCAGCGCAATAATTAAGAACAAAGCCTTTATCTTTGCTGCTGTAACCATGTTTTGAAAACTGGGTGGCTGGTTTACCTCCTGGGAGTTGTACTGTTGCTGTAATGTGACTAATTCAATCTATGAATTCAATCTGTAGTAGGCCCGTCACACGAAAACCGACCTTCAGTGCTTGTGCGAACAATTGATTGATTGATTGATTGGGATTTAACGCCGTTTTTAACAATTTCTCAGTTATATCACGGCGGCCAGTTCACCTACTCGTGCATTTCCTGGTTTTCTCACACCAGTACTCCACACAACAATCTTCTAAAACAACTGGCTGCTTTGCCCATTGGTGGAAGACGAATGACGCATGTCTCATTGACTTTTTTTCAATCGTCTCGGAAAGAAAGTTGGCCGAATCGAGATTCGAACTCACAACCCCTAGATTGACAGCCCGCGTCGCTACCGACTGAGCTACCGGGGCTCGGCTTGTGCGAACAAACTATGTACAGTCTGTCCAGGGTCTTTACTTTTGAGTGCACTCTAACGCAGAACAAGCATTCTGTTTATATCTCGAAATATATTGTTTGGAGTTTAATGCCTTTTACAATGGTATTTTAGTTATATCACCCCGTGTCACCTCATGTTTCTCGCACCTCTACCCCACACAACATTTTGTCAGTGGCTACTTTAGGACAAGTTTAGGAGTATTGATTATAAGCCCATTGGTTGAAGAAAAATGACGCTAGTCACAATGACTTGTGTCAGTCATGTGAAATGTCGAATAGCTGAGCCTGGTCTCGAACTCACGACCGATGTATCGATAGCCCTCGTCAATTCCACATGCTCTACACATATTAGAACCAGGTTCCGAAACTATAACACTCTGAACACGTTCTGAACTTCATGCTCCAAGTAAGGCTTCTGATTGGTCAATTTGAAGAAAAAATTTGCTAATTCTAAGCACAGATTAAACTTTTATAGTTTAGGAGCCAGGGTCCAATTCCACCAACCATGCTTAGCGTTAAGTAATACTTAAAAACTTAAAGGCGTATTTCATCATTTTTTCCCGTAATAAAAATGCTAAAATATTTCATTTCTTAACAAGTATTGTTCGTCTGCTTTGTAACTATTTCTGTCAACTTTCATAAATACATTCCACCGTTCATGTTTTGCACAATTTTAGGGAAACAAAACTGATATGATGAAATATGAGTTGTCCCGCGAGAAAACCAACAGTATGGACTCCGCGTAATGTATCGACCCAGATTAGCCTGCGCAGTCCGCGCAGACTTATCCAGGCCGACACATTCCACCTCAGGGTTATAGAGGTATAGAGTAATGATTCCCGAAACAGAAATCCCCAGGTGGCTAAAAGTGTCTGCACGGATTAGCCTGCGCGACATGCTTTAGCTGATCCGGGTCGATACATTACGCAGCGTGCACAATGTTGGTTTTTCCTCGAGGAAGGCTCATATTATGCTTTTAAGCGTTTTGGTATTACTTAGCTTTAAGGAAGGATGGTGGAAATGGATCCTGGTCAATAGTTAAGAGTCATAACATAACAGCAAGCATTGTAATGGGACTGCGATTACAATCTCGTATAAACCCGAAGGACGCGAGATTTTGTTGCGATAATATAATTTGGTAAATTGCCGAGCCATGTCTATCGGGTTTTTTAACCCTTTCCCTCATACGACAATTCTGCAGCAGACGACTTTGAACATATTTTGTCAAAAAATAGAAAATCTCTATAATTGAAGGGATAACCTATGACTTAAAGTGGAAAACATTGTGGCAAAAAGAGAAATTGCTCGTTTTGAGCAATTTCTTCTTTTGTCACTATGTTTTCAAAAAGTCGTCTGCTGCAGAGGCGTCAGAAAGCATCTATATGAGGAAAAGGGTTAATGGATACGATGAATGATCGCCTGTGTCATTACCCAATGGACCACTCAACAAGAATGAAACCAGACTTTGAGACGTGGAGACAAGCAAAGGTCAAGAAGAGAGGCTACACTTTCGAGCAATCTGATCAGGTCCTTATGCCTTTCATTAACGTTTAAAAAGGCATTCTGGAAGCCTCCCCGCAAGAGTTATGACCCAGAATCATCTGCACAAATATGCAATTTGGTCTTGAATGACTTGAATTTAGACCTGTCCCATATGCAGATGTATTACGAAGATTACGACTTTTGAAAAAGACAAAAAAAAAATAATGCTCAAAATGTGTAATTTCTACTTTTAGCACAATATTTTCAACTCTATTCAGGCTACCGTTTATTAAAATGTTCCATATTTTCTCCGAGATTATTTCCCAAGTCGTTTTCTGTAATTTCTACTTTTGGCACAATATGTTCAACTCTATTCAGGCTACCGTTCATTGAAATAATCCATATTTTCTCCGAAATTATTATCCCAAGTCGTTTTCTTATCTGTAATTTCTACTTTTAGCACAATATTTTCAACTCTATTCAGAATGTTCCATATTTTCTCCGAGATAATTTTCTCCGAGATTATTTCCCAAGTCGTTTTCTGTAATTTCCTTCTATAATGGAAGAAAGGGGTAACAAGAAAACCCTCAGAAGGTCGATTTTCGCGTAACGTGTCCCAAATGGACTAGTATTAATGGTGTTTTCGCTCAGCCACGAGACATAAATCATGCAAAATATATATGGGAAGTACTATGAGAAAAAGCGGGCATTGTGCTCTTCTCTGTTCTCAATACACTTGGTATTTGACACATCCTGCAACAAAAATAACATTACTTGAAAAGATTGCGAGAAAAACAGAATAGCTTTAATGTATAAAAAATTATCTTCCACATTTTCAACAATATCAATTCTCTCCTCTGCGTCATTCAATTTTAAAAGCAATCTGGATATGTTATATTGGATGAATAGTGAAAACAAATCGTTCGCCTCGACATTGGAAGACCAGCATTGGAGCCTCAATGGCACCGGTTCTGCAATCAAACAATCACGTTTGATGGAGAGCACCATTAACCACCCATTTTAGAGTCTATGCACGGTAAAATCGAGGTGAGACGGTTGAATGCGGGTGTAAAACACTCGAATCGGACGATGTGTTCAATCCACCACATGGTTGACACTTTCCGATCATTTGCCAAATAAACAAATATGTACATGTATGACGGAATACACTGGGTCTAGGTATGAAACAAACACAGAAGTTTGAAGACATCACGTCTGATTGTGATACATACTTTTTTTAAACAAATTAGAATATGATCTTGATTGAACGAGGGAGGGGAAATTATTGTAAAACATGTGTCCTTCTCCTCGCGTCATCTATCGGCGTTTACGAACACTAGATACGACCACGAGAGCAGTCGTCGTATATTGTTCTACATTGTCTCATTCTGATGATTTCGTTTTGTTGGGGTTTTTACTCCGTTTTCAACATTATTTCAGTTATATCAGTGTGACAGTTGGCTTATTCATGATCCCTGGGTAAACAAACCAGTACTGTGCCTTGTCCAAGAGCACTCCACCATGACCACAGCGCCGCGACTGGGGATCAATCTCGGACGCTAATCACTCGACCACGGCGGATTCCTTACTGATGTATATATGTATTGAACAAGTGATATAAAGAACAAAGACAACACACGAGACATGTCTGGCTATTTGGGGTATAATTGCATGACCTTATCCCTTTCAATGCCGAATTTCACAAAGTCGACTCTTCCATTCTGAAAATTTGACCACTCCATGTTCTGTCCGATGGGAAATTTGGTACAGTTTAATGCTTAAGTATCATAACAATGCAACATTCAGGAGAGACACTCCTGAATCTGCATTGTTTGCAAAAAGCCTCGAATAGCCTTTGGAGAGGAAAGGGTTAATGGGATCACAAAAAAGGGATAGGCCTTTGATACTAACACTTTATATTGGACTAGAATTTCAACCAGTACCAGGCTAGGAAATGCTCATTTTAAACCATGACAGCCGCATGCTGTGTTCAGAGGTTACAGCTGGTCTGTACAATAATACACAAGCGAGCAGCGTACGCCTGGATCTGCACTGTATGCAGACTAAGCGGTACCCGTCTCACATTGTAGTAAAGAGTTGTGGTCAGCCTCAAACAAATTCAACACACACAGGGTTTAAGTGTTGTGGACAGGCGCAAACAAATTCAAACAGAAATGAAAGGTTTTGTTTGTTTGTTTTATTGGGATTTTAACGCCGCTTTCAACATTATTTCAGTTATATCACGGCCACAGTTCACTTATTCATTATCCCTGGGTAAACAAACCAGCACGAGGTTAGAAAATGTGCCTTGCCCAAGGGCACTCCTCCATGACCGTCGTGCCGCGACTGGGGAAATGAAGGGTTAAGAATCAACGAATAGTTGTGTTTTTTCCCCTACTATTTGCATTACCTAGTCCATAAAGCACTAATGGTCAAACTAATCACATTTGGTACGGCCACATAAACATGCTATGTTCGAATAGTGTAGACGACGTCTCGTCATTACTGACAAATTGGTTTATAAGAGGAACCGGTGTGATAACACGTCCAAACTTTCTGATCTTAAAATGGGCGACGCTATGTGTGATAATTGTCAGGAGTTTTCCTGAAAGCTTCTGTGAGTGGTTCGTGATAAGTGCAGATCCAGATTAGACTGTGTGGATTCGTAGGCTGATCTTCAACTTTATCGGTTGTAATTGTATAAAAGTTAGCCATAAGAACGCAATGGTTTAGGAATGGTCATACTTTTTTGTTATATAATTCCTAAGCCGGCTTTGTTAATATTGTTCGTGTAGTTGGAATTGGAATCGTATTATATTTCAGCCGCGCCTTACGAGTAATGGGTTGTAATGGCACGCCTTCATTTTAGAATAATTTGGCATAAAACTGTTTGGGCTACATTTGAACGTGCATGTGTTCATTAACGCGACCTGTTTTAATTTACATGCATGTATTAACAAGTAGTATACATACAAGTATTAACAAGTAGTATACATACATGTATTAACAAGTAGTATACATACATGTATTAACAAGTAGTACACATACATGTATTAACAAGTAGTACACATACATGTATTAACAAGTAGTATACATACATGTATTAACACGTATTATACAAACATGTATTAACAAGTATTATACTTACTTGTATTAATAAGTATAATACATACATGTATTAACAAGTATTATACTTACATGTATTAATAAGTATGATACATACATGTATTAACAAGTATTATACATACATGTATTACAAGTATTATACATACATGTATTAACAAGTATTATACATACAAGTATTAACAAGTATTATACATACATTTGTAGTTATCACAACCGGCAACGCTTTGCCTTTAAGACACCATCCATATAAACATATTATTAAAGCATAAAGCCACATGACATGACGTTTTTTACAATTAAACAATAACACTCTGATTATATGCAATTTGAAAACAGTGTGTGGTAATGAGACATCGAACTTAGTATGCAATTTCTATTTTCACACAATGACCCACTTTGAAATAAACAACGTGCCTGTGTATGTATCACATATATGAGCCGTCCCGCGAGATAACCAACATTTTGGACTCTGCGTAAAGTATCGACTCGGATCAGCCTACGCATGTCGCGCAGGCTAAACCGGACAGACACTTTTCGCCTCCTGTGGATTTACAGTTTCAGGTAGCATTACTCTATACCTCTATCCCCCTGAGAATGTGTCGGCCCGGATTAACCTTCGCAGGCTGATCTGGGTCGATACATTACGCAGAGTCCATAATGTAGGTTTTCCCGCAGGATAGCTCATATGCGGACAGTGAAGACTCTGATGAGACTATGAGAATACACAGGCTCCCCTGAATCATCACTGTACACAGAACCATTAAGCCCCACAACCGCCAGACGCGGCTCTTATAAATGTGAGCTTTTCACTATTTCCGATAAACAGTTCAGTTATAATATGGCAACATAACAACTCGTATTCACGATCCCGCGGGACAAACCAGTACCAGAATAGAAATTTACGTTGTCGATAGGTACTCCATTGCCGCGAACTAATGATCGAACACGGGACGTTCGGGCTATAATACACAAGGAAACAAACCACTCGGTCATTGCAAATTCCCAAATGTTTTCCTGACCGATTCAGACTCATCATAATGATTTATTTCATAATTCATTTAGTCTTATGTTATCTTGTCTATTGCAATCATTGAATAGTAAGAAAATGAACCGAAATAAATTACACTTACGTCATGGGAAAATCATTGCGGCAATTGGAGAAATTGCCCATAATGAGCAACATCTCCTTTTACCACAATATTTTCAACTTTTTAAACTTTCCCTTATTGAGACGCCTGCCGCAGATTGTTGTACGTGGGAAAGGGTTTATCACGTTATCTATAGCGTGTTATTCAGTATAAATAAATATGATTTATCGCACTCGTACTGCCAGTTGAGACATAAGCTACATGTGTACATGTATACAATTCACAACGCAAAACGGAAATTTTGGTATGGACATGCGTTGACAGACATACTCATTGGGTCCGTGTTAAGGTTTTTACTGTGGTATAATGTCGTTCTTATTATTTATTCGGTCATATTACGGAAAACAGTTCATCTATTCATTTGTTTTCTGGCTTTCCCTGGTGTTTTCAAGTAACCAGGGGCGTAGCTTGGCAATACTAAATGTGTAGGCCGTCTCGTGGGAAAATCAACACTGTGGACTCTACGTAAAGTATCGACTCGGAAGAGCCTAAGCATGCCGCGTAGGCTTACCCGGATGTACACTTTTAGCCTCCTGTGGATTTTCTGTTTCAGGAATCACTACTCTATCTATCCCCCCCTTAGACGGAATGTGTCGGCCGTATCAGTCTGCGCGGACAGCGCAGGCTGATCTGGTCGATGCATTACGCAGATGTGTATCGCCGCAGCTGCATTTTGGGGCATTGTTACATGCTGTTATTGCATAGACACTGTTATCCCGCTGACTGATGTCAGACACATAACTTGTCCGTTAGTCAAATGGCGGAAAGAATGTTAATCGAGCTGGGTTCGAACTCACAACCCATTGACTGACAACCCGCGTCGCTACCGATTGAGCTGCCGGGGTTCAGATGGGTCAGTGTTAAGAACACTATATATAAAACTACTACTTTTATGTTACTGTTATGTTTTGAGTGTTATAAGATGTTTAGTGGGCCGGAGACATGTTAAATTGTTAGCATAACCGTATATACATTGTATTGTATTGTATAATATTGTATCACATGACAATGTTTGGATCCGATCTAATATAGCCTACCCATTACGTATTTCTGTATATGTCACACGTGCAATATAACATGACCGAATCACTATTTTTTTTATTCATCCGCAAATGTTTACAGTATGGCAGAGAACGTGTATCCGGTAAACACAAACGTCACGATAGATGGACGAGGTAAGGGGACCATTATCGGTCATACCAATTTGTTTTTGTGATTAGTTACCAGTTTATTAAGTATTACATGTTGGGACTTTTTTCTGACACCGAAAACCCGATTTTCCTTTTGTGCTTCGTCATATGATAAAAAGAATCTGACATTCGTTATCATGTCAGATCCTATATATGTTGTAAATGTATTCATAAGCTCACCTGTAAGGAGTTACATATGGCGAAGGCATATTCAAACAGAATCAGGTCTTCGTTGATAGCCAGCAGCCCGAATACCCAGGTGAGTCCCAGAAGGGGCATCAGAAACAACGTTCCTTTGATACCGGCCGTGATTTGATCCCTGTGTTTCGGTCTCTCCAGCTTCACTGAACTTATCACAATTCTCAGCACCATGACAAGAATGACAATATTGATCTGTAATCGAATAGTATGGGAGTTTTTAGCTAGTCAAATTCGGCGGTTAACCGTCGATTCCGCCAAATCTAAACATCACCATTATAAATAATCGCATAATAGAAACTTTATTTAGAAATTAAGCATTATAGCTCATAATCAAATAATACAAATATAATAACATACAGTGGACAATGGCATAACATGGTACATCTTTTGCATGTATTAACACAAGTATAATTGTAGAATTGCATAAAGGATCAATATGGAGTTCTGGACACCCTAATTTTGCGGTAGACGTCGATTCCGCTAAATTTAAACATTATCATTATATATTATCGTAAATATATCAAAGAATTTTCTATTATGAAACATAACAGAGCAAAACAGAAACTGAAATTAGATATTTTAAAAGCAATATTGCTCATAGTAAAAAAATTACACATGCTTGTAACATACAGTGAAAAATGACATGGCATGGAACATATTTACACTTATAAAAAATAAACAAAAATATCAGTGTAAATGTGAGGTGAAAGAATTGTATAAGGGATACATATAGAGTTCTGGACATCCCTATAACTGTTCTGGTACATAAGTACTCTAATTAACAGCATGAGGCATTTGATTTTTGAAAACATTTAGTTTATCATGGTGCAAAGTTTGACTTTGTGTTCTTTTAAATATCTAACGTGATTGTAACATCCGCCAAATTAAGCCTTCGACAATTAATAAAGTACTTCAACAAAACCCCACACATTTCTAGTACCCCACAATTATAGCACCATCCAATATCTAGATTCAAATTAATGTCCCAGTGAGTCAAGCCTTGCGATTATGGTTGATAAGTGCATTCCGCTTGGACATACTTTTAATACATATGTGCCGTCCCGCGAGAAAACCAACATTGTGGACTCTGCGTAAAGTATCCACCCGGATCAGCCTAAGCATGCAGCGCAGGCTTACACGCATAGATACTTTTCGGCTCCTGTGGATATTCTGTTTCATGAATAGTTACTCTATATCTCTGTCCCCCTGAGACGGATTGTGTCGGCCCGGATCAGTCTGCGCGGACTGCGCAGGCTGATATGGGTCGATACATTACGCAGAGGCAATAACGTTGGTTTTCTCGCGGGACGGCTCATATTATCTTAAACTAGTAGGGCTACAACTTTATTTTTGGCAGAATGTGCTTTTAGGTATGTATAACAAATATGTGGGCTGTGAGTGAAGACTGTGGTAAGATCGTGCTGATGCATTGAAGTCCGACGTAATACTTTCCATTGCTAGAATTGAATAAGTAGCCGCGAGAAGCGATTTGGGGTCTTGATGCATCTGCGTTTACAGTCTCATCCCGTACAGTCTAGTTTTCCCGTATGTACCTTGTTATGATCCCGTCGCGTGGCTCCTATATATATGAAGATTCTATTAGAGATGAAACAGGTTGAACCTTATACACTGTATAATATACAGTTAGACCTGTGTTTAAAGACCACCCATGGGGAGTGAACAATCTGGTCTTTGTTCACAGGTGGTCTTTACTTGCATGGTCATTTATACAGAAAATGAGCATTCATGGAAACTAAAAAGATGATCGCTACAGACAGGGAATTGCTATTCCGAGGTAGTCTATAACACAGGTTCGACTGTTAATTCATTTACTTGCATTGTTAATTGATAGACAAAAACGCATGAGAAGAAATACGCATATCTCTATTATGGTTTCTCTCCGTATTTATATACGTATTCTTTATTCTTGAATAATCTAATAATAATGATGAGCTGTCCCGCAAGAAAACCAACATATGGCCTCTGCGTAATGTATCGACCCAGATCAGCCTACGCAATCCGCGCAGGCTAATCCGGGCCGACACATTCCGTCTCAGGTGGATAGAGGCATAGAGTAATGATTCCTTAAACAGAAAATCCCCAGTAGGCGAAAAGTGTATATCCTAATTTTCCTGCGCGGCATGCTTTAGCTGATCCGGGTCGATACTTTACGCAGAGTCCACAAAAATTGGTTTCCTCAGGAGACGGCTCAGAATATTATATATGTGTGTGTTAGTCACGTTACGAGAAATCCGACCTTCAGGATGTGGCGATAAATTTGTTCGACATTTAACATAAAAAAGAAATCTATACGAAAGTCGATTCTTATGTATCATGGAATCAACCCTTTCCCATATTCAGACAGTACTGTGTCGCATTTTCAGGGGACAACTTTTTATAAATATTGAGACAAAACGGAGGAGTTGCTCATTGTTAGAAATTTCTACTTTTGTCTAATATCTTTTATCAATATGCCATAGCTATGCTTCAGTTTTATACATTTTCCAAATCGTTGCTTATTTGTTGTATGTTTCAAAGAGTGAAGTTACAAGCTGTTATACAGAACAAATACACGTACATAACTCATAGTAGAAATTGCTCCATGCGAAAGTCTTTTTTTTTTAGTATGACATGAGTCACTGGTAAATTAGGATAACCTTGTTATCAACAAGATACAGGGACTCTGATTACATTCCCACCATTAGTCCATTATTCCATTAGGAGGGGCGTTTTTGTTAATCATCAGATACTATAAATGACCGAGATGGGATTCGAACACAGGAGCCATGCGTTGATATGCTATTTATTGTCATATCGACAGTGCTCGACGTGGCACACATATCATTGATAGCCGGCTAATTTGTTGATGAAGCTCACTCGCATAAACTAAATGTCGCTGTCTGTTGTTTGCCAATCATAACTGTATCTCTGGGGTTCGGGATAGTTTCCGGATTAGTCATGTTAACTCAGCAGTCGAGACTTTTCAATAAATTATACATTAATTGAATTAAATCAACGTCAGCATAACATTTACTTGCCATTTACAAAAATGTCACCAGACAGCTATACAACACGATGACCGTATATGATATTTCTAATTTGAGATGACTACGTTTTCAAATGATTTTCGGTATTATTACGGCTTTGCCATGTTGCTTCTTTTTTTTTTTGTATTTGTTTACGCCAATTTCAACAATTATTCAGTTATATCATGGCGTGTCCTGATTTACCGGTTATTCTGGTCCATTTATCCTGACACCAGCGAGTTCCTGGTCTTCTCGTGGCAGAACTCCACAATTAGCTTTCCTCACATAGAGAATCTAAGCCGACTGATAGAAGAAGATTGACGCTAAACAGAATTTATCGAACAGAATAAATAGCCGAACTTGGATTCGATACCATGACCGCTGGATATATCAAGGGCTTGGCGTGAAACGGTTGTAACTTAACACCTATTTTTGAAAACCCTGGTTTAGGGGCAATTTTGACCCCTTTGTAAACAATGCAAATTTAGGAGCCATTGCTCAAAACGAGCAATGGCACCTAAATTTACATTGTTTACGAAGAAAAATGATTTAACGCTTATAAAGACTTCATGGTCAGGTGATTAACCTTGGTAAAAAAATACAAATTTTAGTTTCACGCCAAGCCCTCGATATAACCTGACTAAGCTGTACCGTTGTTTGCTAGGTATGATACCAGCACTAGTAGGCTATTTATCCTTACAACACAGATTCAGTCGTTATGTCAACCCCACAATCCTGATCGCCAAGGACGGAATTACTACAATGTTAAAAAATCTTTGATTTGACCCAGGCCGGAGGTCGAACCCGCGTCATCACGCACCCAAAGGGTCTACTCTACCACTACAACACCGAGACGGTCTATCAACATTAACGGTCTTCAAAAAAACGTATTAAAATTTTGCAATTATTTCAAAATCAATGAAAGGTCGGTTTTCTTGTGTCAAGGCTCAATTCGGATATTGTCAGATTGTTCAGTACGACCATTATGGTATCTATGAGTATGACTCGCAGACTGCCCTCATCGCAGAGCGTGTTTGTAGTTAAACAATGTCATTAAAATAAGGCATAAACGTTGCTGCAGTAAAAAAAAAAAACCTGTTTACCTCTTATGAATGCCTATTACAAATCGTCTCTGAATGACCTTTGCATCGGCTAATAAAAGTGATGCTTACAAAACGTTAGGTATCAACAGGGGAGATAACCCATATATACCATTTATGCAGTGTGGACAGATCTAACATACGAACAGCGAAGTATTTTAATCTGGTTTGAGTGAGTTTGTAGGTTAAGAATCTTTAAACTGTTTTATCAAGTTTACGCTGCTTTAAATAGCTTTTGCGTGCATTACCGTGTGTGCACATGAAGCAGTCTGATCGTGGCCTGTATTGTCAGCTTTTAATCCATGCTTGGTTATCACTATAATTATTGATCTGCAACATACCTTGAGGTAAGTGCATATATCATTATAATGATGATGATGATTATTACCAATACGTTGACAGTTATGATAATGCTGCTGCTGCTGCTGATGATGATGATGATGATGGTGATGATGTTGATGATGATGATGATGTTCCTTTGATAGACAGCTGTGTTGAATACTGGTGTGATAAAACACATCGATAGGTGAACTGGCCATCATGATATGAACAAACAGTTGTTGAAAACGGCTTTAAACCTCAATCAACAATTAGCATTAGCATTGATGCACATGCAAGTATTTTTCCACCTACAAGTAATAATTATATTAAAGTGTTTGCAGAACACATATAACTTATATATTTGGTGAGTTCCAATTTAAAATGTCATTTCTAATTAACCCTTTCCTACATAAAGATGCGTTATCACGCCTCTACAGTTGACAACTTTGGAAACACTGTCGCAAAATGAGCAATTTCGTCTTTGTAACAATGTGTTTACTTCATTTGATCATTACACACCCTTTATGGAGATTGTTCATATTTAAGCCAAGATGTTTTCAACGTCGTCTGCTGCGAATTTGTTGTTTGTGCTCATAAAATTAACGAATACTTACCACGATTACTGCTACAGCCGGTCCAACAAATGCCCAAATTGTACTGCGATAGATTGATAACCAGCAACTGTCAATATTTTACAAACAAAATAACAAGAGACACAGGTAAAAACAAGTCATCCACGTCAAGCGAAAATGGGCCATAAGGCATATGCGAACATGGAAGGGACATACACGTGAGTCTGTCAAATAATTGCTCAAATTGAACTGCAATGATTTGACAACCAGAACTTTCAAAAACAGAAAGAAACTACATAACAGATAACACTACGAAAACCGATTTACTTTATTCATAGTGTTATTAACTCTTTCAGCGCCAAAGGCAATATTGAGCTTTTTGCAAACAATGCAGATTCAGGTGAGTCAGCTCGTAACGAGCTGTCTCACCTGAAATCTGCATTGTTTGGCTGTGAGTTATAAAAATATTACAAAAATCCTATAACATGAAAAAAGAGTCGTCCGAGTTTGAACATGGAAGAGTCTACTTTAAACAATTCGGCGCTGAAAGGGTTAAATGCTCGAAGTGTTTGGGGAAAAAAAAATGATTTGCATGGTGTTTTACGCCGCTTTAAACATGTGTTCAGTTATATCACGACGTTTCCTTGGTAAGCTACCGGTACGTCTGGTAAATTTATCCTGACACCAGGGAGTAAGCCGTAATGCTAACTCAACAACCCTGAGCGTCAAGGAGCGTAATCCGATAATACCATATTTAAAGAATTTGGTATGATCCGCCCAGGGATCGAACCCGTGACACATCCAGCATCCGAAGCTGTAATTGTATGGATAGTATGCTTTGTAAAGATGAAATTATTCCAATATATAAGGTGATTGGGTTCGCATCAATTCTGTCTGATTGAGATCTATATAATATCTAAATATATCTAACATTAGCCAGAAGTTTCTATCAACTTATTTTGCTTCTAATTGGAGTGGGGAGCAAATGTACAGACTGCCATTAACCTACACTTCTACATGCAAAAAATGCAAATGTGTACCTTTTCCAATGGATGGGCACATATCACAGTAAATAAGCATATAATTTGTTTTCCTTTTAAAATGTAATTTTTCGCAAGTTGAAAATATTGTGGCGAAAAGAGAAATTGCTCACCATGAGCAATTCCTCCTTTTGCCACAATGCTGCTGCAGAGGCGTCAGACAGCTGCTGTGTGTGGCGAAGGGAACGCAGGAAACCCACAATATCACGTATCTTATGTTACCTTTTGTCGGTCCCGTATCCCTCTATATCTGCAACAGCAGACACAACCACCAAGACAAATGGGATACCTGATATATAACATGAAATTAGAGATTGAAAAAGGCTACTAACCCTCCTTTTCCCACATAAAACAAATCTGCAGACGACCTTGAACACATATTGGTATGACAAAAAGAGAAATTGCTTATATTGAGCAATTTCCCATTTTGCTACAATGTTTTCAAAAATCGTCTGCTGAAGAGGCGTCAGAAAGCGTCTATATGTGGGAAAGTGTTAAGAAGTGTGTAGTGACTGGTACATTTTCGCTTAACTGACACAGGTTTAGTTTTGTATTATTGGGGTTTTACGCCGCTTTCAACATTATTTCAGTTATATCACGGCGACAGTTCACTTATTCATGATCCCTGGGTAAACAAACCAGTACTAGGCTAGAAGACGTGCCTTACCCAAGGGCATTCCACCATGACCGTCGTGACGCGACTGGGGATCGAATCCGGGTTACCCGCTTTCAAATCCCCGACGCTAACCACTGTCAGGCGGATTCCTCACATATTTAGTAACAGATAACAGGGATTCCACTTGGTCTCTGTTTCTCATTTCGTATTAAAAACGGGATTGACGTTTGGTATTTTACGCCGCTTTCGACCTGCCAGTCAGTCGTAATGCTTACCCCGTAACCCTAAGCGTCAAGGAGAGCAGCCATTACTACCATTTTAAAGTATATGGTATGGCCCGGCCGGGGATTGAACCCGCGACCTCCCGCACCCGATGAGGATTTAAACCGAGACTAAGCTTCTCGTTAGGAAACGTGTATAACAACGCTATGATACGTAAAATTAAATACGTCACAAACGGTGACAACCAATACACTGAGCACTATGCGACTTTTAAACATAAATCCAGAAAAATCAATTTTAGGTAGTTTGATACCAGTGTAGAACCAGATCAAACTGCGCATCTGTACATCTTGATCAGGATCTGCAATATTCGCCAATAATTCAATGACAGGTTAACAGAAACGTCTGTAAAGCCTTTAATTGGATCCTAGACAGGTGTTTCATAATGAGCAATTACTCCTTTTGCCACGATATTTTCAACTCTTTTCAATAATTATACTTTGATTTATAGCGATTTCCTTTATTTTCCCCAAATTATGTTTTTGAAGTCGTCTGCTGCTCATTTGGAGGTAAGGGTTAAATACAGTGTAACATATAAGGCATACCCCATCCAAAGAAGAGATAGTAGGAAATTCTAGATTTCTCCGTGCCGAACACCTGAACGACTTTGGTGTATAAATGGAGCCCTTCCACCAACATCCACGTAAATACAGCAAGGTAGCAATAGTGTAGCGCAATCGCAATCACTCGACATACCATCTGGAAACAAATATTTTGATTCAGATATGACTCGGGTTCGAATCCCTTTAACCCTTTCCCTCAAACGACAAATATGCAGCAGACGACTTTGAACATATTTTGCCAAAAGATAAAAAAATCTCTATAATTGAATGGATAACCTATGACTAAAAGTGGAAAACATTGTTGCAAAAGGAGAAATTGCTCGTTTCGAGCAATTTCTTCTTTTGTCACTATGTTTTTAAAAAGCCGTCTGCTGCAGAGGCGTCTATATGAGGGAAAGGGTTAAGGGCGGGTTTCTGGCAATACCATTTGTCCTCAAAACGGCGCGAATATTGGTTATATCCCTAGGAAGCCGACAACGAACGCGAATAATATCAATACCGGCTGAAATGAATTTCGCAATAGTATTAATATTTATATATATATGAACTCAGTGGAAAAATATTACAGCTTTAATATTGTTTTCTAACCAAGCATGTATTGGTTGCAGTTTAACGCCGTTTTCAACATATCATGTTTTTCGCAATAGTATTAATATTTATTTATATATGAACTCAGTGGAAAAATATTACAGCTTTAATATCGTTTTCTAACCAAGCATGTATTGGTTGCAGTTTAACGCCGTTTTCAACACTATGTCAGTCATACCCATGTTTTTTTCCGCACTTTCTCACACCAGTACTGTATACAAGTAGTCTTTCTTAGCAAGTGGCCATTAACCACATAGACTGTAAACCCATTGGTGGAAGGCGATTGACACGTGTCGCAATGACCTTCGGCAAGCATGTTGTCCGTTGAGTTCGGACATACAACTACTTGAATGACAACCTGCCTCACTACTGACTCAGCTACCAAGATTCGGTTATAGGCAAGTACGTACCTTATGATATGTAGCTTTAATGCCGGCAAGAAATATGATCTGTGCACACATAATTGACAAGCAAAGATTCGGCAAGCATGTTGTCCGTTGAGTTCGGACATACAACTACTTGAATGACAACCCGCCTCACTACTGACTCAGCTACCAAGATTCGGTTATAGGCAAGTACGTACCTTATGATATGTAGCTTTAATGCCGGCAAGAAATATGATCTGTGCACACATAATTGATAAGCAAAGATTTCGGTGTACAAATATCCTCTCGGAAATCAAGGACCTGAAGAAGACGTCAATAAACAGAGTCTGACCATATACAGTCTTGGTGTGTCAATCTGACTAAAGTACACAATCTGACCAAATGTAAGCGTCAATAGGAGATGATTTAAATGAGATTGTTGGTGTGTAATTCGCACGCAAACGATTTAAATGACGTTGGTTGTTTTGAACTACCTTGCGACAGCAGAAAGGACTCGAAATATGGCTCCGTTAGGTGCGGTAGTCTTTTTGTTTTACCCTTTTAATGCTACATATTTAATATGAAATGAGCTGTTCCGCGAGAAAACCAGCATTGTGGACTCTGCGTAAGTATCGATCCGGATCAGCCTAAGCATGCTGCGCAGGCTTACCCGGATAGACACTTATCGCCTCCTGTGGATTTTCTGTTTCAGGAATCATTACTCCTAACCTCTATCCACCTGAGACGGAATGTGTCGGCCCGGATCAGTATGCGCGGACTGCGCAGGCTGATCTGGGTCGATACATTACGCAGAGGCCATAATGTTTGTTTTCTCGCGGGACGGCTCAAATTAATATTTTGCAAGTGGAAGAACCAATTCTCGGATAAATATCTAGTTGAGTAGTATATATCCTTGCAAGACGTCGCGGATGCACCAGCTGATCTGGGTCTATAGTAGTAGCACAGGTTTCATAAAGTTGGTTCCAGCAGGGAATGGATTAATAAAACGCATTCAATGGTCGTTTTACCATATCTATTAAAAATCTTTCAACGCTTGTTGATTATTCAGTATTTGTAAAGATTCACCATATGTTTGTATAGTTGTTTTCAAAGTCGTCTGCTGCAGAGTAGTCTAGTGTAGAAAAGGGAAACCCCTTTGTATAGTATTACGCCTGTCAATGGCATAGATCTAGAGGATAGGCCTATCGTTGATCAAAATTAATAATTAAACTGCTATTGTTTGCCAGAAAATAACGAAATAATAAGTGAAATGTCAAAATCGTGTCATTATGGTATATGATTATAGTATGACGTCATTTGTAAGTCACGTGCCTTAGCTTGAATATCGTATCTCATTTGGATCTGGAACAGTTAAAAAAGCCAACTATTGCATTTCCCCAAAGACGGGATGATCAAAGCACGGTTTCTTACCTAATGCACGTGAATATATAGTTAGTGCTATAAACGCGGGATGATCAAAGCACGGTTTCTTACCTAATGCACGTGAATATATAGTTAGTGCTATAAACACGGGATGATCAAAGCACGGTTTCTTACCTGATGCACGTGAATATAGTTAGTGCTATAAACACGGGATGATCAAAGCACGGTTTCTTACCTAATGCGCGTGAATATATAGTTAGTGCTATAAACACGGGATGGTCAAAGCACGGTTTCTTACCTGATGCACGTGAATATAGTTAGTGCTATAAACATGGCGATCATAGACACAGAACATCCTATGAACGTTATAACACTGAGGGCCATGTTGTGTGGTGACGTCATCTGGAACAACAATAAATATACCGTGAAATATAGAACGTATTGAGAGGGTGTGATTGATTGATTGATTGATTAACCGGGGGTTTTACGCCGTTTTCAACAAGTTTTCAGTTATATCAAAGCGGTCAGTTCACCTCCTCATGTGTTTCATGTTTTTTCAAGCCAGGATTCCTGACAAAAAGTACAATCATCTGGCTGCTTTTCCGATTAGAACAACTTAAAATTTTGAATTATTATCAAAATATGGTAATACTTTTGTTAATTATCTTTATGCACAGGATGCCTTTATATTTATGCTTCGTATTAAAGGCGTGCCAATTATCCCCTTACTAGACGAAGTGGACAACCTAGAGTTGCTAAATTGCACTTTTACATACATACACTTGTGTCTTAAACTGTATTACTCCGTTTAAAAGTGATACATTGAAGTATGGGTATAATGCCAACGCTAACAGGGCAGTTATAATTGTTCTGAACAATAGTATATGTGCATTATACATATTATGTAAATGACTGTTTGTCATGTCTGTACATAGATTGTCTATATTCTTTTCCTCACCCAGATATGGGTATGTTTCCACTTGTCTTGTTTGATCGTATTTCTGTAAAATTGTGAAAATTATACATGTACTTACAATATCTCCTACAGAGGAGCAATATAGAATTTGTATTGTATTGTGTATTGTATTGTATTGTATTGTATTGCGTTGACCTGATATATTAACCCTGAGGTTGCCTGCAGAACGACAATACATTTATATAACTCTTTGACATGACCTATATCTTAACCTTTGCCTGTTTGAACCGATGTTGTAAGCCTGTGCCACCAGTTCTCCGCTTCTTCTGACCAGGCTCTATAACAGTGGCTACTCAACTCAACATGAGCCGTCCCGCGAGAAAACCAACACTGTGGAATCTGCGTAAAATATCGACCCGGATCAGCCTACGCATGCCGCGCAGGCTGACCCGGACAGACACGTTTCGCCTCCTGTTGATTTTCTGTTTCAGGAATCATTACTCTATACCTCCATCCCCCTGAGACGGAATGTGTCGGCCCGGATCTGATCTGGGTCGATAAATTACGCAAAGACTATAATGTTGGTTTTCTCGTGGGACGGTTCACATGTTTATCTCGATATTATTAGAATCGGCTATGGATTCTTATTTCAAAAACAAAGCTGGACAAAACTAGCTTCATCATTGAAAGTGTTACACCGTAATTACCTGGAAATCCCGCACCTTCATCAGTATGGCAAAACTGGTTGTGTGGTTACAGTTACAGATAGTGGTGTATGTGTCTGTCTTCAAAACATCGCACCCACCAATTGACCACACCCTGTAGTTATAACTAACATTTCATTTCACTGTATTTATCACAACAGTTTCATAATGTTTTAGTTTTAGTTTTACGTCATATCCACACGCTCGCACCTATTTTAGTTTATGTTTTACGTCATATCCACACGTTCGCCGCAGACCTATCCGTGTTATGTTAAGTATATCACGTCAACACATTTTGACTTAAGTGGAAGACAGTGGTGCAGAGGTAGAGTGTCAACCTCTCGTACCAAAGGTCTCGGGTTCGAGTCCCTTATTGAGCAGGTTCTGGCTTTGGGATTTTTCCACACGAGCAGCGCGAGTACTGGTAAATTCTCCAGAAAGCAGACATCGAGCGTGATTAATATAAGTTGAAAGCTTGTTTTGTAATCGATGTAAAATAAATAAGTTTAATTTACTCGGTCCGTGTGTCTCGTGTTTATTAGAATGCGGTTTGCGGATTTCAACATTATTTCAGTTATAACACAGCGTCTCTTGCGTCACTTACTAGTACTACCGGTTTTATTAAATAGACACGGATGCATCACTCGTAATGCTATCCCCGAAACACACCTGAGCGGCAAGTAGAGAAGCCATAACTACCATATTCAAATTAGTTATTGTGAGCGGGGATCGAACTCTGATAACCCTCCCATGGTATTGATATCATCCGAAATAGTTCACATAAAAACACATTCGTTGGGCATATGATTTCCCCATTAAAGTGTTTGATTAAATTAGTTTAAATGTTTGAATAACATCACTTTTGCCGAGATATGTTTTTGAAAATAACCAAGTGGGACTTGAGGATGCAATGGGTTGCCAAAGGCATTCTTACTTATTATGAATTTCGTAGAATCCACACAGTGTTTCTGTAGTATTGATATACAAATGATTTCGCAGCGTCTGAAATTTAAAATGAACATTCGAAAGTCTCACCAGTGTGTTCATCGTCCGTTTAAATGTAAGTTTATCCTAGAGGCAGCGCTTAACAAAAGATACTAGAACAGTAGCCCCGTGAGTTTTACCCCAAACTTACCTCTTTATGCTGTCGTTATGGAGAGTCAATAAGACACTAAAACCCAAAACACGGCTTATATATATCACATATTATTATGTGTACAAGTTGTGACAAAGTCGATCGAGAAATACATATATACATATTTCTTTCTAATACAGGTTATATTGCTGTAATACGTTTTATGAAGTGTTGATATGTGCTCAGCTGTTTTGTTTATTCCTAAATAGTAATACCCACTACTCACATACATGTACTATAAGCGGCAGATCATCTGTACTGGGTGGCATTTGAAGTAAAAATATATAAGTGATTGACAGTATGAATATAGTATCAGCAACATATTTCATATATAGGTTATAAAAGTAATAAGTGAACAGAGCAGATCTTGGATCATGACGCAAAGGCTGATCGGAATCTAAACTGATCACAAATACCAACGTGTACCAATTCTAACGGAACGGAACAACAATAAACGATGATGCTAGGATAAAAGAACCATTCTTCGCTGTTCGTTCATTGGATCTGACGATACTGTTTAAGAGGTCGTCTCAGATTGACCCTATATGTCTAAATATCACTTGCAATCGGAATACTCAGCAATCACCGCTTCTCCGTCTCGTTTATTTACTTGGATGTTCTCCCCTGATGATACTGAACGATGTTGTAGACGACAATTCGAGGGCTTCATGCAAAACGGTTATAACTACATCTTGTTCAAGATGTAGTTACAACCGTTTTGCATGAAACCATCGAATTGTATTGGATGACGCAAAGGTCAATCTGTGACGACCTGCAATAGTCAGTCAGCGAAGATTTGTCTGGTTTTAATGAGATTGGGCTAACAACCACCTAACAACTACAGTGTAAGGTAATCTAAATTCATTCGTTGGCTAGTTTTGACAAACAATTCACCTGGTTATCCTCGAATACATGGAGCAGTGCAAACGTATGGTCGATAGTTTGTTTTCTATCATTTCTGTAAGCTGTCATCGTAAGTATTGCACTGATGATGTAGTACGTGTAGCCTTTCTCCCTGTAAATAGTGTCAACATTGTTAAACTGCCTCGGTGGTGTACTGGTAACAGCGTCCGCGTCGAAAGCGAGATAACACGATTCGATTACCTGTCTGGTCATACTTTGTTCTTAAAAATGGTAGGATATTCTTCCCTCCTTGGCGCTAAGGGTTGTTGGGATAACATTGTAGCTAATGCGTTGATGTCAGAACAACCTTTCAAGCAGTACTGGCCATTAAATTACCCGGGAAAGGCTGTGATAAAACATAAACACTGTCGAAGGCGACTTAAAACGCCATATAATTAAACAGCAATGTCAATCAAAACAGACAGATATGTCGCCAATCGGGTCTATTTTGATGGTCATGTAAACTAAACATAGGCCATCAATTATGGTTCATGTATACACAATATTGGAAGCGATTCGGTTTCCTGTTTCTTGATGCAGTTAAATGTAATCCCTCTTTAGCGTGCAAAGATATCCGAAAATGTACGCATTAACTACAGTTATGAATGGACTCGAACCGGAACTAGGTCACCATTTCTTTTAATTTACGTCACAAAGAACGCGCGTATTGACTCGCTGTGTCTTATTTTAGAATTTAGGGCTCGAATGTGTCAAACAAGACAATCACAAAAGTATTGTCGCGTGATCTTTGAGATCTCACATTTAAACATACATGCAGCCTTGCTGTACACATATTTAAAATAAAAACGCATGGCTTTTACGTGTAGTCTATGTCCAGATCTACTATGCTATAGCTGCATGGAAACACTGCTGTGTGAAGTACAGGTGTGAACGGGAATGGATACATATGGATAGGTGAACTGGATTTTTTTTTAAAAAAAAGGTGTTAAACCTCAATCAATCAACCAGACTAACTCACCCATTTGTGCAAATTGAAATGATTCTGCTGAAGTCACAGATGGTTTAAAAAACTTTTGACAAATAGTGTGTTTGTGGATCAGATAGTATGCATGCACGACCAGATATTCTTCTCCTACATTTGTACACTTGCCATTACGAGTTAGCATTAAAAACTGAATATGCTAAAATATCTTTAAATAGGAATAAAAGTCGATTTATTTAAAAAGAATAGTGTTTGCAAATGGATAACAGCTTTTCATTTAAAGATGGTAACATGCTTCCGTGTAATAACCCATTTAGGCTTCACAACTTTCAAACTATAATCTATGCTCATACTTTGTTCTCAAATAGCAATGTATTTATATTATATTATGCATTTGAAGAAAGAAAATTCCTTATAGAAATCCTCAGCAACAAATATTGCTTCATTATACGTATGTCTTTGTCACTTACTGTCATGTTCTGTACTATATATGTATGTATTTGTGTTTGTGCAAGGGCCGGTCGGAAGCCTTGGTACAATTAGCATTGACACTTGAAACTTGAAACTTGAAACAAGTATATGATCCGTCAGAAGCTATTTCACAAGAATGTTCTCCATCAAAATTGTTTAAAGTTTAAAATTGTAATTGTTTTATATGCTGAACTTTGGATGCTGAGGCATCGGAAAGGGGGAAATGCCCAATCTTTTAAATTGTTTCTCCTCTGAATCTGCCTGTTCGACTCCAATTTTATTTGGAAGAAACGTTCCTTGATTGATCCCTTTACAAACATTGTTCAATCCATATTGATTTGTTGTAAAAACTAGCAGCCTGGCGGCAACATAAAAAAGACAAACTGAAAAATGGTTAAAATCATATTCTTATAAAAAAAGCTTGTCAGATTTGAAGATAAGTGTGTAGATATGTTCCTTCAGTGACCCTATACATACGTGTTCAAGCCATACTGAGTTGTTGAAAGACATAGCATACAGGTGGCATCAATAAAAGCGTGAGATATATTTTGTCCACGATGATTTGGTAGAAATGTTCCTTGAGTGACCCTCTACAAAACATGTTAAGCCATATTGATGGGTTGAAACAAATGGTAGTCAGAAGGCATCAGAAAAAATGGCAAAATGGCAAAACTTTATCTTTCCATTCTGATTAAG
This sequence comes from Serripes groenlandicus, assembly GCA_031761405.1. Classification (NCBI taxonomy): domain Eukaryota; kingdom Metazoa; phylum Mollusca; class Bivalvia; order Cardiida; family Cardiidae; genus Serripes; species Serripes groenlandicus. Next base: position 63,304,452 of record JASEVX010000009.1, on the reverse strand, counting down.
GTTCTTGTTTTAAATGTCCTTTACTGATAAGCTGTTTCTCTAACAGTTTTTGGCCTAGGGCTTTAGACCCTGGTCATAGTAGTAATACCATTTTTTTCGGAGTTGGCAGCCTGCCAATTGCTGTTAGCACCAAACAACGCATGAGAAACTGCGCGAGAAAAATAGTTCATCATGGATTCAACAAAACTGCATTTAAAAGGTTAGGATCTCCCCCATAAATATTATTTTAATGTTGTTGTAACATCAGTGAAAATCTTAAGGCGTGAGTACTCCAATATAAGTGCGTCGAAAAATGAATGGTAAACAAAGAAAAAGCGTGGCAAGTGTAGTGGCGGATTTAGCGGGGGCCCACCCCACGAGGCCCACCCCACGAAAGAAGTCACGTGAAATATACAGTGGCGGATTAACCGGGGGCAGTAGGGCCCGTGTGTCGAAAAATCCAACCTTCTAGCAGCCCTCAGGCCGTCAGCACTGCAGTGCTTTTATTACTCTTTGCTGTTTTATTCCCACTCTTGTTCGAATTTACCCCGATATTAGTAGTTACACATGTTCTACTATACTATTACTCAGGTGATCGGTTTAAGGCCATTTTGACCCTCTTGTTTCAAAATTGAGACCCACAGATCGCGATTTAATCCCGTTAACGTAATACAATATGATCTAAAAAAAAAATGTTAGACAAACCGTTTGAACCGCGAGTGCTCAGTGGGTAAATATAAGGGCCATCAATCTAGGGGCCTTTAGTTCGAATCATTGAATACTACCTCTGACTTAAAAAGATTTATTTGTGAAGACCAGCATCAGTCGTCTTCCATCAATGGGCTCAACGTTATTTCGCCAGCATTACGTTTAAACCTACTATTATAGTTGTTTGTTTAGACATCGACGGCGGAATCCGCTGTGGTCGAGTGGTTAGCGTCGGGGATTTCGAAACCGGGTGTCCCGGGTTCGATCCCCAGTTGCGGCACTACGGTCATGGTGGAGTGCCCTTGGGCAAGGCACATTTTCTAGCCTAGTACTGGTTTGTTTACCCAGGGATCATGAATAATTAAATTTAATTGCGCGCTAAATGACCTTAGCTGTCGATGCGCCATAAAACAATATACATTCATTCATTAGACATGGACACCCGCCTCGTTTCCAAAAAACGTCCTTTAGTTCGATCCCCCATAAGCGCATGCTCACAAATTAAACCTCAACACGCCAGTTCGGGGTCGAAACTTAACTTATTAATCAGGCAACAACCTTCGAGACGGATCAATGTAAAGTTTGAGAACTTGCAATGTCAAATCAATAAGTCTGAACATTTAAGATGTGAATATCAAAAAAAAATGTGTTTTGTACTTTACTCCGCCGGGACCAGACATTCCTTTAAATATTTCATCATGTTTTGAAAGACTTTTTACGCGTTGCAGTTGAAACAATTTGATAACATCCGTTGAAATGGTACGTTTATCTCAATTTGGGCAGAGCTCTAGAAAAACCAACCGTAAGGCATTTACGACCAGTGTAGACCCAGGTCAACATACGCATCCGCGCATTCTAATCTGAATATACACTGTTCGTTCATTATTCAAGGAGGGTTTCACACAGTATCCATTTGTATCAGATCACAAACCATGAATGCGTAAGCGGATATTTATCAACGGGTGCTGCAAATTCGTCGAGGTTTGTTTTGCTAGAGCACGTCCAAAACATGAAGAGGATGCCGAAGTCTATAGTTAAAATTGATGACTATATACATCATCTCACACAAACTAACACTCGGACCGGGGCGACCAGTAAAGACCACGATCCTCGTGCGCATCCGCGCTGTCTGATCAGGATCTTTCCTGTTCGCAGTGGTCGTTCATGTAGCCGCTGGAGAAAATAAATGACCACAATTAATCCTTCTAGTATTCAAGCTTACCTTTTTGAAAACATAGTGACAAAAGAAGAAATTGCTCAAAACGAGCAATTTCTCCTTTTGCCACAATGTTTTCCACTTTAAATCATAGGTTATCCATTCAACTATAGAGATTTTCTATTTATTGACAAAATATGTTCAAAGTCGTCTGCTGTATACTTGTTGTATGAGGGAAAGGGTTAATAACGATGATAAAGTTCAAAACCTTCAGATGTTGATTTTTATGTGACGTGACTCAGATTCTAGTACTATGACTTTAATCGACCCGGAGATCAAACCCAGTCTGTAAGGCGATGATAAATCATAAATGGAGAATCCGAGTTTTTGAAAGACTATGAACACTCCCTTTTATAAACGGGACTGTCGCACAATTTGGGCCCTAAAGATGTATTATGCTTTAAAAAATTACAAAAAGTTGGAATATTGATTAACTCTTTCCCTCATATATACGCTTTCTGACGCCTCTGCAGTAGACGGCTTTTTGAAAACATAGTGACAAAAGAAGAAATTGCTCAAAACGAGCAATTTCTCCTTTTGCCACAATGTTTTCCACTTTTAGTCATAGGTTATCCATATAATTATAGAGATTTTCTATTCTTTGACAAAATATGTTCAAAGTCGTCTGCTTCTGAAGTGTCGTATGATGGAAAGGGTTAACATGCATGTACAGTGGATCTTTCTTTTTAAAACAGCATAGCAGCTCGTATGACTAATCAGAACTGCTGTTTCGCGTATTTACATTGTTATAACCATAGTCTGTAAGGCGTTGATAAATCATTTAGCAGAGAATGCGAGCTTTTAAAAAGACTTTGAACATTCCTGTCTCGCGACTGTCGTCCCGGATTAGCCTGCGCGGACTACGCAGGCTGATCTGGATCGATATATTACGCAGAGGCTATACTGTTGGTTTTATCGTGGAACGGCACATATATTTCCCATATACAAACAATCCAGCGGACGACTTTGAAAACGATTAGTGAAAATTATGGAACCTTTCAATAAATGAAAGATTGATTGATTGGGGTTTAACGCCGTTTTTAACATTTTCTCAGTTATATTACGGCGACAAGTTCACCTACTCATGCATTTCCTGGTTTTCTCACGCCAGTACTCCAAACAACAATCTTCCCAAGCAACCGGCTGCTTTTCCACATAGACTTAGCCCATTGGTGGAAGACGAATGACGCATTTCGCATTGACTTTTGTCAATCGTCGGAAAGAAAGTTGGCCGAGCCGGGATTTGAACTCACAACCCCTGGATTGACAGCCCGCGTCGCTACCGACTGAGCTACCGGGGCTCGGCCAAAAATAAATGAAAGAACACTCATTGGATGAAGTTGAGAAATGCATGTGGGAAAGGGTTAAACATGTCAAGCTGCTGGAGAATCAATAAGACTACAAAAATCGCCACACGTGTTTTGAATTAATTGTACCTACCTGATATCGATGATAATCTCTTTGTGTTTTGGCACGGTTAAAATGATTGACAGCTTCAGTTCGCCATCTGATGAGAACACAAACAAAGGGCATATGAGCCGTCCCGCGGGAAAACCAACATTGTGGAATCTGCGTAAAGTATCGACCCGGAACAGCCTGAGCATGCCGCGCAGGCTTACCCGGACAGACACTTTTCGCCTCCTGTGGATTTTATGTTTCAGGAATCACTACTCTATCTATCCCCCCTTAGACGGAATGTGTCGGCCGGATCAGTCTGCGCGGACAGCGCAGGCTGATCTGGTCGATATATTACGCAGATGTCTATCGCCGCAGAAAACCAACATTGTGGAATCTGCGTAAAGTATCGACCCGGAACAGCCTAAGCATGCCGCGCAGGCTTACGCGGATAGACACTTTTCGCCTACTGTGTATTTTCTGTTTCAGGAAATCATTACTCTATACCTCTATCCCCCTGAGACGGAATATGTCGGCCCGGATCAGTCTGCGCGGACTGCGCAGGCTGATCGGGTCGATATATTACGCAGATGTCTATCGCCGCAGAAAAGCAACATTGTGGAATCTGCGTAAAGTATCGAACCGGAACAGCCTGAGCATGCCGCGCAGGCTAACCCGGACAGACACTTTTCGCCTCCTGTGGATTTTCTGTTTCAGGAATCACTACTCTATCTATCCCCCCTTAGACGGAATGTGTCGGCCGGATCAGTCTGCGCGGACAGCGCAGGCTGATCTGGTCGATACATTACGCAGATATATTGATATGAGCCGTCCCGCGAGCAAACCAACATTGTGGAATCTGCGTAAAGTATCGACCCGGAACAGCCTAAGCATGCCGCGCAGGCTTACGCGGATAGACACTTTTCGCCTACTGTGTATTTTCTGTTTCAGGAATCATTACTCTATACCTCTATCCCCCTGAGACGGAATATGTCGGCCGGATCAGTCTGCGCGGACAGCGCAGGCTGATCTGGGTCGATATATTACGCACATTCCATAATGTTGATTTTCTCGGGAGACGGTTCACATGTTAATAATTGGGAAGGGGGTGGGGGGGGGGGGGGGGGTATGGGGGGGGTAGTTAATGAGAGGAATAACCAAATCACTTCAGGTACTAACACCAACAGAACACTTCACGAGAGCGGATGTTTATCATTAAAAGGTGTCTCTACTTGATGTTTAGTTCTAAAGTTTCAAAGTAAAGGTATCTATTGATATAGAAGATCTAAACTTGAAAAGATGTGTAAAAATATCTAAGTCTTTCGCGTATTCGATCAATATGTTTAGTTACTTCGCAATTCAGCAATATAAGCACCCTGAAAGCAAAGCAAGAACGATTTTTGCAAATGGAAGTGAAGTCGACTATACGGTAATGTAATTTGAATTAGTTATCATTTATTAATTTATTTATTATTTATTTTTTAGGGTTTTACGCCTCTTTCAACACTATTTCAGTTATATCACGGCGACAGTTCATGATCCCTGGGTAAACAAACCAGTACTAGGCTAGAAAAGGTGCCAAAGTACACAAGGCTAATACCTGAAGGCTAAATTCCCACATGAGCCACCGGTCAACTCCAACCAACCAGTTCTATTAAGTTTGACCATTTGAATTACTTCAACCCCGTGAATGAACCAAGAAAGCTTCAATTGACAGAAACCTAACATTTCTTTGTTGTTATCAAATAAGTTATGTCAAAGATTAGCAATTATCATCCTTCTTTATTTCCATGGAAATCAACAAGTTTCAACTCACGATTTCAACATGTTTTCATTGTGTATAGGTGTGCCACCCAAATCATTGAAAAGAATTACCCCTCAGCTTTAAAATAATCCAAAGTTAGGGATGGCGGGGTCATGCTCTATTCAAGAAAGAAAATCCCTCTGCAAAAATTGTTCCTATCGTTTTGCATACATTCGGGCCCGGCTAAACTTCATGTTTAGAATCAGACAAGGTCAAAATACCAACAGTGATCGATTCTAACTGTTTCAATGCATCCTTTCATTTGTAGGCATTGTAGAAACTATTTGGGTGTAGAACCCGGATGTATTTGGTATACTTTGACTTGTATCTTAATTGTATTCGATGAACGTTTCATTATTAAATAGCTTTGGAAGACAGTGGAGCAGAGTGGAAGACAGTGGAGCAGAGTGGAAGACAGTGGAGCAGAGTGGAAGACAGTGGAGCAGAGTGGAAGACAGTGGAGCAGAGTGGAAGACAGTGGTGCAGAGTGGAAGACAGTGGAGCAGAGTGGAAGACAGTGGAGCAGAGTGGAAGACAGTGGAGCAGAGTGGAAGACAGTGGTGCAGAGTGGAAGACAGTGGTGCAGAGGTATAGCGTCGGCCTCTCGTATCTAAGGTCCCTGGTTCGAGTCCCGTGATGAGCGGGTCCTGACTTTGAGATTTTTCCACACAAACGGCGCGAGTACTGGTGAAGTCTCCAGGAAGCAGACATCGAGCGTGATTAATCTAAGCCCAATGCTTGTTTCGCAATCGATGTAAAATAAATAAGTTTAAACTAATTAAATAACTTAATTACATTGATATGTGAATGTTGAAGTTGTTTTTACTATATGCAGATGATTCTGGAAGTGGCATTGGGTTACATTACAGGGTTCGAATATACTGTTTGTGATAAATGTACACTTCAATTTATTGAGAATGAAACCATTATCTGTCTTACGAGCATGGATGAGACAGATATATCAGAAAATATTCATGTAAGGTTTTGCAAACAAATACTGTTGGTAAGATGGCAAACTTAAAATAGATGAATTTGGTAGAAATCCGCTAAAAATTCAGAGATTAGATAAAGTAGTAAAATACAAGTATCGGTTTACAATAAGTACATTTACAAATGAATAACTACATTAAACATGTGTATGATATGATGCTTGTTCAATAATTTACAGATACCTTCGGAAAAGAAATCCTGGGTCAATTCTGTTAAATGAAAAGTATGGTTAAGCAAATGTGTTGAAGATGTGAACATATTTATGACTGGACTTTTTATCCACTAATACGTTAAACATTTGGAATGATGACAAACTATTGAAGAGCATGAGCATATAGGTTTTATTTTAATTTCAGTGACAACCATATCTAAATTAAATGAGAATCGTTAATTTTAGAGTAGTTCTTACAAGATTTCGGGCTTTTTGCACAAAATTGAATTTGAATGGTAGCAGAAACCAAAGAAAATAGCTTCTGATAAGTGAAACTTTATGTTATTCTGTAGAAGATGAAGTTCACCTTTTTAATATGTAGTCTAATGGTTTCTGATATAAGAAAGTTATATATCAAAAAGTATTATTGGAAACATCCAAGTATTATTATATTCATTGATTTACGTAAGTCCGAAAATATTTATTTTCAAATGTTCTGAAATAAAGAATAAAACTAATGGAGAATAGCTGTCGTTTACTTTCAGCACTGAGTTGAAACAATGTAAAACAGTTAAACATTGTCCAAAATTAGCATTTGTTTTATCTGTTACTATGATTTATATGTGGTTTACTTCTATCGAATCAGGGTTATATACAAAAATAACCTGATATAACTTTTCTTTGACCAATACGCTGCATTTTTAATTAGTTAACTCATTTCAGCGCCAAAGGCAATATTGAGCATTTTGCACCAATACAGATTACGCTGCATTTTTAATTAGTTAACTCATTTCAGCGCCAAAGGCAATATTGAGCATTTTGCACCAATACAGATTCAGGTGAGTCAGCTCGTAACGAGCTGTCTTACCTGAAATCAGCATTGTTTGCCTTTTAGTTATCAAATAGTCCAACACGTTTATTATATGAGAAATGGAGACGCCAGATTTTGAACATGGGAGAGTCTACTTTAAACTATTCGGAGCTGAAAGAGTTAAAGCAATGTATGCTGGGAGTGGTTGTACTTATCTTTAATTATGTCACAACCTCTGTGTCACAACCTCTGAATGACGGTGTTCGTGCGGAATGGCTAACAAATGAGCACATAACACACAACGCCGAGTGTGAATGAAAGTAAATGCAAATTGATATACTTACCGGATGATACCGATTGAGGTTCGGTCGAGATTCTCTGAATAACACAGCCAGCAATGTGTCCTTCATAATACGGACTGATAGACCGTGATAGGTTGACGTCAATGATGGCACATTCTAGTACATCTGAAATATATATTATTATCATAGCAATTAACCATTCGAATCTGAAGCTGGCTAGGTGAATCGAATGCTCATCATTTGACGAAATAAACACATTGTATTTTATTGATTATGTTGCTATGTTGATTTTCGGCCGTTTTCTGTTAACCGATAATTTGTTATAATAACTAACGTACTGTCGTTGTTGTTGCTGTTGTTATTGTTGTTGTTGTTGGTAGAGGTTGTTTACACCCTCGCACTCGGCATTAATGCTATTTACGTGCTGCACGGTACACTCGTGTTTAAAAGTTTGGTACCTGGCGTGCTTACTTAAATTAGTACGCCTTGCGTGAACCAAAAACAATCAACGGAATTACTTAGTCTGGTACCCGACGTGCTACCGTAAATTAGTACGCATTGCATGAACCAAAAACAATCAACTGAATTAATAAGACTGGTACCCGACGTGCTAATGTAAATTAGTACACCTTGCGTGAAACAAAAACCATCAACGGATTTATACACACAATGTATATCTTCAATAATTAAATAATTTATGTTTTCGATGTTAAAAATGAAATATCTTGTTAACGAAATGTGTTATTTATACAATACTATACTTAATTAACTATGTTTATGTGGACGTATTTGGCCACTTGGGGAGAACGCAGTGCCTTCTCAGTGGCATAATATCTTGACAGGTTCACTATTTTTAATTAATGAGTTGATCCGGATTTAAGCCACTGTAACCGGATTTTTTCGTTTTTTTTTTATTTATGATTGAGAGATGTTATAAAACATCATAAAGCCAAAGTGTGTTGAACGATACTTAACATTGTTTGTATGATTATACGAATCATTGACACTCACTTCTGCTCATCAATAACCGGACCACTGGTGCATCAGTCTCTGTTTGTATACGCATAGTCTTACCAGAGCCATCACGGCGCTCCTAGCCTCCTACACATAGAACAGCTATAGGTGTAACCCCTGACGAACAACTACTAATGAGCTCGTGCATGGGAACTGTACCAGTTAGCGTGTGTGAACAAAGTATATCCTTATCAGCATGTGCATCCCCACAGTCTGATCAAGATATACACTGTTTATATGTTACTTACACAAGCTTGTTAGAAGCTTCTGTCAACGTATGTGGATCCGATAAATCTGACTAGATTGACAATTGTGATGTATGCCAACTTTCAAAATGTTTCCACTCTTCAAGTGTCTAAACATAGACAGGAAGGTATAATCTTCTCTATTTAAAGGTTGGTTAACCCTTTCCCACATACAACACATCTGCAGAAGACGACTTTGAAAATACATGTATAGTAACAAAAACCTGAAAAATCTCCATAAAAAGTAGCTTAATTGTTAAATAAAGTTGAAAACATCGTGGCCAAAGGTGAAATAGCTCATCCTGAGCAATTTCACCTTTGGCCACAATGTTTTCAAAAGTCGTCTGATGCTATTGCGTCAAAATTGCGTCTTATAGGCCGGAAAGGGTTAAACCTTCTGTTAATTTATGTAGGTTTTAATAATACATGACAGAGGTACGGGCTTATTTGTACCTACACTGTTCAGAAATGCCAACGTGTACCGCTCCTCTTGCACTGGCTTAAATATAGTCCAACACATTTGCAGTATCATGTCTCTAAATACATTGCTGACAGTGTTGTTGAAACAAGATCCATTTTCGCATGTCGCGACTTTTAACATTTTGTTTATGTAAGGCAAATAAATTAACGCTTAGTTTGGGGGCAATGATGACAAATCACTTCAGGATCAATTGGTGCTTTGAATGAACGTTGCTGTTAGGACAAATACAACTGGTGTAATTGACCTAAAATAAGGTCGATGATACTTACTATTGTAAGAAAGATACATATCTGTCTCTGTTGTAGACGAAATATAACTCCCCAGCATGTCTTCAAGCTTGTGTAAAAGGTTCAGCGAGTTCTATTTAAATTTAAAAAATAATTTCCAGAGTAAAACAAATATTTCCTTTAAAATGTGTTCGCACAGGCGTCTAAATTTATATATGGGTGGCATAGTTGTACAGTTAGGAGTATGTTGCGCCTTTACATGCACACAGTCTCACCAGAGTTTTCACTGTTCACCTTCGTTTCATATTGGCCGAAATGCATATTCTGAGAAGAAATGGATAAGAAGTGTAGTCCACATAATTTAACTTTAAATACCCCTAAGCCGGAGAGTCAGTAAGAACCAAAATCGCCAGACGCGGTTCATCGTAAAATACTGTTACTAAAAATAGCATACTGTAATGCTCTAAAATTTTATATACATGTATATATAAACACAAGAAAATTGGTTTGATATATAGGGAGACCGTGTGGGATATTCTAGTTACCCAACACTGGTTATATCTTAAATAACCGTATGTAACACATATAAAGGTCCAGAGGCCGTCGATATATGCAAACAGTATATTTATTCTAGTCTTATTATATTTGCAAATGCGTCTAATGTCGCCTGTATAAGAGAAAGGGTCAACTGCACAGTGTGTTAAATACATGAATTAGAAAAGTATATAAGTACAATATTACAAACCGTATTTTCAAAACATTTTACAAGTAAACTTAAATCTGCTGTTTTGTATGATTCCAGTTATATTGTCCAATTCGGGAGTGTTATATATATCTGCATTAATTGGCAGAAGACGGAATATTTGACGGAATATAGTATTGTCAATATAACTTTTTAAATTCAATGTATATTTCTGCAAAGTCAAACTACAAACTCCAAAACGCTCGAAAAGAGCATTTCAAACAACAAAATAACTAGTGCGAGATGAATGCAAACCAATTTTGAAATTGATACATTGGAAATTAATTTAGAAAATGATCTAAAAATGAAAAGTGGAAATAAATCCAAAATATAGCAGGCTAGAGTTATGTTTCTTGATGATCCCTTCTTTTGATCGCAGGTATTAGGATTACAACTTTCAATTGAATATTCCAAACGGAAGCAAAGTAAATAAAATGAAAACGGGTGATATACATTCATGAATTAGCAGGCTGAAGATATGTTTCTTGTATTGTACCATTTTCCTCATCACAAGGTATAAGTATTTCAACTTTGAAGTGATTCCGCTAAAACTCACCACATATGACCAATATTGATGAACACTTTGACGGACAGACGGACGGACGACCCTATATTTCAACACTTTAGGTGGTACATCGATTGTTGTCAAACAAAAGAATGACCACTTAAGAAACAATAAAATAAGGTGAATTCGGAATAAATCTGTTGTTTTCTTTTGTCTTGTGCCGCACGTCTAACTAACTACGATCCCGATCGTGCACTCGGACAGACAGATGAAAGGACGATTAAGAAATAATCACTAAATGTCTGCTTGTCTAACAGACAGGCGAGACAACAATAAAAGCCTTGGTGTGTAAAGCCTCGGGTGCGGGAGGTCACGGGTTCGATCCCCGGCCGGGTTATTCCAAAGTGGTTAAACATGGTGGTAAATGGCTGTCCTCGTTGGCGCTCGGGGTTGTTGGGTTAGCATTTCGACTTCCTGGCTGGTGTCAGAATAAATTGACAAGTAGAACTCTTAACTAACCCAAGAAACGCTGTGATATAACGGAACAAATATTGAAAGCGGTGTAAAACATCAAACGATCGATCAAATGATAAGTACCGTTCCTTTTAATTAGTCGCCGGGCAGAAGCCCGCGACTTCTATTTTTAATAGGTTTTCGGAAATCACATGGGAGGAGGGATTATTATTAGAAAGAAACACATTTAGATGTCTTGAACATATTACAATTGTGTTTGTTTAAAAACACTAAGTAATGACACATCTAAAATGAAATAAATATTCCGATGTTTTAGGTATTTTCAGGTTCTTTATTTTGACTCGCATTTATGTTTTGTTGTTTTATTTACGAAGATAAAACAGTCCCTATTAGCTAGACTGGTATACTTTATTTTTACACTATATACTACATGTACTCAAGAGGCGATAACTACAAACCTTTACGTCGCAGTCTAATTTGTTTACATACGCGCACCTGCTTGAAGCGTGACTCGCGAATACCAACTGCGTAGATCAATCTCCTTTGCAGAGAGCCGTCTCTTTACACTCACTTACAAATAGTAAATCGTAGGTGATTTAAAATGTTTATTTGGTTCGAAACAAATGAAGAAAAGAACAAACCGAGATAAAAACTAGTTTTAATAGAAAAATTACTTTGAACGAACACTCTCTGCCTATAAAGAGAGTTTCAAGAACGACACCTCTGCGAATAAGAAAGAATCGGGTCTTTCGTACAAAATTATTTCGTCCTTGACAATTTTAAATGTGTCATTTAATTCCCTAAAGGCATATTGCTTCCGATCTGCATATTGTTATGGATCATTGACACAAGGGCGCTCATCATAATATAATTTTAAAACATGAGTAGTTTTGTTATTTTCATTATAAAAAAGGAAGGAAAGAATTAAAATAAATTAACATGTTGTAGGGCTCAGTTTATGTTCGAAATTAAGTTTAAATTATACAACAATTTCAATGAGATTTTAACTGTTTAGTTGATATTATATTTCGAATGTGGTCTAATTTATAAATATTGGACTACATTTCAACATTTGTTAAAGTATGATATAATTAGGATGCCAAGCTAATATCATTTTGAGAAAAAGAGAAAACTCAGCGATTTAACCCTTAACTCATTGTTTTAAAAGTATATTGTTGCAAAGGTGTCCACTGTTGACTTTAATAGAGGAAAGGTAAAATGATGTGCTATTGCATGCAAATCCTAAATTGTCTGTTTTGTGGTTTTATTGAAAAATAATAAAATTCAAATATTCTGACAAACATCTTGAAAAGTGTATGTGGAATTCACAAATCTTATAATTATTCCTTAATGAAAGCACTGTATACATACTAAGACTAATAATTGGCAAGATTTCTCATTTTCATTACTGTTTATGATCAATAATTAGTTGGTTGTGTGTATGGTCAACCTACTTTGGAATGGAGATTGATCATAAACAATGAAAGGCTTCAATTATCATTCACTTCGTTGACAAAACAATGCAAGTTATGATACATTTTCACTTGACCCCACCCCTGATGTTCCAATATGCCCCTCAGTTGATAACTGTTTATTCAACTACTATAATGTTAGTGTTATGCATAACTGCACTATGGATATCCGGCGACATTGATGCATTGCATCAACTTTCTCTTGTTTGTAATTATAAATAAACAATTTAAATGGTCAGGCTTAACGTATCTCCAACATTTATATGATAAGCTAATGTAACGTACCTGTTCACATCCCCGGATTGACGAGTCTTCTATAAAAACGTCGCTTATCTTTGTTACAAGGTACTGCAATACAAAAGCAACACCCCTTAGGCTAGTCTACAATGCATATACACCACAGAGAAAGAGACGCAGCAGTCCAAAATGGGTCTTGTTTCGAGGGCTTGGCGTGAAATAGTTGTAACTAAAAACCTATTTTAAAAACCCTGGTTTAGGGGCAATTTTTACCCCTTTGTAAACAATGCAAATGTAGGTGCCATTGCTCAGATCGAGCAATGGCACCTAAATTTCCATTGTTTACCAAGAAAAATTATTCAACGCTTATAAAGACTTTATGGCGAGGTGATTAACCTTGGTAAAAAAAATACAGATTCTAGTTACAACGGTTTCACGCAAAGCCCTCGGTTTGATCTAAGCATGTTTGTGATGTGTGAATATACTGATATGAGCTGTTCCATGTTTATACCAACATAATGGACATTCCGTCGCAGGGGGATAGAGGTATCTATAGAGTAATGAGTCCTGCAACAGAAAATCCACGGAGGTGAAAAGTGTCTGACCGGGTTCGCCTGCTCGGCATGCTTAGGCTGATCCGGGTCGATACTTTACGCAGAGTCCACACTGTTTATTTTCTCGTTGGATGGCTCATATCCACTCATGTATGGTAACTGACCGCCGTGATATGACTGTAATATACTGTTGTTAACGTCAGTCAGTCAATCAATAACCTACATCAAAACTCATAAGTATTCTTGTTAAGACGCACAGCTCAGCATATCTAATGCGTTTATTGGATTTTAAATGATTGGTAACTAAATCGTTCGGATTTAATTTACCATAACCTAATCAAAATAGCTTCATTAAAACTGATACCATAAATATCGGGTCACGAGAAAATGTATCTTGCTACAAGAGAGAACAGTGTATGCTATTACCAAACAGCGTTTGTGTACAGTTTTATCAAAACTTTTACGCTCTCTCTCGTCTGTAAATTAATGTGCCCTTTCTCGTATACAACCAATCTGCAGCAGACCGATTTTGAAAACATCTACGGAACATATTTAAAACTTATTGAATACAAGTGAAAACATTGCGGCAAAATTAGCAATTCCTTGTTCTGCAATAATGTTTTGAGATCAGATGCGTTATTCGTTTGCAAATGGGAATGGGTTACTACAGTATATGGCTGATGATTACACTAAATAGTGCGTCCTACAGTCATGTTTCCTCGAGTTGATGATTGCGTGGAAACGAAATAAATATTTTCTGAATACTTCTATAACTGTTCTCTCTGCCATAACATTCTTATGTGGTATCTGATGGCTCAGCAGTTAATTAATTCAAGAAATCTTTTGTTGAGCACAGAGTTTCAGATTTGAGCACAAATATCATTATAGGAGGTTTATAGTACGTATTGCCCGAGCCCCAGAAGCTTAGTCGATAGCGATATTGGCTGCCAATCCAGGGGCTGCGAGTTCGAACCCCAGCTCGGCTAACATTTGTTCAGACATTTAACAAATGGCAATGCGAAAGGCGTCATACATGTTCCAGCAACGGGCTATCAGTCTATATTAAAAACTACCAATTGCCTAGAAAGACTGTTGGTTGGAGTACTGGTGTGAGAAATCCCGGTAGGTAACACATGGGTATGTGAACTGGTCGCCGGTAAATGACTGAATATTGTTGAAAACGGCGCTAAACCCCCATCGATCAAATGTAGGTAACATGGTCTGTTTTCATTTGGTCCGGCTTATTGTGATTATTGAGGTTATAACTAAACTTAATGCAATTTGAATACGAGATCCGATTATACAAAATGAAATCATGAAAGCTATTAAAGCTTCCAGCTTGTTTTATTGTTTACCCTTTTCCACATACAGGAGTTTTCTGACGCCTCTGCAGCAGAAGATCTTTGAAAACAATAAACCTTTTGCCAAAAGCATTTCAATCCAATTCATTAATGATACTTTCATTACTACATGTGTCCACAAATGTTTTCAAAGACATCTGCTGCTGATTTATCGTACGTGGGAAAGGGTTAATTTAAGGATATTTTGCAAGCCTTTCAATGGATACAGCCAACTAACAATTATACTTGATTTGGCCTTTTCATAACAGAGAGTCAAAGTGTAGTTTCTTAGGGTTAAATCGACGTTTGATGTTGATGACAATTAGGACCTTGGGACAGCCCTTATTTAACCTATACCCAGATTGAGAAACATTTTGATGCATCAGTCGCAGATGACGTTATCATCATTCATCCCAACATGAGGAAAATATCCAAAACGAGAACAGAATTGAGAGTTATTATAGTATCATTTATAGATATTTCTCATGTTTTCGCCTAGGATGTATACACATATTTGTTCCCACAATTCACAATGCCAGATTATGTTTTGGGAAAGTGTTTTTTTAAACTTGCCACTTTGTTTTTATCCCTTCTGGCAATACACTATCATTGATGCATCGGCAAAGTTAGGTCCTTACTAATATGTATACAGAATAAACGCTTTAAAAATAGACTTGAAAACATTTTTTTTTTCGACAAAATAATTACAGCAACCGTCTGCTGCAGATTTGTTGTATGTTGGAAATGGTTAATGTATCATTGTAATTGACCGATGACATTTTAAAGCCAATTTTCCAATAAACTGAGTTCAATTCGTATATATTGATTGCCTTTGAAACTAAAGCTTTCACAGAGATGAAAGCCACATTACGATGTAATCCTATACATTTGTAATAGAAAAACTCGTTTCAAAGATAAGATTAACGGTATAAGAATTAAGGCGTATTGGACGGTCGCCTTTACGTTAAGTATAAATATCCGCCCACTTGTGTTGTTATAGAACATGATTCAGTATTATAATAAAGTAAGTTTTAACGTCCAGGCAAAGCTGAATATTAAAACTATAACCTAAATGGCCCGTGTAAATTATGCAGGCATCATGGAAATGTCAGAGAGGGATGGATAGAAGGCTAACATTCGCAATATATCTAGCATTGTGAAATCGTTGGAAAACGCAATATTATTGCGAAACCGATTGCCTTCTCTAGCGAAGTCATTGCAGTCAGGGGCGTAGCTCCCTTTAGGAACTGTAGGCACGTGCCTACACATTTATTCTAAAAATCCCCCAAAATAAAGCTGCGGCGTTAGACATCTGCGTAATGTATCGACCAGATCAGCCTGCGCTATCCGCGCAGACTGATCCGGCCGACACATTCCGTCTTAGGGGGATATATGTATAGAATAGTGATTCCTGAAACAGAAAATCCACAGGAGGCAAAAAGTGTCCACCCGGGTACGCCTGTGTGGCATGCGTAGGTTGATCCGGGTCGATACTTTACGCAGAGTCTACAATGTTGATTTTCTCGCGAGACGGTCTACACATTGATTATTGCCAAGCTACGCCCCTGGCAGTACAGATAATAGTAAAAAGCGACCAAACATGTACTATCGTGATATGAGCCGTCCCACGAGAAAACCAACATTGTGGACTCTGCGTAAAGTATCGACCCGGATCAGCCTAAGCATGCCGCGCAGTATAACCCGGAGGGACACGTATCGCCTCCTGTGGATTTTCTGTTTCAGGAATCATAACTATATACATATAATCCCCCTGAGACGGAATATGTCGGCCCAGATTACCCTGCGCTTATTGCGCAGGCTGATCTGGGTCGATATATTACGCATACTCGATGAGGTTATTTTGTCATGGAACGGCTCGTATTGTTTCATACACGTTCGAGAATCGAATGACAATGCACCAGCGCACACATCTAGTATAGTAACAACTATTTTTTGAATCGGAGGAAGTATCTCTGCTTCCGTCTCCTATTTATTCTCAGGAAGTTACACCGAGTGACTTCTATCAACATTTAAAAACTCCCTCTCTGGTCGTAGGTACCCTGAACTGAACGAAATGTGCTAATCGAATACGTCATGATACTAGAATGAGTTCACAGTTTAATTAGTAGATACAATTGATTTACCTGTAGAATTGACAGAATGGACACTTTGTCGCATATGTACATGATTTCTTTTAAATTAATGTTTAATAAATGATGTAGGCAAAGTTAAGAATTGGTTGTGGCACGCCTATTATAATGCCCAAATTAACCCTTTCTTTCTGCAGATGGTATTAGCATTTGCCTTATATAGATGTATTTTGGCGCCTTTGTAGCATACGATGAGCAACTTCTCCTTTTTCCATAATGTTTCAACTTTGT
Source organism: Serripes groenlandicus (assembly GCA_031761405.1). Taxonomy (NCBI): domain Eukaryota; kingdom Metazoa; phylum Mollusca; class Bivalvia; order Cardiida; family Cardiidae; genus Serripes; species Serripes groenlandicus. The sequence continues at coordinate 63,287,424 of JASEVX010000009.1, read as the reverse complement.
TCAACTTACATACTATCATCTATAAAGATTCTCGACTTTTTTGCTTTGATTTTTACAAAGACGTCTGTTGCAGATTTGTTGTATGTTGAAAAGGGTTGAATTTGAAATGTCTCAGATTAATCTATTATGAGTTTAAAATCTTGAAATGAGATTCTTCAAGTAATAAATTACTATATGCCACGTGTGCGATGTTTGATGGCGTGGGCCGAAACGAATAGATTTAGTCGTTTGTTTATGATTTGAGTGGTTAATTTCTAAAGTTGGTTATCAACGTAATTGCACTCCCTTATATGAATTGATATATCAACCCCTTTCTCGCATACCAAAAATATGAAGCAGACGATTATGACAATATAAAGCAGCTAGAAACAAGGTGGAATCTAGATAAATGAAAATATAAATACTGAAAAGAGTTGGCAATAACGTTGCAAAATGAGAACTATTTTCTAAAGTCGCCTGAAATTGATACGTCTGAAGATGGGAAAGGGTTTAGGTTTAGAGAGATTGTAGGACAAAAAGAGAGTAGGCGCGAGTATGGGGGGTTACTTAATGTATAAGTAAACAAGAAACCGCTGAAGACCGTAAGGGCGGATTGTCGGCAATTTGACCTTGAAAATCGACAAACCAAGGTCAATGTCAAAGTAACCATAGAACTTGTTACTGGTTACCTTCAGGCACAGTTGCAAGTTTGTAACCCTTTCCAGTGCTGAGATTTTGCCTCAACCTGAAACTTTAACCAAAATGTTGACGGACGGACATCGCCAATCTATAGACCGGAGTTGCTAGAGCAATCCGGCCAAAAACTCGTACAAAGAAAATATAAAATAAAAATACTCTTAAAGGGCTCTTTCTTGAGTAGCTGCGTCATTACACAACGTCCAACACTGGTGGAAAATGCCCTGAGTTTGGTGTTCTTAACCCTTTCCCTCATACGACAATTCTGCAGCAGATGACTTTGAACATATTTTGTCCAAAAAATGAAAATTTCTATAATTAAATGGATAACCTATGACCAAACGTGGAAAACATTGTGGCAAAAGGAGAAATTGCTCGTTTTGAGCAATTTCTTCTTTTGTCACTATGTTTTCAAAAAGCCGTCCGCTACAGAGGCGTCAGAAAGCGTCTATATAAGGGAAAGGGTTAATGAACAACTCGATTTTATCTTTGAGGGTAGATCACATACACTCAAAAGATGCATACCTGTATTAAGTAGATCTTCGTCTCAGAAAGTAAGGGTTCTAACTGGAACAGCCTCGTAATCACACCGAATATATCCCAGTGGCAGGTTACGGAGTCCAGTTCGCTGTCTAAACAGTCGTTGCTTCGAGTTTGTAGCAAGCACTGGAAAGGAGTTATCATGTTTAACCCTTTCCCACATACATACGTTTTCTGACGCCTTTGCAGCAGACGACTTTAGAAAACATTGCGGCACAATGAGAAATTGTTCCTGTTGCCACACTATTTGAGTCATATTCTTAAACTTAACTTAAACATTTCAAAATTAAGTCAGTTGCCATATACTTCTCCAAATAAATTCTAAGACGTCTGCAGCAGACTTGTTTTATGTGGGAAGGGGTTACCAAAGTCGGAGTCACGCCACGTAAATAGCTGAAATTCGGGAGTTTTCGTTAATATACAGATCAGGCTGATCTTCCGTGCAGTCTTGTCAGTATTTGAAACGTTCCAAAGAGAAAACCAACATTATGGACTCTGCGTAATGAATCGACCCAGATCAGCCTGCGCATTCCGCGCGGGCTAATCCGGGCGACACATTCCGTCTCAGGGAGATAGAGGTATAGAGTAATGATTCCTGAAACAGAAAATTCACAGGAGGCGAAAAGTGTCTCTCCGGATTAGCCTGCTCGGCATTGTTAGGCTGATCCAGGTCGATACTTTACGTAGAGTCCACAATGTTAGTTTTCTCGTGATTCGGTAAATATATCAGTATTTCAAACAAGAATCATCATGCATCCAGAATACGGCGGTACAAGAATGCAATCTGATCGTTCTCTTCGCTTGTTAAGGTTTTTAACATGAGATTGACTACGCTCGATGTCTGCTTTCACGAGATCCAATCGGTACAAGCGCCGATTGTGTGGAATAACCCAAGAAGCAGAATCTGATCAAGACGGGTATTTGACCCAGGGACCCGTTGGACGAGAAGTCGACGGTCTACGACCGGCGCAACCGTCTTCCGTAATCACCATTGATTTCAAATGCGCCGGTGTTTGGGTTTTGTCCGGCCTTCCTCATAGGACGTACATTATTAACCCTCCACACACTCTACGGAATCCGCTGTGGTCGAGTGGTTAGCGTCGGGGATTTCGAAACCGGGTGTCCCGGGTTCGATCCCCAGTCGCGGCACTACGGTCATGGTGGAGTGCCCTTGGGCAAGGCACATTTTCTAGCCTAGTTTGTTTACCCAGGGAACATGAATAATTAAATTTAATTGCGCGCTAAATGACCTTAGCTGTCGATGCGCCATAAAACAATATACATTCATTCATTCATTCCACACTCTACTTTTGAAATGAACGTTTTCTCTTTAATCCGACATTGTGCGGATTAATAGACCGCGGACAAGCGCATACATCAATCGCTTCACTGAGCTCGAATAAATTACATGTAGACACGAAACCTTTGGAAACCTTTGAAAATGTTCGCAAGTTGCTAGTTCGAACCCCAGTTTGGCCAACATTCTTTTCGACCTTTGACATAAGTCATTGTGACAAGCGTCATTCGTTTTCCACCAATGGGCTATCAGTTTATGTGGAAAAGCAGCCAGTTGCTAGGAAAGAATGTTGTATGAAGTACTGGTGTGAGAAAGCCAAGAAACATATGAGTATGTGAACTGGCCGCCTTGATATGACTGAAAAACTGTTGAAAACGGCGTTAAACCCCAATCAATCAATCAATCGCGAGTTACTGGGCGTAGCTATATACCTGGTGATACGAGAATTCACGAGGCTATCAAGTCTACTAGTATCGAGTGCAGTGGACCGATTAATGTCCGTTGTTGTACTGTTAAATTATTAACCTTTCAACAATTCCTGTGTACAGCTAAATGTTAAAGAGAGAAGGGTATGTAAGCGTTCAAGTTTGTAGAAACATTCTCGCATTTAAATTATTATAAATGTCAATAACTTTTAATGCGAGTTTGATGCACTATTGGTTCGAAAGGCCGTCCATGGGGAAGAATTACGTAAACGCGTGGGCAAGTGTTTTTCTTGAATGATTGATTGATTGATTGATTGATTGATTGATTGATTGGGGTTTAACGCCGTTTTCAACAATTTCTCAGTTATATCACGGCGGCCATTTTCTGGTTTTCTCACACAAGTACTCCACACAACAATCTTCCCAAGCAACTGGCTGCTTTTCCACATAGACTTAGCCCAATTGTGGAAGACGAATGACACATGTCGCATTGACTTTTGTCAATCCTCGGAAAGAAAGTTGGCCGAGCCGGGATTCGAACTCACCACCCCTGGATTGACAGCCCGCATCGCTACCGACTGAGCTACCGGGGCTCGGCTTTTCTTGAAAGAAAAAAAAACGAAAAAAAAAAACGAATTACCGTGGGTTAATTTGCAAATACTTCCAAAATAGCAGATTTAACTTACATCACAATACTATTGTTGATGTTAGCCTCTGGATTTGATTAACATGGCCATTTTCGTGTGATCCGTCCATCTGTAGGACATCCACAATGCTTTAAAGCGCGTGTATTGGATTTGTGAACAAAAGAGAAATTTCCGCTAACTTCAAAATATGAGAAAAAAACAACAACCTTACTTTCATAATAATATTGTCGATGTTCGCCTCATATTCGGACAATATGACTATTTTCGTGTGTTCGTCCATTGTGAAAACAGAATTTGAGTTTTTATTTTCCATCGTGAAGGAAAATCGAATTACCGTGGTTTATCCGGCATAACTCCAGCATAGCAAATATGCAACATTACATTAACCCTTACACACCTATTTATAAACGCATTTTGACGCATCTGCAGCAGATGACTTTTGAAAACACCGTGACAAAATGAGAAATTACTCAAAACGAGCAATTTCGTACGTACCCATATAGTGTATTTGTGGGGTTATTTATTTTGTTTGAATCTTGTGGGTTGCAACCCATAAGTATGCTATTCATTCCGTAATTATTCCCCTTTTACGGAATGATAAGCAAGGAAAGTGGGTGGGCTTTAGGAAAAACGAACACCCCACAAGTACTAGGTCACCAGGACGGACAGACGGACATCGCCAATCTATAGACCGGAATTGCTTGAGCAATCCGGCCAAAAATAATTAATCTTACATTCATAATAATGTTGTAAATGTGCTCCTCCTGGTCGGACAACGTGAGATCCGTCCTATGTGTAAATGTTGTTGTCGCGTTTGTGTAACTGTGCCCACGTGATGCTGTGTTATCTGTGATGTGTACAGTAGGGAACACTCCCGACCCTACTGACGTGGACTCGGATAAATCGGTCTCAATCGTGGTTGGTCGATAAGACGTCATCGTTGTTGGTTCTGTTTGATAACAACATAATTGAGCCGTTCCGCTTAACTCTTTCAGCGCCGAATTGTTTAAAGTAGACTCTTCCATGTTCAAATTCCGGCGTTTCTATTTTACATGTTATACGAGTTTTGGATTATTTGGATAACTACAAGGCAAACAATGCTGATTTCAGGTGAGACAGCTCGCTACGAGCTGACTCACCTGAATCTGCATTGTTTGCAAAAAGCTCAATATTGCGCTGAAAGAGTTAAACGGATTGAAACGGACCAGATATGAGCCGTCCCGCGAGAAAAACCAACATTGTGGACTCTGCGTAAAGTATCGACCAGGATCAGCCTAAGCCATGCCGCGCAGGCTTACCCGGATAGACGCTTCTTGCATCCTGTGGATTTTCTGTTTCATGAATCATTACTCTATACTTCTATCCCCCTGAGACGGAATGTGACGGCCCGGATCAGTCTGCGCGGACTGCGCAGGCTGATCTGGGTCGATACATTACGCATAGGCCATAATGTTGGTTTTCTAGCGGGACGGCTCATATCTGGTCTGTTTAATTCTTTCCAACTTGCAGACACATTTTGAGAATTCTGAAGCAGACGGCTTTTCAAAACACTGTGGCAAAAGGATAAATTGCTCCATTTCTCCTTTTGCCATAATTTGTTCAACTTGTTTCAGCAATCATTCTTTCACATATCGAGGTTTACCATACTTTTGGTTAGATATATTTTTAATGAAGATGTGTTGTATTTAAGATCGGAATAAATATTTACTTCATTTGATATAGTTAGATTTGTCTTGTGTTAAATCAAACATGGGCAATTTTGTGACAATTTAAAGATAAGTTCGGTTTTACTACAGAGAAGAAAACATTATTGGAAATGAAGAAAAATTCATAATGAACATTTTTACCCCTTTAATTTGCATTTGTTTCCAATATACTAAAATTAAGCAGTAAGTAGAAAACTTTGAAAACACATAGACAAATATGTGGAAAATCTCCAAAAAAATGTAATTGCTGTATATAATTGAAAACATTATAGTAAAAGAAAACATTGCTCATAACGAGCATCTTCTCCTTTGTGGAAGACAGTGATGCAGAATTAGAACGTCGGACTCTCGTACCAAAGGTCCCTGTATGCCTTTACTGTCTTAGTATGTTGTATTGTATTATACGCAGTACAGTTTCACGTATATGAGGTACATATTTCATTTGACGTGTTACGTTATTCATGATATGCAGTGCCTTTTCTATTATGTGTGGTGATTATTGAATAATATGCAGTGCAAAATAGTGTTTAAACAGTAGAATAACCGTTATACGTTGCACACTATATAATGGTTATTCTACTGTATGTTCATACTTATGCACTTCATATTATTAAATAACCACTATATATTATACAAAATGCACTGCATATCATGCAAAATGTACCTCGTATACATGACAATGTACTGCGTATAATACAATACAACATAGTAAGACAGTAAAGGCGTTCCATATCCCTGGTTCGAATCACGTGATGAGCGGGTTCTGCCTTTGAGACTTTTACATACATATAGTATGCAGTACCTAGCAATCTATCGTTATGCATTATCAAAGTATTATTTTGTTCAAAACACTTTCTGCTTACTATAAATAAAATCTTCTAATTAAATTTATACTTGATTTAAATCATTGTTCAAAAGAAAGGCTTATTTAAAGAAGGTCAACATGTATATACATAAGAAGTAATTGTTTTTTAATGTCAATATACATCGTGCAAACAAGTATAACATGGTACTCGGATTAAATCTGTTTTTGGTTGCGAAATATGCATAATATAATGAATTATTTAAAAGTTGTAATGTAATTGGTGAATTTGACTAACAACTCCCAAAAAACCTTCTTTTTTCAGTATATGCAATTAGGTTTATATAAATAATAAATACATTTTGTTTTCCATACTTGTAATCCAAGCCTTCACACATACGACATGCTGTTTTGTGTTACATTAAGGTCATTTTAGGACATACATGTACAAGTATATTTATATAATTTCAGTGAGATTCCCTTACCTGTAATCCAAGCCTTCTCACAAACAGCATGCAGTTTTGTAATACATTAAGGTCACTTTAGGACATACACGTATTACAACGAGCTTTACTTACCTGTAATCAAAGCCTTCTCACAAACGGCTTGCAGTTTCGTGTTACACGAGGTTGTCATGGATGTGAGTTGATGCGTACTTTGGCTAACACTCACCGCTCCACAAGCGTCCTGGCTGTATAAGATAGGAACATTGTCACGTGATTTTGGGGTTTTTAGTGACGCTCCGGTCCAAGGCATCATTTAACCATTTCCCACATACAACAAATCTGCAGCAGACGACTTTGAAACCATCTAGTCAAAAACATGGAAAACCTCTAAAAATGAAGGGGAAAAAGTAGAAAACATTGTTGCAAAAGGAAAACATTGCTTTTTGAGCAATTTCTACTTTTGTCACAATGTTTTCTAAAGACGTGTGCTTCAGAGGAGTCAAAATGCGTCTGTATGTGGGAAAGGGTAAAAATTACTTTGACGTAATACTCAATGAATCGTATTTCTATTTTCCGTCAGAGTTGCATCTGAATGATTGATTGATTGAATTAATTTGGGTTTAACGCCGTTTTTCACAAAAACCTCGATATCGTCAATGGTGTTACAGGAGTTTTACTTTGAATAAAACCCGTCACCGGCCGCATGACAACAATTGATTCGGAATGGGATCGTTCGACAATTACGTCAGTCTTTTAACCGGCCTCGGAGGTGTAGTGGCCTCGAGTACGGGAGGTCACGGGTTTTATCCCCGGTCAGGTCATATCAAGACTTTAAAAATGGTAGTAATGACTTTCTCTCCTTGAGGTAAGCATTACGACCGACTCGCTGGTGTCACGATAAGAGGACCAGTAGTACTGGTAACTTACACTGGAAATGCCGTGATATAACTTCCGATCGGTTTAAATATATTTGTGATTTGTGATTTGTTTATTGGTATTTGGTGATTTACGATGCTTCAACATGTTTTTCGTTCATATCACGGCCTTTCCTGTGCAAATTACAAGCACTCCTGGTCCAAGTATCCTTACATCAGCAATTCAGCTACCCCTACATTCTAAAGAAGAAAAGCAGATCATACCATTGAACCGTTCCAATACATGTTTACCATCATCGCTAGACGGTCGTATAATATGTGAACGGCGTCCTTTATTATTTGATTGGGTTTGTAAGCTTAACAGGGGACTTACGGATGGGGAATTATTGTCGTTATGCTATCCACATAGCCCCTTCTGCCGTCAATCCATGTGTAGTTGTGAAGGTTGGGATCGAACTTTAAACCCACCCAGAGCCAATCATTCAACCTGTCATATAAAACAGAACATAACTTGAGCCGTCTCGCGAGAAAACCAACATTGTGGACTCTGCGTAAAGTATCGACCCGGATCAGCATAAGCATGCATCACAGGCTAACCCGGTCAGACACTTTTTGCCGCCTATGAATTTTCTGTTTCAGGATTCATTGCTCTATAAATTTATCCCCCTGAGACGGCCCGGATCAGTCTGCGCGGACTGCGCAGGCTGATCTGTGTCGATACATTACGCAGAGACCATACTGTTGGTTTTCTCGCGGGACGGATTACTTTATCTTTATATTGCTCACATGTACACACAGTGTACAGCGTGTTAAATATGAATTAATAAGTAGATAAACAATAAGCGACAATGCTATTTCAATTCGTTTAATAGATTCAGTATGTCTATGATCGATCGGTTGATCTCAGTTGAACGCTTCAACAGGTTCAACAGTTTGGTTTAGTCTTCAGTTATATATAACAGCGACCAGTTCACTTAACCATGCGTTTCTTGGCTTGATCGCTCCTGTACTCCACACATCAATCCTCCCAGGCAACTGGCTACGTTGAAATAGAGCTAGTCACATCGACTTTTATAAAGCATCAGAAACAATCAATGGCCGAACCGGAGTTCGAACTCAAGAAGTATTAATATGGTAAAATGAATTGGTTAGATAAACATGTAATACATCAACATATAACATATGTCGTTCATTGACATAAATTGGTTATAAGTTACTACAACCAACTTATTGTGAATTACGCCGTTTTATACAGTATTTCAGATATATAACAGCAACAGTACAAGAATTTTCTCTGTGCGACTAGCGAGTTCTATGCTAGTGAATGGCATTTATAATGACAAAATATTCAGGTAGCAACCCTGCAGTGTGATGTTATATGGACAAAGGGAGAGAACTACAAATTGCCTGGATACGCCACTAAGAAGTGCATTTATATTTCAGGACGTGGGATATACACATTAAATGAGCTCGCCAGTACGATAAAGTAATCGTTAACATACGCAGATACTATAATGTTGGTTTTCTCGCGGGACGGCTCATATGTTAGTAACACCCTTGTAACACCCATGAAATTGAAAGTCTATGTCTTTGACAGAAGTAACATCTTGCTATACATTTCGTGTGAGCGGAAAGTGAAGACCCTAATGAAAACAAGCGAATGCATTGGGTCCACTGAGTCACAGATTCAATAAGACCAAACATCGCAACACTCGCCTCAGGTCTATACACGAAAGCTGTGACGAAAACGTAACAACAGCACGAGTCCGCAAGAGGCGGCTTAATTTAGCCAGGTAGCTAGGTTCGGCACGGTATTCCTGTAACCAATAATACATACGTTGTCTGGGACTGTAGAAATGAGTCAGCTGTCAGATCGTTTAGCACGGCTAACTCAGCTCCGATTATGTAACACTCGCGTCGTGATCGATCCCATTCAAAACGAGACGAGAGTATAAACAAACACCGGAAGTCATGTACTATCCATCCGGACGAAGTTGAACAACCTAAAACACAGGCTAATCTTTGAAGTGACAACGGTTAAAATAGATCAGCCGTTTAAAGGCTGGTTATTGGCATATTTTACGTGTTCTACATCAACCTGTTACATATGTAATATCATCCTGTGAAAATATGTTGTTAATTGGCATGGTAAACGTATGAGGCATCAACATGTGACATGTATTGTTCATTGACATGATACATTGTAACCGTGTAAACTATCAATATGTATGCATTTCATTGACATGATACATTGTAACCGTGTAAAATATCAATCTGTAGGCATTTCATTGACATGATACATTGTAACCGTGTAAAATATCAATCTGTAGGCATGTCATTGACATGATACATTGTAACCGTGTAAAATATCAATATGTATGCATATTATTGACATGATATATTGCAACTGTGTAAAATATCAATCTGTAGGCATTTCATTGACATGATACATTGTAACCGTGTAAAATATCAATCTGTAAGCATTTCATTGACATGCTACATTATAACCGTGTAAAATAACAATCTGTAGGCATATTATTGACATGATACATTGTAACCGTGTACAAAATCAATCTGTAGGCATTTCATTGACATGGTACGCGTCAAATGCATTAACAGATAGCATATGTTGTTCAATGACATGATAAGCATGTAATACATTTAACATACAACACTTGCTGTTCATTGACGTGTTACTGATGTTATACCTCAACAGATAACATATGTTGTGTATTGAAATGATTAACATGTAATACATCAACTTATAACAAATGTTGTTCATTTACATGTTACTGAAGTTATACCTCAACATATAACATATGTTGTTTATTGACATGATAAACATTTAATACATCAACATATAACACATGTAGTTCATTGACATAATACACATGTAATACATCAACATATAACATATGTCGTTCATTGACATGATAAACATGAAACATATTTAACATATAACACAAGTTGTTCATTGACATGATACACATGTAATACATTTAACATATAACATATGGTGTTCATTGACATGATAAACATGTAATATATTTAACATATAACATATGTTGTTCATTAACATGATTGACATGTATTATATTTAACATATAACAAATGTTTTCATTGACATAATAAACATGTAATATATTTAACATATAACATATGTTGTTCATTGACATGATAAACATGTAATACATTTAACATATAACATATGGAGTTCATTTACATGATAAACATGTAATACATTTAACATATAACATATGGTGTTCATATACATGATAAACATGTAATACGTCAACCTGTTACACATGTTGTTTATTTACATGATAAACGTGTTCTACATCCAACGTGTAACATATGTTGTTCATTGACAATATAAACGTGTACACAAATTCAACAGGTAACATATGTTGTTCATTGACATTATAAACATGTAATTCATTTAACATATAATATATACTGTTCATTTACATGATAAACGTGAAATACATTTAACATATAACATATAGTGTTCATATACATGATAAACATGTAATAAATCTACCTGTTACACATGTTGTTTATTTACATGATAAACGTGTACTGCATCCAACAGGTAACATAAGTTGTTCATTAACATGATAGATGTACACGTGAAATACATAAATATACAATGTATATCATATGTTGTTCATTATCATGATACACGTGAAAAACATCAACATATATGATATGTTGTTCATTAACATGATACACGTGAAATACATCAATATATATCATATGTTGTTCATTGGCATGACAAACATGTAATAAATCAATATGTAACTTGTATTTTATTTGCATGATAGACCTGAAATCTGCTAAACTGTCAACAAATAAGCAATATATATAAGAAGAGTACCTGTTACATCAGTCTCACATATAAAGGGTAATGAAAGACCACACTGGGTAGGTAACCAATCCCCTTGCACGGTGATAGCGATGCAGGAGTCTCCTGTAATAGTATATGAGCCGTTCCGCGAGAAAACAAACATTATGGCATCTGCGTAATGTATCGACCCAGATCAGCCTGCGCTGTCCGCGCAGACTGATCCGGGCCGACACATTCCGTTTCAGAGGGATAGAGGTATAAAGTAATGATTCCTGAAACATAAAATCCACAGGAGGCGAAATGTATCTATCCGGGTAAGCCTGCGCGGCATGCTTAGGCAGATCCGGGTCGATACTTTACGCAGATTCCAAAATGTTTGTTTTCTCGCGGGACGGCTCAATCATATAGAAAATATATTTAATTACAGCTGGCACCCGATAAATCGAACATGAGAAATATATTTAATTACAGCTGGTACCCGATAAATCTATCATTAGAAAATATCGTTTAACTCGAACCATGTCCTGGAAGTGTTCAGGTTAATTTTAGAACAGCGTAGTACGTGTCCCGATTGTTCATACGAGCAATCATAACTGCTGCTGTGCTGGTTTCCTATCGTGATTTAACAACTGGTTCCCTTTTCATAACAAACACTTAAACTATGAAGATAAAATGAAGCTGACACTATATCATTTAATTTAGAATAGATTCATCGATCACTCGAACATGTCATTAACTCGAAATGATGAATGTGTACATTTCGAGTTCGAGAAATCGCGAGTGCAATGTTATCCGTTAGAATTAAACAGAAACCAAGACGGGTTTCGCATCTTTTTCTAATATAAATTGGTGACAATCTAAATCTGCAAACGGTGTTGTAAAGACCAGATCAAACGCTGTCGATATGATTATACATAAAAAAGACAATTAAAATGTAATATATATTAAATAGTTAAAAATAAAAGTATAGCTTTTGTAGTAAACTTTAACCTGTTAGTTAATCAAGTTTGAACTATAAGCACTAATTTGTCAGAAGACTCTTGCAGTGAGATAAACATTTCGCAAAGTCATCCATGTATGGTTTGGTTTCATAGAGTTTTATCCCCGTTTTCAACAGTATTTCAGTTATGTCACAGCCGGCACATTCTCGCAGTAGTGCTCCATACATCATTATTTCCATGCAACTAACTACTTCAAGACATGTTCGCCCATTAGTGGCAGCCACACCGGCCTTTATCATTCATCGGAAACATGTAATGACCCGGCCAGGGTTCGAGCACACGACCCTGGATTGTAAGCCCTCGTCGTTACAAACCGAGCTGTCACGGCCCGACTAATGATGACAATGAAATATGATATTATTTTAAATAAAATGTCTCTTGTGGTCTGTTTTTGAGAGTGTCACTGCTTAGTTACCATTGTGTACAATTGATGCATTCAGATGACTGAAGGTGGTTTCGTTCTTGTCCATCCACGTCCAATCCGTATTCTGTAAATACAATAATTTTTATTGATTCATTAATTGATTGAGTGATTATTTAATTAATTGATTAGGCGATCGGGACGCCGTTTTAAATAATTATTCAATGATTTCACGGCGGCAAGTTCACCTACCCATGTGTTTCCCGGCGTTTTCATGACAGATGTCCATACAACAGTATTTGCAAATAACTGCCTGCTTTTCAACATAGACAATAAGCCCATTGGATGGAGACGAATGACACTTGTCGCAATGCCTTTTGACAAACGTCTAAATGAATGTTGGACTAACCAGGTTTCGAACTCACATCCCTTGGATTGACATTCCTGTCGCTTTCACCTGTGCCACTGGGAGTTGGTTCTGGTAAATAAAAACGCATGTACTGCCACCTCATTATCCAATGGAATTAGGGGGCGTATTCAAACTACATTTACATGCAAAATGAAGGTTTTAACTAGCACACACCCAAGTGATAGGTGTGTTATGAAGATCTGAGTACACCCAAGGACTTTTATTTGAAAGAAAAATATACTAAAATAGCACAGCTAATCTACCTGATATGTTTTTTAGCGCTTGATCATACGGTGCTTTAACAGCAGACGATATATTGCCAGTTTATTAGAAGTTCATACCACCTAGATATGTAAAAGATTCTACAATTTCAATTTCTTCATTTTTTATATGAAAATGGCAGTAAATATTTGATTTGTGCTTTTCATAAACACAAATACTTGTTTTACTAATACTTTTCATCAGACCCAAGGTTACAAACAATTGGACGTCGTACATCACATTGTCGTAAATTATCAGTTTTCTGACAAATCTGATATGTATTCAGAGTTATCTAAAAGAAACGTTGTCAGAAGGCTGTCAACCGAATCCAACAATCAAATTACAGCTTTGTATTTACCACCTACTATCCACGATTCTATTTGGTATATCAAGGATCGTAGATAAGATCTTATCTACATCCCTGGTACATCAGAATACAAATATGATCATTAATAACTTACGTTTCTATGCAATCCTATCCAGAATGAGTGGGCACTTTTCACTGAACGTAGTTGTAGGATGAAGTTTTGCTCTTCTTGATCATCCAACGTCAACAGTCTGGATTCCATACCATTGCAATATTCTGCGGCCTAAAAGGTAAGATATCAGTACTTTATAACTTATATCATTCATGATGAACTGAAGTTTTAAAAGAAAAGGATATTTATATTCTGTATGACAATAATAACGCGTTTACAATATTCTGAATCGTTGACTCTTTCAGCGCCGAATGCGACATTATTTGTCATGTTATAAGTGTCTGGGAATATTTTGATAATTCAAAGGCAAACAATGCTGTGCTGATTTCAGGTAAGACAGGTTGACTCATCCGAATCTGTATTGTTCGCAACAACCTCAATAGTGTCACTGGCGATGAAAGAGTTAAAACTAAGGCGAGTTTTGTAGCAAGATAAAATGTCTAATTCACATTATTTACATTATTTTGAAGTCTTAAAAGGAGGGCATACTTTTTTTTTTTAGTGAAACATGGTTTCTAATTTACAATATTCGATATATTTCTGACGCCTAGCAAGGCAGGAATAATTGTGCTGTAGTAAACAATTAAGTAGTATTTACAATATTCTAAAGGCTAAAATAGAAATCGTAATATTTCAATATTTACATCAGTTGTAATACATACCATGAACCAGGATAGTTCATCGTTAAGCACTTTGTAACAACTAGCCTTCTCCTTCAACCACCCTTGTAAACATGTTCTATTACCTGAAGTTATATTCAAACGCTGCTCTACGAACAGTCAACGGTAATGCCTTTGCGACAAATGAAGACTCAAATATTCAGCGCATTAGTGCAGTGTGATCTGGTTCTGCACTGTTCGCATATTGGTCAGAGAAGGTTTCAGTAAACTTCTCTGAAGACGTATCTATTTGGATCCTAAAGCATGAGAGCACAGGCAGGTCTTCTTCCACATGCGTCATAATTGTGTTAATGTTGTCTTTTACAGGACTCTGCTCATTTGGTTAAAGTAGACCTCATCCTACTGACTTCTTACATGTATCATAACCCCTGACTTTTGACAATTCTTGCATCTCACTGACTTCTTGCAAACGGTACATGTATCATAACCTTCGACTTTTGTTAATTCTTGCAGCCCACTGACTTCATGCAAACGGTACATTTATCATAACCTCTGACTTTGGACAATGCTTGCATCTCACTGACTTCATGCAAACGGTACATGTATCATAACCTCTGACTTTTGACAATTTTTGCATCTCACTGACTTCATGCAAACGGTACATTTATCATAACCTCTGACTTTTGACAATTTTTGCATCTCACTGACTTCATGCAAACGGTACATGTATTATAACCTCTGACTTTTGACAATTCTTGCATCCCACTGACTTCATGAAAACGGTACATGTATCATAACCTCTGACTTTTGACAATTCTTGCAGCCCACTGACTTCATGCAAACGGTACATTTATCATAACCTCTGACTTTTGACAATTCTTGCAGCCCACTGACTTCATGCAAACGGTACATTTATCATAACCTCTGACTTTTGACAATTCTTGCAGCCCACTGACTTCATGCAAACGGTACATTTATCATAACCTCTGACTTTTGACAATTTTTGCATCTCACTGACTTCATGCAAACGGTACATGTATTATAACCTCTGACTTTTGACAATTCTTGCATCCCACTGACTTCATGCAATCGGAACATGTATCATAACCTCTGACTTTTATCAATGCTTGCATCCCACTGACTTGCATCCCACTGACTTCATGCAATCGGTACATGTATCTCCATAACCTCTGACTTTTATCAATTATTGCACCCCACGGACTTCATGCAAACGGTAAATGTATCATAACTATTGACTGTTATCAATTCGTGCATCCCACTGACTTCATGCAATCGGTACATGTATCATAACCTCTGACTTTTGACAATTCTTGCATCCCACTGACTTCATGCAATCGGAACATGTATCATAATCTCTGACTTTTATCAATTCTTGCTTCCCACTGAATTCATGCAATCGGTACATGTATCATCATAACCTCAGACTTTTATCAACTATTGCACCCCACGTTCTTCATGCAAACGGTACATGTATCATAACTCTTGACTTTTATCAATTCGTGCATCCCACTGACTTCATGCAATCGGTACATGTATCATCATAACCTCAGACTTTTATCAATTCTTGCATCCCACTGACTTCATGCAATCGGTACATGTATCATAACTCTTGACTTTTGACAATTATTGCATCCCACTGAATTCATGCAATCGGTACATGTATCATAACCTCTGCTTTTGACAAGTATTGCATGCCTCTGACTTTATGCAAACGGTACATGTATCATAACCTTCGACCTTTGACAATGTTTGCATCCCGCTGACTTCATGCACTTGGTACATGTATTATAACTGTTGACTTTTGATCACGGTCATGATCACTCCTTGACACCGGTCATGATCGAAAAATCATTACTACTTTCTGCAATGCAAAGTGAACTGGACAATATGAAAGTATGCAATCATTTTCGTTCATGACTGAATAGTTTACAATATGAGTATGCAATAATTTTCGTTCATGACCGAATAGTTTACAATATGAAGTATGCAATAAAAAGGTTATTGACCCTGTACTGTGAAATTTTCGTTTTATCTCGTTCTTTGGTAAACGTCAACCCAAGAACTCGGTCCAACGATCATGCACGTTCATGGCGTCATTCAGAACAATAACGTCACCGTTATAATTCAACTTCTCAAACGACATTTGCAACAAAATGACTTATAATGTGAACAAACAGTTTGTTACGATTTCGGAAGCAGATTTATCAACTCTATGTAAAAATGTCAAACGTGTAAACCAAATAGTTTACAAAATGAAAGTATGCAATAAAAAGGTTATTGACCCTTTACTGTGAAATTATCGTTGTATCTCGTTCTATGGCAAACGTGGCCTCGCAATCTCGGCAACGTCAAGCAAAGAAATCGGTCAAACGATGATTTCACAGTACAGGTCAATAACCTATACTACATATGCAATAACCTATAATACTATTCGAGGTGATGTTTCGGAAATGATATTAATTACGGCGTTGAACCCCAATCAGTCAGTGACCACAAAAACTCATCAAATTCTGAACCTTTTTCAGCATACAAGAAATCTGAAGCAGACGACTTTGAAAATATCTTCCCAAAGATATGGGAAATCATTTATACAAAAGATTACTTAATTAATATAATTGAAAACATTGTGGAAAATGAGGAAATTGCTCACCGTGAGCAATTTCTGCTTTTGCCGTAATTTTTTCAAAACTTCGTCTTTTACAGATGCGTAAACTTGCGTCTGCAAGTGGGAAAGGGTAAGGAAACACGAGACATTAATAATCGTACATTTTATGGGATCAATGTTTCCCCACACGAACAAGCGACACATTTCGTATCCTTAGTCCTATCGAATACTAATTCACTCACCTACAGCAACGCAAAAATATACTTGGAATAGTACCAAACCTTTCTGGAAAAAAGAAAAAAGTTATAGACATTTAAATTTAGAATGTAAATACGTTTTACTTTTGAATGAAAAATCGGAGCATTTATCACTGTTTACAGTTCTGATGCGTAATATATCTTGTTTCATAATTGATATGAAATAATGAAATATATGGTAAGATATTCTCTGAATAAATGAGTTGATGAGTCAATGCGTATAAATGTATATGGTTCTTAACCCTTTCCCTCATTCAGCAATTATGCAGCAGACGACTTTGAACATATTTTGTCAAAAAATAGAAAATCTCTATAATTGAATGGATAACCTATGACTACAAGTGGAAAACATTGTGGCAAAAGGAGAAATTGCTCGTTTTGAGCAATTTCTTCTTTTGTCACTATGTTTTTAAAAAGCCGTTTGCTGCAGAGGCGTCAGAAAGCGTCTATATAAGGGAAAGGGTTAATAAAATAAAATAGCAATACATCACGAAAACAAATCGGAGGGGAGTAAGCAATCAGGGAAGATTACGATCAGCGTGGTTATTCAGGCAACCCCAACAGAGTATGACCTTATTCGCCATTTAGTGAAATAAGCCCCGTGGAAGCGTCAAGTAAAAGGGTTTTAATGAAAACTTGTGTACAAATTTGACATACGTCATAGGAAACCAAACATTCTGAGGTCTTAACCTATTACTTCACATGACTTTTGAAAGGTCGTTACTTTACAGTCATCAGTCGAACAATTTCAACAATCAAGAAAAATGAAAGATTTATATTGATAAATAGTTGAAAATATTGCAATAAAAGGTGACATTTCTCGTTTCGAAAACGCCTATAGTAGACTCGGTATTCATTTACGGTACAGTATGTAAGAGATCATTAGTATTCGTGCCGCCCATGAAAATCGGCTTGCTGATTGTGGATGTTAACTCCATTAAAGCCATGTTTAATTGAATTACAAACATGTCGTTGTATTATTTGGATGTTCGTATTACTTGATAACGAACAGGGAATACACTGATCAGAGTGCACGTAAGATCATGCTTATCTGATTCTTCACCAATCGCAAAGCCCCGAAGATCTGGGTTTTATTTTTTGTATCATGTGGGATAATGTTACCATGTAACAAGTTGAATCCTAATGTCTGTGTTTATCTTATCTATAAAATTTAATACCATGTTACAAGTTTAATCCAATTCCTGTGTTACTCTTGTCTACAACAATGTTGTATATGCTGTTCTTCACATATCCGTCACTCTCGAAATGTTTCTCACCATTTTTGGATTTAAATTTGAGATATATCTAAATATAGTATGTTCGGGAAGTTAGCAGTCTGGCAGCCTGGCAGCGTGAAGTTAGCAGTCTGAGAACGTCAAGTTAGCAGTCTGGCAGTCTAGCAGCGTAAAGTTAGCAGCCTGGCACGTGGCAGTCTGGCAGCGTGAAGTTAGCAGCATGGCAGCGTGATACAGGCCGGGTGACAAAAGCATAGCGTGTTTCGCGCTGCTCCAGGCTGCTAGAACTGTTGGCGCTGTTAACGTCGAAATGTTACGTAAAGAGATATGCCTTAGTTCACATGAAAATTCTGGTGAAGTTGTTGTAAAATTGTATATTTAAGTCTTATGCGACAATTAAAGGCGTGTTTTGCTTATGAATTACTGTGACGGAATTTCGCACTTTTTTTTATATTTCTTCATAGTAAGGTCAAACTAGAATACGGCTAAAATGGCAAAATAAAGTGTTTTAAGACTGCCATGACATTTGTAGACGCGCATTTTTTAACTATATCATGACCAGAAACATCGCGCGATTTCGGCTTTCGAGAGCGATAGAAATAGAGGTAAATGTTAGCAAGAATACGAAATAATTTTGATTTAATGAAATATTTCACATCTTATCTTTGCCTGAACTCATTGAAAGACAAGTTATTCGAACGTTACATATACTAAAGATCTTTTATCCAGGCCGGGTGATAATAGCATAGCGTGTTTCGCGCTGCTCAAGGCTGATAGAACTGATGTCTTATGCGACATTTATAGGCGTGTTTTTCTAATGAATTACTGTGACGGAATATCGCATTTATTCATTTTTTCATATTTCTTTCGGGTTTGAAAACATGAATATCTGGATTTCCGGTTTGAAAGAAAACATTCATCATATAACGCTCCGTTACGGGGTATGGGGTAAAACTAAAATACGGCTAAAATGTCATAATAAAAACATCGCCCGATTTTGGTTTTCGAGAGCGATAGAAATAGAGGTAAATGTTAGCAGGAATACGAAAACAACTTGATTTAATGAAATATTTCACATCTTATCTTTGCTTTAAACTCATTGAAAGACAAGTTATTCGAACGTTACATATACTAACAATCTTGTTTCCAGGCCGGGTGACAAAAGCAAAGCGTGTTTTGCGCTGTTCCAGGCTGCTAGAACTGCTAGCGCTGTTAAAATCGAAATGTCGCGTACAGAGATATGGCTTAGTTCACATGAAAAGTCTGTGTAATTGTTGTAAAAGTATATATTCTAAGTCTAATGCGACGTTAATAGGCAAAAAACGAGAAAAACATAATTGTAATCAATAAATTAACATCTTATCTTTGATTAAAACTCAACGTTACACATAATAAAAATATTGTGTGTAGTGGCCTGGTGACGATATCCTAGCGTGTTTCAAACTTTCCTACGCTGCTAAATCTGCGTAAAGAGATATGCCTTAGTTCAAATGAAATTATTGATGTAATTGTTGTAAAACTGTGGATTCTGCTATCCTCATTCTGCTAGACTGCCAGGCTATTAATGCTGCTAACTTCACGCGCCCTGTCTGTCATACTGTTACGCTGCCAACCTAACGCTGCCAGACTGCCACGCTGCCATGCTGCTAACTTCACGCTGCCAGACTGTCAGACTGCTAACTTCACCCTGCCAGACTGCCAGGCTGCTTACTTCACGCTAACAGGCTGCCAGACTGCTAATTTCACGACCATCTAAATAGGTTGAGACTTTACATCTTGAAATAATTCTAATCGCTTGTAACTTCAATTTCATTAACAAAATAAACAACTGAATGTTTATTTTTACATAATTCCTAATCGTTTATATTTCCTAAAGGGAAATTAATTTAAAATCGTTTGAAACTTCTATTTTGTTAATAAATCTTAAACGTCTGAACGCTTTGTGTTTCAAACAATTCTAAATAGTTCAAATTTCCAATTCTAATACTATTCTAAATAGTTTGAAACTTCTATTTTGAAATATTTCTAAATCATTTGAAACTTCTATTTTGTAATATATTTAAACCGTTTGAAACTTCGAGTTTGAAATATTTCTAAATCGTTTGAATTGTCCATTGTGATTTTTTTTTTTAAAAAGTAAGTTGGCATCATTCTAATTATTATTATTAGTAGCTGTATTATTATAATCATAAACATTATACTCATCATAATTATTATCATTATTACGTTAATCACATTTTTTTATAACACTCAATGTTGTTCATAGTTATATAATTAAGCACAAAAACGTTGCGAACTAGAAAAACTACTGTTCGAATAGAAATCAAGAGCTGACTGATAGTGGATTATATTATTCACACGGGATAGGGCAATTGAGTCATGCCTAGGTAAACCCTGAATCTGGCATTCCTGATTTGTTACACTTATTTAGCACATTTGAAGAGTAGTCTTTGCTAGATATGCATTTAAAAACTTGGTAGCGAACGATGAACCCCAAGTTAAGAATGCACGCATGTGAAGATAACCTTGATATACATTAATCGCACGTGTAGCTCAAAGTCATCCGTATAAGTCATTATACGCAAATTATGTTTGACCCCTCTTTCCCACATAGGACACATCTGCACACAATGAGCAATTTCTACTTTTGTCACAATGTTTTCAACTCTATCCAAGAATTATACTTTATTTTATATAGAAAATCTATATATTTTCCAAGGTGTTTTCAAAAGTGTCTGCTGTAGTTTTGTTGTATGTGGGAAATGATTTAATAACTGACGGAAACACCTAGACAACGGGACCTCGAGATACCATATGGTCCTTTATTCAGGGTCGTGACAAATCACCTTACACCACTATGGGGAACCTCTTTTTAGACAGATTAATATTACACGTTGACATTACACTTCGAAACATGTTTGTTTAAATAGAAATGGGCCGCTTCTGACAAAATGGCTTCTCTTGACATTATCAGAAATACATATAGATATTTATTTTTATTTAAGTCTCATCCATGTATAATCATATATATTTACATGTATTGTTAAAATAATATTACAAATAAAAAGCACATGGCCTTTCATGAAATGAAATACAAGAGACTGTCATACGTATAGTATGTAAAACATCAGTATCTGACACATATCAGAAGTATGCATATATATGTTACAATAAAGACTCGGATACTAATTTCGTCTATAACAAGAGCTGTCGGAGGACAGCGTGCTCGACTATTCCACCGCTTATTTAAGTTACTGAGATAATAGACTCTAATGTAGTTGCATGCAAAACATTAACCACAATTTCTTAGTGGGTGATAATTTGCATTATATGCAGGATAGTGTTATTTAACATGATTATTTTCATAGGTGTGATGGTTAGAAAGGGTTGTATAACCTTTCAATGGAATGCATCAAGTAGTTACTCAGATATGGACTCTTAATGTAGTTTCACGCAAACCTTTAACCATAATTTCTAAGTTAAAAAAAGGGCAACAATTTGTACCATATACAGGATAGAGTTATCATAATTGGTTGTGTTTATAGTTGTGCAATTGGGAAAGGTTGTATAAAGTTTCAATACAATTTTTCAAGTTGTAACTGAGATTACACTCTAAATGTGGTTGCAAAACTTTAAGTCCAAAAAGGTCCATAACTTGCATAAAATGCTGGATAGAGTAATCATACTTGATTGTTTACATAGATGATTAGATGTGATGGTTGGTAAGTGCTGTATAAAGTTTCAATGCAATGCATCAAGTAGTTACTAAGAGATGGTCTCTTTATGTAGTTGCATGCAAAACTTTAACCAGAATTTATAAGTCCAAAAAGGCCATAACTTGCATAAAATGCAGGATAGAGTTATCATACTTGATAATCTACACAGGTGTGATAGTTGGGTAGGGTTGTAGAAAGTTTCAATGCAATGCATCAAGTATTTACTGAGACGTGAACTCTTAATTTAGTTGCACGCAAAACTTTAACCAGAATTTCTAAGTAAAAAAAGGGCCATAACTTGCATAAAATGCAGAATAGAGTTATCATACTTGATAATCTACACAGGTGTAATAGTTGGGTAAGGTTGTAGAAAGTTGCAATGCAATGCATCAAGTAAATACTGAGATATGGACTTAATTTAGTTGCATGCAAAACTTTAACCAGAATTTCTAAGTAAAAAAAGTACCAACTTGCATAAAATGCAGGATAGAGTTATCTTACTTGATAATCTACATAGGTGTGATAGTTGGGTAGGGTTGTAGAAAGGTTCAATGCAATGCATCAAGTATATACTGAGATATGGACTCTTAATTTAGTTGCACGCAAAACTTTAACCAGAATTTCTAAGTAAATAAAGGGCCATAACTTGCATAAAATGCAGGATAGAGTTATCTTACTTGATAATCTACACAGGTGGGATAGTTGGGTAGGGTTGTAGAAAGTTTCAATGCAATGCATCAAGTAAATACTGAGATATGGACTCTTACTTTAGTTGCACGCAAAACTTTAACCAGAATTTCTAAGTAAAAAAGGGCCATAACTTGCATAAAATGCAGGACAGAGTTATCTAACTTGATAATCTACATTGGTGTGATAGTTTGGTAGGGTTGTAGAAAGTTTCAATGCAATACATGTAGTATTTTAGAACTTGCATGCAAAACCTTAACCAAAGTGTGACGTGGACGCCGACGCCGACGCCGACGCCGACGCCAGGGTGAGTAGTATAGCTCTCATATTCTTCGAATAGTCGAGCTAAAAAGTGAAGAAAGTCGACCCAGAAGGATAAAATGTGCACAAACGCACGCATAAGAATTGTTTTTAGAAATAAGACGCCGGTCTCCATCAAGATCGGAGGGAGACTAATTAGCAGCCGATTCCTTCAATGCATAAATATATATTAACATAAAAATGTATTTATCCTGAACATATTTACACAAAATAAAAATACAAAATAAAAATAAAAGTTAAGCAATAGAATACATGTACCTGGTTTAGCCTACCATACACGAGAAGATACAAACAAATCAGACTATAACACTAGCTTTACATTGTCATGTAAGATTATATTTTCGGATAAAACATAAATCTCGCAGTTGTACTTGTGTCCGAAGTTTTAAACATACTTTCACGATTTGTAGCTATGAGTTACCACGAGTGCTGGTGAGTTATAACTCCTCGAACTTACCACGAGTCTGTAATAGTTTTAGATGATGGGGACATCAGTTCGAATCCTGCTTGAGTTTCCTTTAACATTGATACGAGAGTAGTACGCTTA
This sequence comes from Serripes groenlandicus, assembly GCA_031761405.1. Taxonomy (NCBI): domain Eukaryota; kingdom Metazoa; phylum Mollusca; class Bivalvia; order Cardiida; family Cardiidae; genus Serripes; species Serripes groenlandicus. Next base: position 63,263,644 of record JASEVX010000009.1, on the reverse strand, counting down.
TATTCTTCTTAACACGCGTTGAGGCAATATCTTTACGACCTTTGTACATGTTCTCACCAATCAAAGACAATGTCAAAATACTAAAAAATATAAAACAATCATTTCCAGTGCATTCTATACACATAGACAATGAATTTAAACTCAATGTCATATATTCAATGCATTCTGGTGATGGTATACACTCATTTCTACGCAAACAAAGATATATTTTTAGGGACTATTTGGCTAGATCAGCATGACCGCGGATGTATTTGGTGCAATTTGACCTCTACGAGAAATGTACTTCACGATAGTTATGTCGAGTTCTGGTAACATGTGCTCGAGTTTATGAAGAGAAGTGACGAGTCTACGATAACTTTACAAGTAAATGCGACATATGGCAACGCGGGTATAACTTACAGTAGCTCTGAACTTCCGGATCAGCTGTCAGTTTGATATAATAGTTGCAACATTACAGCCATGGCCGATCTACATTCTCAGAGGCTCTGAAACATTGCATCTTTTGCAGAAATTGAGGAAGAGCTGCTGACGATTATCTCATGAAGAATAGAATAGCTCACAGGAGATTTTGAGTGAGGCCGTTATTTCAGAGACAGGTAGATTTTGACAATTTCAATGTCTTATGTCAGGCAGTCATTTGTTAATTTCCACAGATGCTCCGAGTAATTGAACAGAAACTTTCTGAGAGGTCGACTAAGAAAGACACGTTTGACGGACAGGCCATAGCACCTGGTCCGAAGCTTGCCATTGTCCTCCTCAAGTTTTGTTTATTTTGCTTTTGCTTGGTACATAAGATCTTTTGGGGGAACTGGATCATTATTCCAGAACAAAAATGCCCGAAGAGACGAGATCCTGAACGATTTTAATGGCGTCAGAACAACGCTTGTGTTACATCTGAAAACAACGGGGAGCTACTTAAAAGAGAGATTGAAGTACATATTGAGTCAATAGATTCGATGTTGTATACCCTTTCCAACATGAAGACGCTTCTGCAGCAGACGACTTTTGAAAACACTGTGACAAAAGGAGAAATTGCTCATAATGAGAAATGTCTCCATTTGCCACAATGTGTTCAACTCAATTTAATGATTAAACTCACAGATGACATGTATCATTTATAGAAATATTTCGTATTTTTGTCAACATGTTTTTAAATTCGTCTGCTGCATATTTGTTATATGTGAAAAAGGGATAAATAATGGACTGTTTCCAGTCTATGAACGAGACCGTGTCTTAACTCTATGCAGATGCAATAAAACTCCGTATCGCTTAACGAGGTCCATTTAACCATTTCCGACATACAGACGCCTCTTCAGCAGACGTTTTTTGAAAACATTGTGACAAAAGGAGAAATTGCTTATAATGAGCAATTTCTCCTTTTGCCGCAAAATGTTCAACTATTTTCAATAAATTTAGCACTTTCAATTTAAGTTGTTTTTTCATATTTTTGCCTAGATATTTTCAAAGAAGTCTGTCGTAGATTTGTTGTATGTGGGAAGATGTAATTTTCTACGTTTGAAAAAATCGAATAAGGAGGAAATTAATTTCCCCCTGTTTGAAAGCAATGAACGCTAGGTGGCGTTGTTTCAAAGTGAATTGCACGAGGGAAGTTCTCGTGTCCAGTCAGGTTTGGACAGTCGGACTGTGCTGACGTGTACGAGTTATATTTTTTCATGATAGTTCAAAAAACAAAATTACAAAGAATAGTTTGGAGAATTCAATGTGTTAATGTTTTGATAAACTTAAAGATTGCTTTCTTTGAATTATGCTGTTTCCATTTCTTATAGATATATTATTACAATATGATCGCTAAATGCGAATGAAGCCCAACATTTCTTGGTTCGACATTGACAAATGGGTACAGGTTTCCAGAGTTTTTGGCTATAAAAAGTTTTATCTCTGGTTGTTCCTGGGCGAGTTGGACTATCTGCAAATATACATATTTAATCCATTAGTCATGTTATAGTTATACTGATTTAATTGAATTTTATATTTCATAGTGTGTGTAGAAAAGATGGTGAACGCACACAGGTTCTTGTGCGGGTGTTATATGGCAAATATGTAATTGCCACATGTATAACCATCCAAATATGTTATTAATTAAGAATGCTTTGTACTGTACATAATTACTCGACTGAGTCGACTGTCCAAATGCTTGTCGCAATTATAGAAAATGTATTTTCAATATAAAGTGTTATTTGTTTCATTTGTTATTAGTCAATTAATGGCAAAAATAAGTCCGTGAATGGAAAGATACATGAGGAAATGTTAATATCCGTGTTTGAACTCGGTTGCCGTCACACGGTATATTCTAAGCACGAGTTATTGCTCTTGGACATCGTAGATTTCGTAGTGTTCGCTCATTGGAGTGCTGCTGGTGTCGGTAAATGCATTGGTAATATACAGTTATATACTGTGGAGAAATCGGTTATCAATGAATGCAGATTTTTCAATTCACGATTTGAGTACCAGCATGGGGTTAACACGTTGTTCCGACATATTATAATACGAGCGGTTTCCCTGTCATTAAGACGCGTCTGCATCAGACGGCTTTTGAAAACATTGTGGTAAAAGGAGAAATTGCTCATGAGCAATTTCCCAATTTGCCACAAAGTTTTCAACTATATTCAATAATTGTACTTTAATTTATAGATTGTTTCAATAATTTTGAGTAATTGTTTTCAAAGTCGTCTGTTGCAGTTTTTTTTATGTATGTGGGAAAGGCTTAAAGCGTGTTAACATATGTTTGTAAAATCGCAAAAGATCATTCGACGATGGCTATCATTCAAGGAGTCTTTCGAATTCGAATCCCGTCTCGGCCATTCATTCATTCAGATGATTAACGAGTCAATTTAGCAAGTGTCATTCGTCATCCACCGTTGGGCTAATGCATGGTAGTCACTTATCTGAGGAATATTGTGTGGAGTACTGGCGCGAGAAAGCCAGGAAACACAGTAATGTTAGGCGAACGTTAAACCAAAACCAAGCAATCAAAGAGGGCGTGACTATGCTATTATTGAAGATTCATAATGGATATCTAAATGGGTTTATTTTCAAATATGAATGCAGTTCTAACTTACTATGACTGACTGGAACATACCGGCATGGAAGACGTCACGTGATAGAATGACCTTATGATAGTTGTTGACATTTACATGGTTTTATCACACCTCTAGTGACACCCGGATGAGAAAACAGTAACACTAGGCTAGGAAATGTGTCCTGCCAAAAGGCATGACATCTTGTGCACTGCGAGAGGGGATCGAACTCGGGGACGCCCGGTCACCTACCAATCGTCAACAGCGAAATCCTGCGAACAGTGAAGACCCTGTTTTTGCGCAATCAAATCGAAACAAAATTGATTATATGACATGTGACCGTAATTGTCACTAAATTAATTTTATCAGAATTAAGGTAGATTTTCGAATGACGTGACTCAATTTTAAAGCAGAATAAAAGATCTTCATTATACTTTATTTTCGTTACATATTGATAGTAATCAGATATTTTTTAGGTTTGATGTCCATATACAGCTATGATCGTTTATAACATTTTATATATATATATATATATATATATTCTATTGCACTCGTTATGTTTTGTCCTTTATCCACGGTACAGCAGCTCAAAACAAGCAATTTCTCCTTTTGTCACAATGTTTTCCACTTTTAGTCATAGGTTATCCATTCAATTATTGAGATTTTCCATTTATTGACAAAACATGTTCAAAGTCGTCTGCTGCAGAATTGTTGTATGAGGGAAAGGGTTAACATATGTGTAAGTAGGCTGGGTGCCTACCTCTGTGTAATGGGATAAATGAACTAAAGAGATGTGAATCAAGTGAACTGCAGACATGTGGAATTAGTAGAAAGCTAGTGTGTATACAAAATGTGCAATGTATTACGATAATACATAAAACCAGTTGATTTGTATAAATGGAACTAGAAATATCACTGAAGGTGCTGAATACCTCCAGCTGGTGCCTGAAAATATACATATGTATGAGAAATTTAAGGGGCCATAACTCATTTAAAAATAATTCCAGTGCAACACGCCGACAATATGCACAACTAGGCTTGGTATCAATCATTCTTGTGAAGTTGTATTGAATTCTGACCAAGGGTTGCTGAGAAATAGTGTTCACAAAAAAAGTCTACAGACCAACGGACCGACCGACCGTCAAGCACGACTCCTATATAGCCCCCATATACTATGTATCTTGGGGTATAATAAACGGCTGCATATCTTGACAAACTAACACAGACAACGCAGTGACCATATGATTCACCAAATGTTAAAGGAACAAAAATGATATCAATACACAATGTGTTAACAATTTAAGATCGAACTGAATTTATTCACAAAAATATCACAGAACTAATTTTGTCTGCTTGGAAATATCATCTTCTGCTGTGAATAAACCCTCTTGTGAACATATCTTAAATATCTGTAAACCTTCTCCGGAAATGGCTACATATTGTCCAGTACTGTAATACAAAAACAAGCACATATCTACAATAAACCAGGGACACTATATCCCTGAATAAACCTTACACAGTCTACACCTTTTGATACTTTTTGATACTTTTGAATAATTTCATTTTTTGATACTTTTGAATAATTTCATTTTCATAATTTTATGGCAAAATTGTTAAAATTCCAAAATCACTATACATGGGTGTTTTAAACCAGACATTATTCAAATTAAATGGAAATGTCAGTTTTTGCTGTAGCTTTAATTAAAAGTTCAAGCTTTCGGAATATGTGTGTTTTGTACATGTGCAAACATACAACTTCTAAGTTACATTTGCAAGAAAATGTAGAATTAAGGACAATAGAAATGTCCTTTTTTGCTGTTGCTTTAGTTAAAAGTTCAAGCTTTAGGAATATGTGTGTTTTGTACATATGCAAATATACAACTTAAAAGTTTCATTTGCAAGAAAATGTTCAGTTTTGGACAATTTTGTTTCTCTGCAAGATCTTTTAATTAATCAAATAACGGGTACAAGGGGAGCAGGCTAATCCCTCTTTTCTACGTGTTCAAAATCTCTATTTTTTCAAGGTTTTGACCACTTTCCTATAAATGCTTTCAGTTTGACTGGATCAAACATGTATATATAAGCATAATGGGTTACAGGTTAAACCAAATAGAACCAATTTGAAGTAATCAACTTTTGAAACATCTAGGCAAAGAATTTAAAATCTTGATAAATGAAAGTACATTAATTGAATATAGTCAAAAACAAATTGGCATAAAAAGAATTTGCTCATTATGAGCAACATCTTCTTTCCTTATAATGTTTTCCAGTCATCTGCTGCAGATATGTCAAAATGTGTCTGCAAGTGGGCTAGAGTAAATGAAATGCTAATCCTAGGCCATATTACAATTTGCTTACGTTTAGTGGGGATTAGATAGTGATAACAAATAAATTGATTGATTGATTGTGATTGACAATTTTTCAGTCATATCACGGTGGCCAGTTCACCTTCTCATATGTTTCCTGGTTTTCCCACAACAGTACTCCAAACAACATACTTTCCAAGCAACTGGCTGCTTTTCCACATAGACTGTTAGCCCGATAAAAAATAAAAGCCACATGCATTTATACCTGTTTGTGTAGACATCTATATTGGACACATCAGATACATTTACAAACTTGCAGTCTGTCATTGCAATCTAGAAATATAAATCATAAAACAAAACCCAATAAGGCATACATTTACCTTCAATGCTTTCTCACATACAACCAATTATCAGTAGAAGACAACTTTGAAAACATCTAGGAATGTTTTTGGAAAATCTCTTTAACCCTTTCCCACATACAAAAAATCTGAAGCAGATGACTTTAAAAACAGCAATATAAAAATATGGAATATTACTATAAATGCAAGTATAATTAGTGAATAGAGTTGAAAACAGTTGAAGACGGTAAGGCCGGATTGTCGGCAATTTGACCTTGAAAATCGACAAACCAAGGTCAAGGTCAAAGTAACTATAGAAATCAATAGAACTTGTTACTGGTTAGCTTCAGGCAAAGTTTCAAGTTTGTAACCCTTTCCAGTGATGAGATTTTGCCTCAACCTGAAACTTTAACCAAAATGTTGACGGACAGACAGACAGACGAACATGGCCAATCTATAGACCGGAATTGCTAGAGCAATCCGGCCAAAAATATACAAATTTAAATATATTTAGATATATAAAATTGATGAATGGCGTGTGATTGATGTCCAATTACTGCATTTTCAATGACACATCATCATTCAATGATGTCACATTACCAGAATTGGTACCATATTTGTCAATCTCCCTTGCTGTATTTACGCCCAAAAATGCAAAGGCATCAATTTATCTCACTCTATGATTCTATGACCTCACAATTTCACAATTTTTATGATGTTACTTTCAGTCTGAATACATTTCATTTTTTTCTGCATGTAGTAAACCCTTTTCCACATACAACAAATCTGCAGCAGACGACTTTGAAAACATACCAGGAAAAAATTGGAAACTCCCTTCAAATGAAAGTACAATAATTGAATAGAGTTGAAAACATGGTGACAAAAGGAGTAATTGCTCGTTTTGACCAATATCTTCTTTTGTCGCCATGTTTTCAAAAAGCCGTCTGTTGCAGAGGCATCAGAAAGCGTCTATATGAGGGAAAGGGTTAAACTGAAACACAAATATATTAATCTTTCATAATACCAGGGACGTAGATAAGATCTACGTCCCTGATAATACAGACACCTTAGCTGAAGACATTTTTTTTAAGATTTTTGTGAAATGAAGAATTTGAAAACAACAAGCCATTTCTCCTTTTTCCACAATGTTTTCAATTATGTATCAAAAATATACATCATATTTTTATCACTCAGATGATTTCAAAGCACATGGCCATACAAATCGGATTAAAGGTAAACACTTATCTATTCTCACATACAACAATTCTGCAGCAGAAAACTATTAAGGCAAAGACATGAAAAATCTCTTTAAGGGTAAGTATAATTATTGAATAAGGCAGAAAAGTTTGTGGTATAAGGAGAATTTGCTCTTCAGGCCCAATTTCTCCTTTTGCAACAGCGTTTTAAAACAAGAGGGCCATGATGGCCCTAGATCTTTCCCCTGAATAATGCAAAACACATCAAGACTATTATTCTATCAAAGATTCAAAATGCATCCTCCAGAGAGTTAACAAGATTTTCCTTAATTTAGCCTAGTGACCTTGTTTACATGATATGACCCATATTCGAACATGGACTAGATATCATCAAGACACTGATCCATGCTTAGATGCAAATGGATTTAACTTTGCTATTTGAATCTTACCTGCAGTGATTGTTCCATTTCCTCGATTTTCCATAAACATAGCCTCTGGTCAATAGATACACTGAGAACATGATGGGAATCTAACCACCATACACCTAAAATAATATCATAAGAAAAGATTTTTACCTTCATATACTTTATCCTGCTCTATTTCTGAAACTGGTATCATCCTCCACAACATTTAATTCTTTCCCACTTACATTAAAATCTGCTACAGATGACTTAATCCCTTTCCCACTTGTATACACATTACAACGCATCTCCATCAGACAACTTTTAAAAATACATAGTGACGAAAGGAGAATTTGCTCATAATAGTAATTACATCATCTGTCTCAATGTTTTCAATTCTATTAACCCTTTCCCTCATACGACAATTCTGCAGCAGACGACTTTGAACGTATTTTGTCAAAACATAGAAAATCTCTATAACTGAATGGATAACCTATGATTAAAAGTGGAAAACATTGTGGCAAAAGGAGAAATTGCACGTTTTGTGCAATTTCTTCTTTTGTCACTGTGTTTTCAAAAAGCCGTCTGCTGCAGAGGCCTCAGAAAGCGTCTATATGAGGGAAAGGGTTAAATAATTAAACCAATGTTTATGGAGATATGTCATTTTTTACAAATATGTTTTTTAAGTGGTCCGTTGCAGATTTGTTGTATGTGGGAAAGGGTTAAAAAAAGTCTTGGAACAAATTGTTGAAAATCTCTATAAAAAGAACTTTTTTAATAGAGTTGAAAACTTTGTGGCAAAATAAGAAATTGGTCATTATGACATTGAAACATCCCAGAAAAAGTTTGGTTATTCTCTATAAATGAAAGTATAACGATTGAAAAGAGTTAAAAAGATGGTTGAAAAAAGATGCTTTACAATCATCAAAAAAATAATTTCAACAATCTAGAAAACTGAAAGATTTATATTGATAAAGAGTTGAAAATATTGCAAAAGAGGTGAAATTACTCGTTTTGAGCAATTTCACCTTTTATTGCAATAATTTAAAAAGTCAAGTTCAAAAGCAGGTGTCAAATGTCATCTGTGTGAAGTAATGGGCTAACCCTTTCCCTCATACAAAACGTGCAATTTCTCTTTTTGCCACAATTTTTTCCGCTTTTAGTCACAGGTTATCCATTCAATTATGGAGATTTTCTATGTTTTGACAAAATATGTTCAAAGTCGTCTGCTGCAGACTTGTAGTACATGTGGGAAAGGGTAAAAGTACAACAAGAACACAAAGTCTGCAGTACCTGTGACCTGAGCAGCATGAGCACTTGGACAAGAGCCGGTCTTCGATACGTTAATCTGGACTGCCTTATCTCCACAGTTTTGGGCCAGGTTTAGGTAGGATACTGTGAGGGCATTGTCGTCTCCACCGGTCAGTAAAATAAACTTATTCTCTGAAATAAAAAAAAATATGCTTTACCCATTTCCAAGTGACAAATGGTACATGTATTTGACACTTTTGCAAATAAACAAATTTGAAAATATTTTGGTATAAAGAGAAATAGCTGAAAAACAAACAGTTCTCATTATCTCACAATGTTCTCAACAGAGTATCTTAATTGCAAGTTCCAAATTATACATGTCTATTTTATGTATGAGACTAACAAAGCAGATGACACTAAACTATACTAGTTAACCCTTTCCCACATGAAGACACCTTCCGAAGCATCTACAGCAGATAACTTTTGAAAACATTATAACAAATGTAGAAATTGCTGAAAACACACAATTTCTTCTTTTGCCACAACGTTTTCCACTCTTTTCAGTAATAATACCTACATTTTTAGATGATTTTATATACTTTTGCCTGGATGTTGTCGAAGACGTCTGCTGCAGTTTTCTTGTATGTGGGAACGGGTTATAAACAGTTAATGTTCACACCAGGTTACAGCTCTTCCTACTTGAAACAAATTCCGACAAAAATTGATAATGAGATTTCCTTAACCCTTGTCCACATACAGATGTTTACTGACTCCTTGGCAGCAGAAGACTTTTGAAATTATTATGGCAGAAGTATTTTGCTACAGTGTTTTCAGCTCTATTCAATACTTGAAAGTTTCATTATATGGTGATTTTCAACATTTTTGTCTAGATGATTTCATTCCTCTGCTGCAGAATTGTTGTTTGTGAGAAAGGGTTTAGACAGCAGTGTTTATTGGAAAAACTAAAGTTCGCAGGAATACATGAGTCATGTGTTTAATATATTGTCAATGACCTATAAATTTAATAAAAGGCGAAGTTAGTCTGACAGCCAGAGGACAGGAATATATATATTAAAATAAGGGGATGACAAGAGCGCCAGTTTTTTTCTTAGTCGTAAAAAGGACATTACTGGATTTTTATTAAAGCCAGAGTTATGTGACTTGGTATAGACATATGTATTGTTCCTAGGAACATGTGTACCAAGTTTCGTTTGAAAATATTCAACATTATTATAGTTATGAGGAAAGGTTCAAGTTTTGTGATGACACAGACTTGCTAAAATGGCAAAAGTACTCCCTCTTATTTCTCATTTCATTACAATGTTTTTAAATTTGTAACAGTATGATGCACAATTTCCAAATGTTTCCTCATTTTCTCTTGTTTCAACAGCAGTTTTACCTAACAGTTCCAGATTAGTAAAATGGTTAACCTTTTCTAACATACAGCAAATCTGCAGCAGATGCCTTTGCAAACATCTAAGCAAAACTATGGAAAAACTATTTTTTAAAACAAAATCCTACTGAATAGAGTTAAAAACATTGTGGCAAAAGGAGAAATTGCTCATAATGAGCTATTTCTCTGTTTGCCACAGTTTTCAAAAAAGTATCAGCTTCTGATGCGTTAAAATGTTTCTGCATGGAGACAAGAAATTATACTTTACCAGATAAATAACCGCAATAAATGCTGTTAATGCCAGACTGGTGAAGCTGAAGGTCATACACAGGAAACATGTCAACATTTACACAGTCCTTTCGTCCATTTTTATCTCCCTGTAGAAAGTCACTTTTATCACTCTGTAGAAAGTCCCTTTTATCACTCTGTATATAACCATATTCATGGGCATAACTCAAACAGATACTTGTTATATTAAAAAAGGCCACTTTTCCATCCGTGGCAGCAGAGAGTAACATAACTTGGTTGGCAATGTTAAAAGGATTATTGAAGTCCACATCAGAATCATCTCTGTTTACAAGATCAATTGTATCATTTTGGCCGGTTTCTTTGGATATGGAAATCACTTGAGGCACAATAATATAGGATGTTTTTAACACACAGTGATTGTGGTACTTTGATGACGAGATAAGAGTTATCTCTCTTGAACGTTCTTCAAATGCAAATAGCCTGAAATCAAATGATGCAAAAAGCAATTAACCCTTTCCCTCATATAGACGCTTTCTGACACCTCTGCAGCCGACAGCTTTTTGAAAACATAGTGACAAAAGAAGAAATTGCACAAAACGTGCAATTTCTCCTTTTGCCACAATATTTTCCACTTTTAGTCATAGGTTATCCATTCAATTATGGAGATTTTCTATGTTTTAACAAAATACGTTCAAAGTCGTCTGCTGCAGAATTGCCGTATGAGGGAATGGGTTAAGAGACTTGTTGCCTTTCAAATATACGGCCTCACTTATCGCAATCTCATTGAAATCGGACAAAAAAAACTCCGCTGTACAAATATTTGCTCTGATGACACCGCATAAAAGGTTGCTTCCAATTGACCTTAACCCTTTCCCTCATAGATTTAGATCTAAATATTCAAGAACAGGTACATTGACTTGCTTTTCTATCCAGTGAAATTGTATATTACAACTAGCGCTTGGTTTTCCTTAACTATACAATCTAACTCCACGGCCATCATTCCTTTTCTATCTCAAGTAATTTAATTTTATATGGATTATCTCCCCTGCTGATACCTAAAAAGTTTGTTTGGGACAATTTGATTGGCTGACGTAAAGGTTAAACTGAGACAACCTGTAAAAGCCAGTCATCACATCTATTTGAGACTTTGGTACTGCAGAGAAGCTTAGGTTTGGTTTTAATGATCTTACCCTTATAAGTGCCTAGTCATGACAGCTTTATTAGGGCTACACTCATATGTTTTGTCAGAAGTTGCACCTAGGCCTACATTGAATGCAGATGGCGAGCTAAGGATCTGGTAAGACAGTGCATGTTCGCAGACTTTGCTTCGCTTTTGCACCGTCAGGCAACAATACCCCTGATTGCTTAATATGACTTAAATTCATTAATGTAAATCTTAGTGCAAACAATTTAAAAACATAACTACCTTAGCCCTTCCCTACATGCAGACGCCTCTGTCGCCTCCTCAGCAGACAATTTTTAAAAACATTGTAGCAAAGGGAGAAATTGCTCAAGTCATATATTTTTTCAACTCTAATCAATACTTTTACATTCATTTTTGTATAGATGTTTTTAAAGTTGTCCGCTGCAGATTTGGTGTATGTGGGAAAGAGTTAAGGCTTTTAAGAACCCTTACCCTAGACATGTGATCTCATTGCAGCTGATGGATATAGAAAAATGGGAAACTTAGAAATGCTTTAAATCGACAAGTTTACTTTTTCTCTCAATATTTTCAATTTTGTACCAAATTTATCAATGATTTAAATTTTGTTCAATAATTGTTCTTTCATTTATAGAGAGTCTTTATAATTTACAAAATGTTTTCAAAATCATCTACTTCAGATGTGTCACCAGGTGGAAAATAAACCTTTCCCACATACAAAAAATCTGCAGCAGATGAAAAAAAGGCAAAAAACATGGAAAATCATTTTAAATCAAAGTATAGTTATTGAATCGAGCTGAAAACATTGTGGCAAAAGGAGTAATTGCTCCTTATGCCATGTTTTCAAAAGTCGTCTGCTACCGTTACATAGGCCTTAGAAACAATTAGAATGTGGGTAAGAGTTATTAACTTATTGTAGAAAATCTCACCTTACTAAACCATCTGAACAAGCAGCCGCGAAGAAATACAAGGAATCTATAAACGCTTCACTGATCTCATGGCCATGGAACAAGCAAAGGTCGAGGACACGCGTTTCTGGATCAGAATTTTCCATGGGGAAGCGCCATGGTTTTTTGGTACGTTTGCCGGCTTTCCCTAGTTGAACTTCCCCAAGACTGGTAAACCCAGTTTCAAGATTTGATGCTACAGTATCTCTGTAACTAAAGTCGGCTGAAATCCTACCATCAATAGGAGTGATTGAACTATCAATTTGGTTTTCTTTAGGGGTACAGGAAGTGTCTATCAATGAAGTCATCCAATCTAAACGATCAACACTGTCTTTTAAATCCTCGATTTCTTTAGGTGTATCAACATCCCATCTGCCTTTAGTACTATCATCTACTAAGATCTTTTCAGAGGTTGAAACATTGAAAAGTTTATTCTGTACATGTACAGATTCATCACATTTCTTTACATAGACATGCCAGATTCTTATCTGAGCCCGTCCCCCACCTGAGATAACGAGCGCTCTCTTTGAACATTTCTGATGTGAGTGACAAACTGCTATACACCGTACACTCGAAGAATGGCCACTGAGAGTGTGAAGTAGGGACAGCTCGGGAACTTCATCAGTGTCTGTCTGGAGGTGAAGGACGAAATAACTCCTGACCTGATATAATTTTAACCATTTCCAACATATATAGACCTATTTACATGCTGCTGCAGCAAATGACTTTTGAAAGCAATGTGACAGATGGAGAAATTGTTCTTCATGAGCAATTTCTTCTTTTGCCTCAATCTTATAAAATATATTCAATAATTATATCTTCCATATTATAATCTTAATGTTTTCACAGTTGTCTAAATGCGTTCTAAATGGGAAAGGACTAAGCAATGGTTGATTGATTATGATACAATACTGATACTGAAAATGGAGATATTATTGGTCGTTAGCAGTTTCACAATTGTTTACAATTGTCCACTGCTGCAGAGGTATCAAAACTGTGTATGAGATAAAGAAGAAATTGAAATTCATAAGAAGGCTTTTAGTAAGTTAGGTTTGATGTCACCTGTTAATAAACCTTTGAAAACAATATGCAAAAATATGGAAAATTTCTATAAATGAGAGTGTAATTATGGAATAGTCTGAACACAATTGTGACAAAAGGAGAAATTCCTCATTTTATGCAATTTCTACTTTTGCCATAATGTTTTCAACAGTGATCTGCTGCAGATACAACTGCAGGTTGGAAACAGTTAAATCAATCACTCTGGATGTCTTACCAGTAACTTACTTGATCGCAAACTCCTAGTCATACAATTAATGTGGAAGCCTTTTTAGAAGTATATGACCAAAAACAAACATTTCTTTGCTATGCATCTTCATCATAAGCAATATTTATTTAAAAACATATGTTTTAAACAACCTTAAAAAATTTGAACAATTTAGGTAGGTGCACGGTCACCCAAGGAAAATTTGTGCAAAATTATTTTCAAATTGGGTCAATAATTTTGGTCAAGAAGATTTTATAATATATTTCCTTCAGTTGCAATGGCCGAATTTTCCATTAAATTTAACTTCGAAAGACTATCATCAGGGAACATTTCAGCAAGTTTGGTTAAGATTGGCCCAGTTGTTTAGGAGATGTCTTTTTAAGATTTAAACAAGAAACCGCTAAAGACGGTAAGGCCGGATTGTCGGCAATTTGACCTTGAAAATCGACAAACCAAGGTCAAGGTCAAAGTAACCCTAGAAATCAATGGAACTTGATACTTTTTACTTTCAGGCAAAGTTTCAAGTTTGTAACCCTTTCCAGTCCTGAGATTTTGCCTCAACCTGAAACTTTAATCAAAATGTTGACAGACAGACATCCGGACAGACGGACATCGCCAATCTATAGACCGGAATTGCTAGAGCAATCCGGCCAAAAATAATAAAATAATAAATAATAAAATATAAATAATATAAAACTATAAAACTGTTGAAAGCAAATTAAAACACAAGTCCATATAACTATAAAACTGTTGAAAGCAAATTAAAACGCAACTTGCCGTGATATAACTATAAAACTGTTGAAAGCTGAGTAAAACGCAATTTGCTGTGATATAACTATATAACTGTTGAAAGCAAATTAAAACGCAATTTGCAGTGATATAACTATAAAACTGTTGAAAGCAAATTAATACGCAAGTTGTCGTGATATAACTATAAAACAGTTGAAATCAAATTAAAACGAAAGTTGCCATGATATAACTATAAAACGGTTGAAAGCAAATTAAAAGACAAGTTGATATAACTATAAAACTGTTGAAAGCAAATTAAAACGCAAGTTGCTGTGATGTAACTTTAACCAAAATGTTGACGGACAGACAGACAGACAGACGGGCAATAGGAACATGAAGGTCAAGAGTTATCATGGAAATCAAAAGAACATGTTAGTGGCTACACACAGACCAATTTTCAAGTTTGTAGCTGTTTCCATGTCCGAGATTTTGCTTCAACCAGAAACTTTAACCAAAATGTTGACGGACAGACAGACAGACAGACAGACAGACAGGCAATAGCAACGTGAAGGTCAAGAGTTATCATGGAAATCAAAAGAACATGTTAGTGGCTACACACATACCAATTTTCAAGTTTGTAGCTGTTTCCATGTCCGAGATTTTGCTTCAACCAGAAACTTTAACCAAAATGTTGACGGACAGACAGACAGACAGACAGACGGGCAATAGGAAGGTGAAGGTGAAGAGTTATCATGGAAATCAAAAGAACATGTTAGTGGCTACACACAGACCAATTTTCAAGTTTGTAGCTCTTTCCATGTCTGAGATTTTGCTTAACCAGAAACTTTAACCATTTTGCCTAACCTAAAACTTTAACCAAAATGTTGACGGACAGACAGACAGACAGACAGACAGACAGACAGACGGACAGACGGACATCGCCAATCTATAGACCGGAATTGCTTAAGCAATCCGGCCAAAAAATATATGTTTTTAAGTTGCCATGGTTACCAGAGTTTTGCATAGAAGTCAATTATTCAAACAATTCTGAAAATATATCATGTAAATACATTCTAGTGAAGTTTGGATGAAATTGCCAAAGTGGCTTAGGAGGAAACATCATCTGATGGCGGTTGGCAAACTGCTAAGATGAGGTAATAAAATAGATATTCCAAAGGATACAGTTAACTTTGATGACACTCAGTGTGGTATCTTCACTGCAAGTCATCAGAAATTCAACAGGTTTACCTGAAAACAGAACAAGATTTGACTGATGTTAATCAAATATCAGTAGTACAAAAATATCTGAATGGAAATGTTAAATACAATGGGAATTCCTCTATCAGTAGAGTGAACGCCAACACTCGTCTAATTTCTGTCAATCAAAAAAGGGGTCCTGAATAATTATTAAAGCCAAAGTTATGTAACTTGGTATAGACATTTGTATTGTTCCTAGGAACATGTGTATTAAGTTTCACTTGAAAACGTCAAATAGTTTTTTGAGTTATGGGCAAGGTTAAACTTTTTGTATGAATTTCTATTAAAGTTGAAAAGGGGGCATTACTGTATTTTTTATTTAAGCAAGAGTTATGTGACTTTGTATCAACGGGAAAGAAATGCATATTGTTTCTAGGAACATGTGTACAAACTTCATTTGAATATGTGTAACTGTTTTTGAGTTATGAGGTATTACGACAACGCACAGAAAAACAGACAAGCTAAAAATATAAGAATGAATATACATTAAATACAATGGGAATTCTTCTATCAGTAGTACAAAACTATCTGAATGGAAATGTTAAATACAATGGGAACTCCTCTATCAGTAGTACAAAAATATCTGAACGGATAAAATAGAGACCATTATATATGAACAGTATGTGAATCTCTTACCATTGGTATCTCTGTCCGAAAACAAATGTTTTACATCACAGATTTCTCGACCATGCACACTGGGCTAGAATTCATGAGAAAAGTAAACAAATGGCATTTGTAGACATCAGCTGTCAGACCACAACAAAACTTGCAGAGTTGGAGAATGTTCAAAACTTAAATGCTAGACTTAACCCTATCCAGCTTGTCATTATGAGAAATTTCCTTTTTTACCACAATATTTTCAAGTCATCTGATGCAGATGCGTCAAAATGTATCTATTTGTGGGTAAGTGTTAAGTTCATTTTGTAAATTAACCCTTTCCCACATACAACAAATCTGACACGGACAACTTTGAAAACATCTTGTCTAAAATATGAAATATCTAAATTGAATCAAGTTAAAAAGATTGTGGCAAAAGGAGAAATTGCTAATTGTGAGACGTTTTCAGAAGCCGTCTGCTGCAAGTGCATCAGAAAGAGTCTGTATCTTGAAAAGGATTAAGGATTACTTGGTCATGAATTTAATTTTTTTAAATGACATGTTTGTGAAGTTGTCAGGGTTTGAAGTTTAGGAGCCTTGTAATCTAACACATTTTTTTCATATTTGAGAGACAAAGTGTGGTAAATTCAATGACTAATCATTCATAAGAAAAATCTAACAGCCAGATTTACCATTTAGTTTAAAGATTTTTTTATGACGAAGCATATGTCAAAGTTGTGCTTGGTCACAATGATGTCAATATAGGATTATAATACAAAAAGATCCCATGCATAGGGTCTTCTATAGATAAGACACACAAAAACAAGATAAAAATAAAATCTCCAAACAGAACTGCCCCCTGGTGGCTATTTTTTTTTTTTTACCAACCACCATGGCTTGAAGGAATCTGATAGAGGGTAAGCCTAAGAACATTTCTACAAAATTATTTGAATATCAGCCAAACACTTTCGGAGGAGAATTTTTCACTTTAGTCATAAAAGGCAAAATAGCCCCGCCCTCTGGCGGCCATGTTTTTCGACCAATCAACATGGCTTGAAGGAATCTGATAGAGGGTCACCCAAGGAACATTTCTACAAAATTATTTGAAAATCTGCTCAACACTTTCAGAGAAGAAGATTTTTTAAGTTTTCACTATAGTTATATAAGGCAAAATAAACCCGCCCCCTGGCGGCCATGTTTTTCAACCAATCAACATTTCTTGAAGGAATCTAATAAAGGGTCACCCAAGGAACATTTCTACAAAATTATTTGAAAATCGGCCTGACACTTTTGGATTTTTAAAGTTTTCTCTTAAGCCTTATAGGCAAAATAGCCCCGCCCTGTGACGGCCATGTTTTTTTACCAATCAACATGGCTTGAAGGAATCTGATAGAGGGTCACCCATGGAACATTTATACAAAATTATTTGAAAATCTGCTAAACACTTTTGCAGAAGAAGATTTTTTAAGTTTTCACTATAGCTATATAAGGCTAAATAGCCCCGCCCCCTGGCGGCCATGTTTTTCGCCCAATCAACATTTCTTGAAGGAATCTAATAAAGGGTCACCCAAGGAACATTTCTACAAAATTATTTGAAAATTGGCCTGATACTTTCGGAGAAGAAGATTTTTTAAGTTTTCACTATTTTTTTCTTTTGGTTGCCATGGAAACCAGAATTATGTGTGGATCAAAAAATATTGAAGGAATTTAAGAGAGGACATTGAGAGGATGCTTCCTATGAAGTTTCAACCAAATTGGCCAAGTGGTTAGGGAGAAGAAGTGGTTTAAAGGAAAAAGTTAACGCACACACAGACGCACGCACGACGGACAATTCGCCATGACATAAGCTCGCCTTGCTTTCAGCCAGTGGAGCTAATAACAAGAGGCCCAAGAGGGCCGGTATCGCTCCACGGCCATAAGGCAAAAATCAAATCTCCAAACAGCCCTGCCCCCTAGTGGCCATATTTTTTACCAACCACCATGGCTTAAAGGAATCTTGTAGAGTGTCACCCAAGGTATGTTTCTGCAAAATTATTTGAAAATCGGCCTGACACTTTCGGAGGAGAGGATATTTTAAGTTTTCACCCTAGCCATATAAGGCAAAATAGCCCCACCCCATGGCGGCCATATTTTTCAACCAATCAACATGGCTTGAAGGAATCTGATAGAGGGTCACCCAAAGAACATTTCTACAAAACTATTTGAAAATCTGCTCAACACTTTCGGAAAAAGAAGATTTTTTAAATTTTCACTTTGGTCATATAGATCAAAATAGCCCCGCCCTCTGGCGGCCATATTTTTCGACCAATCAACATGGCTTGAAGGAATCTGATAGAGGGTCACTCAATGAACATTTCTACAAAATGATTTGAAAATCGGCTGAACACTTTCGGAGAAGAAGATTTTTTAAGTTTACACTCTAGCTATATAAGGCAAAATAGCCCCGACCCTGGCGGCGATGTTTTTCCACCAATCAACATTTCTTGAAGGAATCTAATAAAGGGTCACCCAAGGAACATTTCTACAAAATTATTTGAAAATCAGCCACACTTTCGGAGGAGAAGATTTTTTAAGTTCTCTTTTTAGCCGTATCAGGCAAAATAGCCCCGCCCTCTGGCGGCCATGTTTTTTTACCAATCAACATGGCTTGAAGGAATCTGATAGAGGGTCACCCAATGAACATTTCTACAAAATTATTTGAAAATCTGCTCAACACTTTCAGAGAAGAAGATTTTTTAAGTTTTCACTATGGTCATATAAGGCAAAATAGCCCCGCCCTCTGGCCACCATGTTTTTCGACCAATCAACATTTCTTGAAGGAATCTAATAAAGGGTCACCCAAGGAACATTTCTACAAAATTATTTGAAAATCAGCCTGACACTTTCAGAGGAGAAGATTTTTTTAATTCTCTCTTTAGCCGTATAAGGCAAAATAGCCCCGCTCTCCGGCGGCCATGTTTTTTTACCAATCAACATGGCTTGAAGGAATCTGATAGAGGGTCACCCAAGGAACATTTCTACAAAATAATTTGAAAATCTGCTCAACACTTTTGCAGAAGAAGATTTTTTAAGTTTTCACTATAGCTATATAAGGCTAAATAGCCCCGCCCTCTGGTGACCATGTTTTTCGACCAATCAACATTTCTTGAAGGAATCTAATAAAGGGTCACCCAAGGAACATTTCTACAAAATTATTTGAAAATCGTCCTGACACTTTCAGAGAAGAAGATTTTTTAAGTTTTCACTATTTTTTTCTTTTGGTTGCCATGGAAACCAGAATTATGGATGGATCAAAAAAATTTGAAGGAATTTAAGAGAGGACATTGAGAGGATGCTTCCTATGAAGTTTCAACCCAATTGGCCAAGTGGTTAGTGAGAAGAAGTCGTTTAAAGGAAAAAGTTAACGCACGCACGCACGACGGACAATTTGCCATGACATAAGCTCGACTGGCTTTCAGCCAGTGGAGCTAAAAATCAATAACTCATGAATCTTTCTGAAAATGAAAAAAAAAACACGGATTGAACATTATCATTTTTTTAATAATTCACTTCTAAAATTTCTATTTATGGCCATAGCAATGCTGTATTACATCACACTGCTGATGTAAGGATACATATTTCTCTATTTATTGAGATTTTTAACATTTCTTTTAATTGTCTATAGATATCACAAACAGATATATTATGGCATCAATTGTGATATTTTGTAGAATTTATCAACCCTAAAAATCTTGATTGATTAATGTTTAACGCTGTTTTCACCAATTGTTCCCTCACACAACAGACTTTCCAAGCAACTGGCTGCTTTTCCACATAGACTGTAAGCCCATTGGTGGAAGACAAATGATGCTTGTCACAGTGACTTTTGTCAAACATCGGAAAGAATGTTTGCCGAGTTTGGGTTCGAACTCACAACCCCCATGGATTTACAGCCTGCAATGCTACAAACTGAAATCCTTCATTAGTTTGTTAGATAAAAAACTTAATATTTAGATATATAATTACACAAAATGTGGTGTACTGACCTTGACCATTGTTTGATTTGACCTTACAGCAATATCTACAACCTTGACCTCTCTTGTTTTGATATACACAAATCGACTGTTCGTCTCCGTGGAGATATAATCCCATGTTCTATGCCCGCCCCCACAGTCTATCTCTAAAATCTTTTGGTTCTGATTTACATTCCATATGACAAACATAGTCTGCAATGGTAAATATACATGTACATAATTGATATGAGCTTAGCACGATCTTCAACAGTTTTTTCAGATCTATGCTTTTTGGTTCACCTTATCATTTGTTTCCTGGTTTTCTAAAATCAATACTCCACACATCATTCATTCTGGGCAACTGGCTTTTATAGACTTTTTTAACCCTTTCCCTCATATAGACGCTTTCTGACGCCTCTGCAGCAGATGGCTTTTTGAAAACATAGTGACAAAAGAAGAAATTGCACAAAACATGCAATTTCTCCTTTTGCCAAAATGTTTTCCACTTTTCGTCATAGGTTATCCATTCACTTATGGAGATTTTCTATGTTTTGACAAAATACGTCTGCTGCAGAATTGTCGTATGAGGGAAAGGGTTAAGCCCATTTGTGGATCACAAATGAATCTGGTCACTTTTGTAAATGATCAGAAACAATCAATGGCATTACTGGGGTTTAAACTCATGACCCATGGATTGATAGCCCTCGTTGTCACTGTCTGAGATATTGCAGCTCTATTGCATGAACTTGAACTGAGGTTAGAAAAGGATTTACTTAAGTTTTAAATCTTAAATGTATTGCAAGTTGGGATCTAGCAAAACCGAATTTTAAGCTTATTTATGACAAGCATAAAGTAGCCCATCTTTAGGAACATGTACAAGTTGGCTTTATGAACAATGAATGTTCAGATCCTCATGTCCAACTACTCTTATCAGAATCTTCACAAATTAACCCTTTCCCTCATATAGACGCTTTCTGACGCCTCTTCAGCAGAAGGCTTTTTGAAAACATAGTGACAAAAGAAGAAATTGCTCAAAACTAGCAATTTCTCCTTTTGCCACAATCTTTTCCACTTTTAGTCATAGGTTATCCATTCAATTATGGAGATTTTCTATGTTTTAACAAAATACGTTCAAAGTCGTCTGCTGCAGAATTGCCGTATGAGGGAATGGGTTAAGAGACTTGTTGCCTTTCAAATATACGGCCTCACTTATCGCAATCTCATTGAAATCGGACAAAAAAAAATCCGCTGTACAAATCCGCAGGTTTCCCAATCAATTAATGAGATCTTCCAATTTTCGACAAAATATGTTCAAAGAAAGTCGTCTGCTGCAGAATTGTCGTATGAGGGAAAGGGTTAACAGAAGGATCTACCAAGATTTTGTAAGTAATATGTGAACAGTGTTGATATGTTGTGTGAATGCACAGGATGATCTGGGTCTGCAATGACCACGAAATCCAATTTGTTTTCCTTTCCCATGGACGGACTCAAATTGGAAAATGCCAAAGCATCTATGTAAATTGACTCATTGGAATGATGTTTCTTAGACATATCTTGGATCATTCTCTGATGAATGGAAAAGAAGTGCAGAGCATGATCAAACTGCAAATACGTGCTGGTTCATCTGGATATACACTTTTCCCAAATTCCCTGTGGTTGGTTTTTCCATAAACATGATTCAAATATACTTTCTAAATATATTTACTGGTAGCTTCCTGTCAAAAGATACCTCTAGGGAAAACTGAATTCAATGCATTCAGATAGTAAAGACTCTTGGAAGACTGTTTGAATGAGCAGCCTCATCACAGTCTTCACAGCTCCCATTTCCCACATGCAAAAACATTTTGAGGCCTTTGCAGCAGATGACTTTTGCCACAATGTTTTCAACTCTATTCAATATTTATATTATATTATATATATTTCAAAGTAGGCATTTTCTTCAGATTAATATATAGGAAAAGGTTAAAGGCATGTGTTCATTTATTCTAAAGCATTGTCTTGAGACAGCTGACAGTAGATCACCCCTGCTGCAGATAAACTTTCATACATATTTAAGGAAAAGAAGAACTTGCAAAAACAACTAATAGATATTCTATTTTAAGTACAGGTGAACTAATAACTTCAACTTGATAAATATAAGGTGACATTCTTTTATATTTTTTTTAAAGACTTCCTTTAAACTGTTTATCAACTCATTCCTAATACAACAGACGTCTTGCAAAAAAATATTTTGGAAACTGGCAAGGGGAAACAGTTAAGGGAAAAAAATAATTTTGACAAAATGTGCGAAGGAAGGTGTTTAGTTAATATATTCAATCAGAAAGATATATATTATCCTACTTACTGTGTGAAAACCAGATATCAAAATGTCCCCCTTTAATGTGAACACGATCTTCTCTAACCATTCAAAGCCCTTGTGAACCTTAAATTGTACAAAAATAATTACATTTTCAGTATACGCTGTACAACTGACATTACATTAACCGCTTTCTGACGCCCCTGCAGCAGACGGCTTTTTGAAAACATAGCGACAAAAAAATTCTCCTTTTGTCACCATGTTTCCAACTCTATTCAATAATTGAACCTTCTTTTAAAGTGAGTTTCTCAAAATTTTCGTGTATGTTTTCAAAATCGTCTGCTGCAGAGTTCTTGTATGTGGGAAAGGGTTAAACTCTACAGAAACCCTGGTAGCTCAGTTGGTAGCAATGCAGGCTATCAATCCAGGGGGTGAGTTTAGGCTCCCCATACAAAAGTCAATGCAACAAGTCTCATTTGTCATCCATCAAGGGGCTAACAGTCTGTGTGGAAAAGAAGCCAGTGGCTTGAAAGACTGTTTCAAGAAAGCATGGTAATTCATTGGTAGATGAACGGGCCACATTAATATGACTAGAATTTTTGGAGACCAGAATTCAATCCCTGGTCAGGTAAATACAAAGGCAAAATGGTAACAAGAGCTGTCCGCAAGACAGCATGCTTGACTTGGCCATTTGATACTATAGTCAACAGTTGTTACTGATATAGTGGCTTTATACTATAAATCAACATGGATAAGTCTTGTTTGAAAAATATCTCCTGTTTGTGCGAAAGGACCTTGCATGCAAAACTTTAACCTAAATTTCTAATTTCAACAAGGACCATAATTTTTAAATAAATTCAGTCAGGAGTTACCTAACCTGATTGTTTGAAGACCTTTAAAGACTATATTGAAGTTTTAAATCAATCCCTGAGTGGTTACTGAGATATGTACATGATAGTACCTTGCATGCAAAACAAGGGCCATAATTTGTACTAAATTCATACAAGAGTTATCTAACTGTCGGACACCCTTGAAGACATGAATGAAGTTTCAAGGCAATTACACTAGTGGTTAGAGATATATCCATGAAAGTACCTTGCATGCAAAACTTTAACCAACATTTCTAAGTCCAAAAAGGGGCATAATTGTGTCAAATTATGATATAAAGTTTTGGGACTTGTCCTGCATGGTCATTTGATGATGTCCAATAAGTGTGAGAAGTTTTAAAGCCATAGCATCTGTGGTTTGTGAGAAAAAGCCTTGCATGCAAAACTTTTACAACAAATTTTAAGTCCAAAAAGGGACATAATTGTGTCAGATTTTGATATAGAGTTTTGGGACTTGTCCTGCAAGGTCATTTGATGATGTCCAATCAGTGTGTGAAGTGTCAAAGCAATAGCATCTGTGGTTTGTGTTAAAAAGCCTTGCATGCAAAACTTTAACTAAAGTTGCAATGCCAACGCCGACGCACAAGTGACTGTAATAGCTCTCCATATTCTTTGAGTAGTCAAGCTAAAAATAGATGCCTCCTTAATGCCATAATGAAAGCTTTTAGACAGATGCAACAATGTCCGGATAAATAATACAAAGTACAGGTTATTTGGCAAGGAAATGCCATAATATCACTGAACTAGAATGGAGTGCTCCCAGGAGCACGTGTGTCACCTGCCGGGGCCTTGTCAGAAAATTTTAATTAACTCTGATATAAGAAATATCCGGATTATCCCCCTTTTTGTGAACCCATCACAAAGATTGATATAAACATTTGTCAGAAGTTTCAATCCAATCCTTTGAGTAGAAAAAAAGTAATTTGAAAATTTAAATTTTTGACAGAAAAGGGTTAATAACTCAAATATAAAAAATATTTGGATTATCCCCCTTTTGTGAACTAATCACACGCATTGATATAAACATTTGTCAGAAGTTTCAATGTAATCCTTTGAGTAAAAAAAAGTTATTTGAAAACGTGACGATAAAGTGTGCTGACAGACAGATGGATGGACAGACAGACAGACAGACAGACAGACGCCGGACAAAAAAAAAATAATCCCTTAGTGCCTACCATGCTACGCAGGTGACACAAAAACTGCCACCATGTATTCTAAAGTTGTCCAATGTAGATGCTTCAAAATGTATCTGCATGTGCAAAAGGGTTACATATATAATTTACCCTGTTGCTATTTTGACAAATCAACTTGTTATCATCTCCCCATGTATATAGCCTGTACAAGCCATCACGACCACATGTATACACCACATCACCAAGACAGCAGATGTCCGTCACACCCGCTTTTCCATGTATTTTGGAGAAAGTCTGCACAAGTTCACTAATCTAGATAAAAAAAACAATTTCATAGTTAAAAATGTAATAAACTGTCCATTGAAGAGCAAAGATTGCTAAATAAGTAATAATGTAGGCTAGCAATTATGAGCAATTTCTCAATTTGCTGCAGTGTTTTCAAAAGTAGTCTATTGAAGATGTGTCGAAAAGGGTCTGCAGATGGGAAAGGGTTAAACTATTTTGTTTTATTGGGGTTACATGTAATTTCAACATAATTTCAGTTATATCACAGCAACAGTTCACTTATTCATGATCCCTGGGTAAACAAGCCAGTACAAGGCTAGGAAATGTGTCTTGCCCATGGTTACTCCACCACAACCACTGGGGATCGAACCTGGGATGCCCTGTTCCAAATCCCTGATGCTAACCAATCGGCTACGGCTAATTACACAAACATTTAATTATGATAATAAATATATTAAAACTATTACAATCCGAGTATCTAACTACATGTATACAGCTTAGGAGTTAAGTGGACTTAACATACACATAAAACAATTCTGCAAGAGACGACTTATCTAGTCAAAAATATTGAAACTCTATGAGCAATTTCTCTTTATGCAACAATGTTCTCAAACGTCTGCAGCAGAGGCGTCACAAAGCATCTGTATGTGGGAAAGGGTTAAAACACAACTCTAAGGGTTGTTCAAGGTAATTACAAACGCTAGTGGGTACGTGTAAACAGAGTTGAAAGACAGAACAACTAAATTTTTAGAAGTGAATGCCTATGTTCATCTCTTTTTTATTTATTAATCAATTTATTTTATTTTCCCTTTCCAATAGGAAAAAGTCAACTTTGAAAACATTGTGGCTAAAGGAGAAATTGCTTGTAATGGGCTATTTCTCCTTTTGCAATTCTATATAATAAATATACTTTCATTTATAGGGAGTATCTGTATTTTAACCTAGATGTTTTCCACACATCTCGTCACACAACCCACCTACGAGGCGTGTGAAATAACAGTAGCTTACACTTTTATCACATCCAAATGCTTTCTGATGCTTCTGCTTCAGATGACTTTTGATTACATTGGGACAAATGGATAAATTACTCATATGTCACATTATTTTCATCTTGATTGAATATTTAAAGTTTCAATCTAAAGATATTATTCATATTATTGGAGCTCAACACCGTTTTCAACAATTTTTCAGTCATATCACGGCGGCCAGTTAACCTACTCATGTGTTTCCTAGCTTTCTCTTACACCAGTTCTCCTCACAACATACTTTCCAAGCAACTGGCTGTTTTTCCACATAGACTGTAAGCCCATTGGTGAAAGACGAATGATGCTTGTCACAGTGATTTCCATATTCTTGAGGGTATGTCGTCTGCAGCAGATTTGTTGTATGTGGGAAAGGGTGAAGATGTTGTTTTAAATACAATAATGATTTCCACACACCTTCACCATTAGCTGGATAATAAAGAATAGATAAAAAATAGAGCAGTAGTACCTTATGTGATCCTGATAACTTGTAGAAAAACACACTTCCAGTTCTGTCCCCACAGATGAGATAGTTACCATCATTTACAAAACTAGCAGTGGACACCCATCTATGTTTACTGGGTGGAACCTCCATCTTGTGTAAGTGATTCACTGATAAGCCTTTAATATCATGATTGATTTCCCAAATGTTCTGTATGTCAAAAATTAAACAAACACTCCAGACAATATTACAAATACTATCATAGTCTCGTATCCCTGATACAAGAAGACTTAAAAACATTTTTGAAAAAGAGACAACACTCAAAATGAAAATACATGAACCTCTATTTCCAGCAATTTTTTCAGTGGTCCTGTTGAGATTATACTGTTGGAAATAGATAGCTGATTCAGTTGACTGCCATCATTACTCTTACGAAAAACAATGATACAGAGAAAGGAAGGTTGAAAGGAAAGTTGCAACTAAGTCAAAACATGACCGACAAAGAAGTTAGCCGTCATTGACTGCTGATATTCCTTTGATATAAAATGTGGTTCCAGAGTAAAACATCTGTCGCCCCCAAGGAAGTAAAAGTCTCGTAGAGAGACAAACAGGCAGAGAGAGAAATTATCCAGAGTAGTCTCATGACCTAAGGGGTCTTAACCTGTTCCATCATACGACAATTCTGCAGTAGACGACGACTTTGACCATATTTTGTCAAAAAAATAGAAAATCTCTTTAATTAAATGGATAACCTATGACTAAAAGTGGAAAACATTGTGTCAAAAGGTGAAATTGCTTGTTTTGAGCAATTTCTCCCTTTGTCACTTTGTTTTCAAAAAGCCGTCTTCTGCAGAGGTGCCAGGAAGGGTTCTACATGAGGGAAAGGGTTAACTCTTTCCCACATACAAGGCACTTTCCAAGCAATTTCTACTTTTGCCACAATGTACCTGTACATTATATAACCCACATGCAGATGACTTTTGAAAACATTCTGTTAAAAGGAGAAATTAATCATGATGAGCAATTTCTCCTTTGGCCACAATATTTTCAACTTTATTTCATAATCATATATGTACATGTACTTTAATTTATAAAGATTTTCTTTATTGATGGCTGGTTATTATTCAAGCAGTTTAATAGCATGTAGTAAAGGGTTAAAGATTGACTTACACTGTTTCCATTTGGTCCAGTTGTTATAATTGTGCTGTCTGTTATAAAATGAACACTGAATACTTTTCCGTCATTGACTTGGTGGTCTACAGATGCTTTGACATTGGAATCTTCACCTATAGATAATCCATTTCAAAGTTTATTAGTGATTTGTATAATTTACTCCTAAAATTATAACTAGAATGGAGTGCTCCCCGGAGCATATGTGTCACCTGCCTTGATTTTAATTTTTGACAGAAAAGGGGCAATAACTCTGATATAAAAAATATTTAGATTATCCCCTTTTTGTGAACCCATCACAAAGATTGATATAAACATTTGTCAGAAGTTTCAATCCAATCCTTTGAGCAGAAAAAAAGTAATTTGAATATATGACAGAAAAGGGGCAATAACTGATATAAAAAATATTTGGATTGTCCCCCTTTTGAGAACCCATCATACACATTGATATACACATTTGTCAGAAGTTTCAATCCAATCCTTTGAGTAGAAAAAAAGTAATTTGAAAATTTAAATTTTTGACAGAAAAGGGGCAATAACTGCTATAAAAATATTTGGATTATCCCCCTTTTGTGAACCAATCACACACATTGATATACACATTTGTCAGAAGTTTCAATGTAATCCTTTGAGTAGAGAAGAAGTGTGACGGACAGACAGACAGAGAGACAGACGGAAAATAGACAGGCAGACAGACGCCGGACAAAAAAAAAAGTAATCCCTAAGTGCCTACCATGCTACGCAGGTAACACAATAAAAGGATTTTCAGTCATTGTATTAGGAAATATTTAATGCCTTTTACAAACTGAAAGGAATGAAGAAAGTCTTGCAAAAAATGTAGAAATTTGCTTAATTTGTGCTTAACTCTGTATGCAATTGTATTTTCAATGGTTTAAATGTTTCAACTTTTTCCTTCTGTGTATTTGAAGCACACAACTTAACTCTTTCCAACATAAAACAAATACGCAGCAGACAACCTTGAACATTTCTAGACAAAAGAACTGAAAGTCTCAATAATTAAAAGTATAATTATTGAATAGAGTTGAAAACATTGTGGCAAAAGTCTTCTGCTGCAGATGCGTCAAAAAGGTGTGGTGTGCAAGTGGGAAAAGGGTGTAGTATATTAGATCACAGACAGCATGCTTATGATTGACACTTTCTATGCTAGAACAAACTTGTTCAGGATTCAGAGTAAAGACATTTTACCTATTGCCAATAAAAACAAATATGAAATCAAGATGTCCAACCCTTGAAATGCTTACCAATACACAGAACTCGAATGACACCTCTTATATTCCCCATGACAACAAGCCGTTTTATCTTGGATACAGCAATGACTGTGTAAGACGAAAAGGCTTCGTCAGACATCAAGCTGGTCACTTTACTTGTATCACAATTGTACATTAATAGATTCCTGAAAATAAACTGGCATCTTAACCCTTTCCCTCATACAGAC
Source organism: Serripes groenlandicus (assembly GCA_031761405.1). Lineage (NCBI taxonomy): Eukaryota > Metazoa > Mollusca > Bivalvia > Cardiida > Cardiidae > Serripes > Serripes groenlandicus. The sequence continues at coordinate 63,234,830 of JASEVX010000009.1, read as the reverse complement.
GCTTTCTGACACCTCTGCAGAAGACGACTGATGAAAACATTGTGACAAAAGACGAAATTGCTCAAAACGAACAATTTCTCCTTTTGCCACAATGAGAAAGGAGAAACTGCTAATTTTGAGCAATCTTTTTATTTGCCTTAATGGTTTTAAAAGTTATCTGCTGCAGATGCATCAAAATGTGTCTACAGGTGGGAAAGGGGTGTTTAATAAACAGGGCACTTCCACAATGAACAAAATAAGAATGTGAACTGGTAACCAGTAGCCTGGAAAGGATGTTGAGAGGAAAACTTGTGCAAGAAACCCTTGATGCATATGGGTAGGTTGACTGGTTACATGTAACATGATATTATTACACTGTGAAAAATGATGGTAAACCACAATTAATCAATGATGAAAATGTCTTCAAAGGAAAATAGAAGGCATGCAACCAGTATAATACGTAACATCAGATTACTACTTTAAACCTTTCCCTCATACGACAATTCTGCAGCAGACGACTTTGAACATATTTTGTCAAAACATAGAAAATCTCTATAATTGAATGGATAACCTATGACTAAAAATGGAAAACATGGTTGCAAAAGGAGAAATTGCTTCTTTTGAGCAATTTCTTCTTTTGTAACTATGTTTTCAAAAAGCTGTCTGCTACAGAGGCATCCGAAAGCGTGTGAGGGGAAAAGATAATGAATTTATTGATATGATATTTTAAATAGTTGTCTTTCTAGAAAATACCTAATGAAAGTCGAGAAATATAAAATTGAGAAACATTGTTTTAACCCTTTACCTCATATAGACGCTTTCTGACGCCTCTGCAGCAGACGGCTTTTTGAGAACATAGTGACAAAAGAAGAAATTGCTCAAGACAAGCAATTTCTCCTTTTGACACAATGTTTTCCACTTTTAGTCATAGGATATCCATTTTCTATTTTTTGACAAAATATGTTCAAAGTCGTCTGCTGCAGATTTGTTGTATGAAGGAAAGGGTTAAAGCTTTCCCACAGGCACTACCAATTGGCAGCAGAAGATTTTGAAAAATAATCTAGTAAAAAATAAACTGCATCTTTCTTAAAGAAAGTGTTAATATTTAATTGATTTGGAAACATTGTGGCAAAATGAGAAATTGCTAATAATAAGCATTTGTTTTTAGACACTATGTTTTCAACAGTCATCTACAAAGGAGCAATTTCTTATTATGAGCATTTTTGAATTGACACTATGTTTTCAACAGTCATCTACAAAGGAGCAATTGCTTGCTTTTTCCCACAATGCTTTATTAGTTGTTTTAAGAGTTATCTTAACCCTTTCCCTCATACGACAATTCTGCAGCAGACGACTTTGAACATATTTTGTCAAAACATAGAAAATCTCTATAATTGAATGGATAACCTATGACTAAAAATGGAAAACATGGTTGCAAAAGGAGAAATTGCTTCTTTTGAGCAATTTCTTCTTTTGTAACTATGTTTTCAAAAAGCTGTCTGCTACAGAGGCATCCGAAAGCGTGTGAGGGGAAAAGATAATGAATTTATTGATATGATATTTTAAATAGTTGTCTTTCTAGAAAATACCTAATGAAAGTCGAGAAATATAAAATTGAGAAACATTGTTTTAACCCTTTACCTCATATAGACGCTTTCTGACGCCTCTGCAGCAGACGGCTTTTTGAGAACATAGTGACAAAAGAAGAAATTGCTCAAGACAAGCAATTTCTCCTTTTGACACAATGTTTTCCACTTTTAGTCATAGGATATCCATTTTCTATTTTTTGACAAAATATGTTCAAAGTCGTCTGCTGCAGATTTGTTGTATGAAGGAAAGGGTTAAAGCTTTCCCACAGGCACTACCAATTGGCAGCAGAAGATTTTGAAAAATAATCTAGTAAAAAATAAACTGCATCTTTCTTAAAGAAAGTGTTAATATTTAATTGATTTGGAAACATTGTGGCAAAATGAGAAATTGCTAATAATAAGCATTTGTTTTTAGACACTATGTTTTCAACAGTCATCTACAAAGGAGCAATTTCTTATTATGAGCATTTTTGAATTGACACTATGTTTTCAACAGTCATCTACAAAGGAGCAATTGCTTGCTTTTTCCCACAATGCTTTATTAGTTGTTTTAAGAGTTATCTTAACCCTTTCCCTCATACGACAATTCTGCAGCAGACGACTTTGAACATATTTTGTCAAAAAATAGAAAACCTCTATAATTGAATGGATAACCTAAGTCTAAAAGTGGAAAACATGGTTGCAAAAGGAGAAATTGCTTGTTTTGAGCAATTTCTTCTTTTGTCACCATGTTTTCAAAAGCTGCAGAGGCGTCAGAAAGCGTTTTTATGAGGGAAAGGGTTAAGTTTTCTGTATCAGGTTAAGGGTTAAAGTCCTGTTTGCTTCAAGGCAGAAAAATGAAATGGTTACCCGTCATTGGTTATCGCCAACACTCGGTTAAAGTCTATAAACATAGTGTTTCTAGGGAGATCTGTAGAACTCATCTGAAGGGAAAAAATAGATCATCTGTCGATGCGATTTGAGAGCAATCTTAACCCTTTCCCATATACAACAAGTCTGCAGCATACAACTTTGAAATGATCTACATAAAAACATTAAATCTCTATAAACAAAGCATTAATCATTAAATACAGTAAGGGCTGTTCCAGAAAAAAATGTCTGGGGGGGGAGGAACGACAAGCTATTTAAATTCTGTGGGTGGGGGGTATTTTTTAAATAAAATTCTCTAGGTAGTGGGCAAAAGATGTATTTTAATTCTGTGGGTGGTCGTTCTTTTTACTGTATAAAAAACCCGTAATAAATTCGGCGGGAATTCAATGTTGAGCGTTTTCTAATTTTTAATCGTTGGATACGAGATCGCAAATTTACTGTATCAGCTCGCCAATAAATATTAGTGATAATGACGCTTCAGTGATTTTTACGACACCGGACACCGGTTACAAGATGGCTGGAAATACATGTTCATTATTTCATCTAGTCCAAATTACATTTTGTGGATTTCTCCATACTAGACCAATTTGCCACACTATTATTTAGCATTGGCAATGGTCCGTTACAAACTTGACCTCATATTTCAGTCAATTGTATTATAAATATGATTGATTCGAGTTTAACGCCGTTTATCAGTTATATCACGACAGCCAGTTACCTACTATAAATGTATTTCCTGGTTTTCACACACTAGTATTTCGCACAACAATCTTCCCAAAGCAACTGGCTGCTTTTCCACATAGACTTAGAAGATTGGTGGAAGATGCATGTCACATTGACTCTTGTCAAACATAGGAAAGAAAAATGGCTGAGCCTGCATTGCTACCGACTGGGTTTGGGTTATCTAGGAAGGTACACTCTTGGTCATGGTCAAATATGAAACTACTGGATGTCTTTTAACACATGCATTTTAATTTGGATCTGCTTGAATGTGTTAAAAAGTATAAAACATGAATAAAATTGCTATGAATGTGATAATTTAAATTCTCTAGGTGGGGGATAAAATTGAAATTTTATTCTATGGGGGGTGCCCAAAAAATAATTAAAATTCTATAGGTGGTACCCTCAAAATTGCTGGTCGTTCCTCCCCCCCGACTTTTTTTTCTGGAACAGCCCTAAACAAATATCGTGGCAAAAGGAGAAATAGCTTATTCCGAGCATTTTCTCCTTTTGCAACAATGTTTTCAAATGTCACCTGCTGCAGAAGCATCAAAATGTGTATGTATGTGGAAAAGGGTTAAATGATGTCTTCACGATGCGATATTTAATGAAATTGATTGAAATGAGGTAGATTATTTTGTTGATAGTCCTTTCATGTGACTTTACATGTACATGGCTGTGATGTGAGTGAGCAAAGCTAGGTCAAGCTATTTATGGCTATTCCAGAAATATCACTTCTCCTATAAATTGCATCACTTTTTGGTTTGATTGGCATAATGGATAATACCTTAACCTTTTCCCAAAAGCAAGCATACTTAGACACATTATCAAAAATGATTTTTGAAAACATTGAAGCAAAAAGAGAAACTACTCATAATGAGTAGTTTCTTCCTTTGCAACAAAATTCTCATCAATATTCAATTATTTGAATTCTTCTTTTAAAGAATTTCAACATTTGTACCTATAAATCATCTGTGGCAGAATTTCTCCTTTTTCCCAAACTGTTTTCAGAAGTTGTCTGCTGCAGATGTTTCTCCTTTTGCCACAATGTTTTCCACTTTTAGTCATAGGTTATCCATTTAATTATAGAGATTTTCCATCTTTTGACAAAATATGTTCAAAGTCGTCTGCTGCAGAATTGTTGTATGAGGGAAAGGGTTAAACTTGAAAACATCTTGGAAAATATGTGTCACTTTATGTATAATAATTGAATAGAGTTGAAAAGATTGTGGAAAATGTAGAAACTACTCATTATTGCTAAACATTGCTTCAAACTCTATTCGATAATCAAATTTTCATTTATGGAGATGTTTCACATTTTTGCCAATATGTTCCCAAAGTCATCTGTCGATTTGTTGTATGTGGTAAAGATAAAATAAGATCATAGAAAACAGTTTACCTTAAAATCAATGGTGGAGGAGTGTAAGATGCTAGGTGGTGAATGTAGTTTCCAAATCCTTATAGAATGGTCCCCACCCCCTGTTGCCACACTGTCCTCGCTCCCCTGTACAGATATACTCCAGATACTCTTACCCTTGTGACCCCTCAACTTCTGTATCACATGACCGTCATGTGACCACACACAGCAGGTGGAGTCCTGTATGTTATGAACAAGCAGTCAATGTATTTTGAATCAAAGCAGTTTTTCCTTCAAACATTGTTGGATTTTTTTTAACCCTTTCCCACACACAACAAATCTGCAGCAGACGACTTTGAAAATGTCTACTAAAAAATATGGAATTTTTTTATAAATGTAGGTGTAATTACTGAAAAAAGTTGAAAACATTGTGGCAAAAGGATAAATTGTTTTGAGCAATTTCTCCTTTTGTTACGATGTTTTCAAAAGAAGTCTGCTGCAGACGCGTCAAAATGTGTCTATAGGTGAGAAAAGGGTTAAATGACCCTTATTTGTATTGTATTACAAGATGCATATATATATGTAATAAACAGTTAAAACTATGTCTATATATCTGTCTTACGTGATGATTAAAAAAGAATTGAACAAGCTAGAGTGCAGATGACATTAATGGCCCTGCCTCTCTCTATGTCTTCCTATAATCCTTTCCCAAATATACACATATCTTGAAAACATCTTGTTAACCCTTTCCCTCATATAGACGCTTTCTGACGCCTCTGTAGCAGACAGCTTTTTGAAAACATAGTGACAAAAGAAGAAATTGCTCAAAACAAGCAATTTCTTCTTTCGCCACAATGTTTTCCACTTTTAGTCATCCATTCAATTATAGAGATTTTCTATTAATTGACAAAATATGTTCAAAGTCGTCTGCTGCAGAGTTGTCGTATGAGGTAAAGGGTTAAAGATATGATAAATTTCTATAAATTATCATTAAATAGAGTTAAAAACATTGTGGCCCAATGTTTTCAAAAGTTCTCTTCTGCAGAGGTGTCAGAAAGCATATGAGCCATAATATGGTGTCCGGGATTTTGTGTTACATCACAGAGTCATTATTTATTCTCCTTTATTTGAAGAACTATGTGTTTTATAGTTTAACAGCATGTCACAAACTGTTAGAAACTACTAAATCTATAAAATAATATGCTATTGATTTCTGAAAGAACTGATAAACTCCTTTAATTAATACTTTTCTTGAGCATTTTCGCCGTGTCCTTCCCGACAAAGGCATGGGAGGACTTTTTGAAAACCAAAACAAACTGTTTTTCTTTATATTTAAAGTTTGGAAACTAATATGTGTGAAATAATAATTTAACAAATTACTTGTAAATATAACTTTAAGATTTAATAGAGCGACGTAAATATGATTTTGATTTGAATATAAAATCCTAGACATTGGCGTAACGAATGTGTCCACCAAGTTACATCACGTCTAAATAGCATCAAAACTCGAAACCTGGACCGATAACCATATTTTCATTGCATTCAAATCACGTGATCACTTACATTCTTTGTTAATGTCGTAAACATGTTGTTCTGGGACAGATATCTTTTATTTGACAGGGAGTCAAAATATGTTTATCAAAATGGTGTCTTTTTTTGTTACGCCCTATTATTTTGTTATAATTAATAAATGCTTCGTCGATCACCTAGGAGGAAACTAAATTTTGGCTGTTCTATTTACGACATTAAACATCGCAACAATTTACGACAGTTAGAGACGTTTTACGACAAGAGTGTTTTAAAATGGCGGCTCGAAAATGACAGTCAGACTTCTGAAATTTTGTTACGCCGCCACCAAGCCAATTGCGATCATCAATGGTTGCTTATAATGTATCGCAATGCGTAGTAACTTCCTATTTCGTTATTTAAATTGTCCAGAGATGTTTGCGAACCTATTTAATTCACTACGAAGAACTTGTTATTATTTTTGACTGGGGAAAAAAAATCGCGAATTTTGTCTCTTTTGCCTTGTAACGTTGACTGTCCTGGAAAGCATATTCTACCTCCATAAGCACTTTGCTTACGTAATAAATACATATTTGCATGATTAGTATATTTTAATTTAACTGGAGAATTATTTATACTGAAAATGTTTATGCTATTATATGATTTGTTTATTTTTTTCTAAGGTGTCCTGTTACACACTTATATGAAGTGCACAATTAGTGTCCAGTTACATCATTTTGTGTCCTGTTACACAACAGTTTGTGTCCTGTTACACCATTCTTTGTCTAGTTGTATACTATTAATTATTTCACTAAATAAACCATTTATTTATTGAAATAATTCCAAATAAAGATGGTGAAAATGTAAATTAGACCTAAACAAATTCAACTAGGCAAAATCTTCATAAAATTGATTTATTTCATGGTGTCCTGTGTTACTAACAATACAATTGAATAAGTGTCCAGTTACATCATTTTGTGTCCTGTTACACACCAGTTTGTGTCCTGTTACACCATTCTTTATCTAGTTGTATACTATTAATTATTTCACTAAATAAACCATTTATTTATAGAAATAATTCCAAATAAAGATGGTGAAAATGTAAATTAGATCTAAACAAATTTAACTAGGCATAATCTTCATAAAATTGATTTATTATATGGTGTCCTGTGTTACTAACAATACAATTTAAAACCCACATTTCTCTTTATTTAAAGATAAAATCTATTTTGTCATTTAGAATTTAACAGCTTTAGATATTGTTCTAAACATATATATAGCATTTAATTTGACAAAAGTCAAATATTACAAAAGAGGACACCACAGTGTTTGTGATGTAACTCAAAATCCGGACACCATATTATGGCTCATATACTTGGAAAAGGATAAACCATTAAACCATAAAGGGGTGTGGGTTGGTTTATAGAAAAGTCTATTATATTTAAGAAATAAACAAACCTCTCCTACGCTTATCAGGACATTGGTAAGCAATCTAACATCCCAAACACGTGCTTGGTGACCATAGAGTACATGCAATAAGGAACTTTTCATATTTAACCAATCCGACATGGAGGGCTGCGCGTTGTTACTGGGAAAGTCAATCCTGTACAGTCTTAAACTGCGGTCATCTGAGGCAGAGCATAGCGTCTGCAATTTAGGGCTGTAGTCTATGGAAAATATCACACCCTGTGGAGAAATAATAATATTGTAGCCCTCTCCCACATACAGAAACATTTGAATGACTTTTGAAAACATTGTGGCAATAGCCTGAATAGGCAAGTTGCTCATTAACCCTTTCCCTCATACGACAATTCTGCAGCAGACGACTTTGATCGTATTTTGTCAAAACATAGAAAATCTCCATAATTGAATGGATAACCTATGACAAAAAGTGGAAAACATTGTGGCAAAAGGAGAAATTGCACGTTTTGTGCAATTTCTTCTTTTGTCACTATGTTTTCAAATAGCCGTCTGCTGCAGAGGCATCAAAAAGCGTCTATATGAGGGAAAAGGTTAATTATAGCAATATAACTCAATGTTCCTTGTTTGAAATGAACAAATCATAGTATGTAGAGATCTTTGTGAAAGCCTGCTTTTCATTTTGTTGTTATACAAATAAAAAAAATATCAAAGCTAACAACTGAACTGTAGAAATATCATATTATAGGTACACAGTTTCGAAAATGAGAACTAGAGATTGAGGATGCTTTTTAAATTGGAATTTTACGCCATTCAATAGTTCAATTATAACATCGCAACAGCACTCTTTTATTGAACCCAAACTTAACCCTTTCTCTTATACAGAAGTATTTTGAAATTTCTGCAGCAGTCAACTTTTGAAAATATTCTCCTTTCTCTCTCTTTTCAATAATTTTCATTTACAGGGATTGTCAATTTTTTTGTCCAGATTCCAGAGTACATTGGGAAGGGTTAACTGACCAGTAACAGGCAAGGAAATGTATCTTGCACAAGGACATTCTACCCCATCAAATGCGGACAGCACAGATCAAATTTAACCCTTTCATTCATATAGATGCTTTCTGACGCCTCTGCAGCAGACGGCTTTTTGAAAACATAGTGACAAAGGAAGAAATTGCTCTAAACAAGTAATTTCTCCTTTTGCCACAATGTCTTCCACTTTTAGACATAGGTTATCCATTCAATTATAGGGATTTACTATTTTATGACAAAATATGTTCAAAGTCGTCTGCTGCAGAATTGTCGTATGAGGGAAAAGGTTTATGCCCTAACCACTCAACCATTGCCTCACCTGATGTCCTTTAAATCTGTGGAAGCAGTTGACTCGTCTTCCCTCATCATCATCATCATGACTGCACAGAGGGTTCCACATGACTACCTGGTTAAACACTGTACCTGCTGCAAGGACCAACGCATCACTTCTACTAGATACAAAACTTGCACAATATCTTACAGTTCTGTCAAGGATAGAGTATGGAATATCAGTCTTGATTCAGCAAAAGACACTAGAAAACATAGGTGAGGTTGGAGGTGCAAAGAGAAAGGAAGGTGCAAAAATTAGCCAACCAAAAATGGACGCAACCTTCAGAACATAACTGAATGATAAGTGTAGGTGTAAACATAAAATATTTACAATTTATATCATAAATGACGTCGCCGGAGTGTAATAAAGCCATTGAATAAATTGCGTATTCAACTAGTGTAATAACAATGCTACTTAACGTGATGTCATAACGTAACATTTAGCGTTGTAAATATGCGCGCTTTATAGCGCCGTTTATATGGATGAAATTAGTATTTATGATATAAAAAGAACATTACATTCAAGGTCATTCAATACGAAATTTATTAAACTCGTTTTCTAAAAGTGATAAAAACTCGCCAAGGCTCGTTCTTATCAATTTCAGAAAACTTGTTTAATAAATTCCGTATTGAATGACCACTCATGTAATATCCTCTATTTGTAAGACCATTTAGATGTAATAACCACTATAACCACTCTGCCGGAGACGACTTTGAAAACATAGTGACAATAACATGAAAAAACTCCATAAAAGATAGCTTAATTGAGCAATTTCACCTTTGGCCAAGGTGGGAAAGGGTTAAGATAAATCAAGAATACACCACACAGCAAATTTGTTCTGTTCTCTAACTCTTTCCAACCTATAGATGCAATTTGGCCCATCTGCAGCAGACTACTTTTGAAAACAATGTTTTCAACTTTTTTTTTTCAATAATTATACCTTTACTTCTAGAGATTTTCTATATCTTGAGCAGATGTTTTTAACCCTTTCTCTTTGACGCCTCTGCAGCAGACATCTTTTTGAAAACATAGTGACTAAAAAATAAATTGCTCAAAAGGAGCAATTTCTCCTTTTGCCACAATGTTTACCACTTTTAGTCATAGGTTATCCATTCAATTATAGAGATTTTCTATTTTTTGACAAAATATGTTCAAAGTCGTCTGCTGCAGATTTATTGAATGTGGGAAAGGGTTAATTGTTTGAATTAACAATTCCTACTACAAAATGTTTTTTCATCATATCCCTGTTACTGATGACATGTGAAACATTGTGGAAAAAGGAGTAATCTCTATTTCTCCAAACTAATAAAAAATGTGCGCCTTATGTTCTAAGATATGATGCAATCTAACTCCTGTGCTTTTAGAGCCGGCAACTCTTAACCTAGCTTTCATAGTAACAGTTCCGGGCGAATCTATATATAAATTGTCCGTATTAAGCTTTTCCCTCATATGCTTTGACCTGGAATATCGGATGCTTACTTTAGATACAAAGTTAAAAACACTGGTAATGAAGAAATTGCTCATGCTTTGCAATTTCTCCCTTTTCCAAATGTTTTTCTTCGGTTGTCTGCTGAGCAGGCATAGGAATAAGGCAAAAGATTGGCAGCAGACCACTTTGAAAACATTTACACAAAGATATGGAAATAAATGAAAGTAAAATAATAGATGATTGAAAATTACTGATTATGAACAGCGTATCCTTTTGCATAGAGAAAAGGGTTTATATATTGCCAAACTATTTACAATTGGAAGGATACAAAATACATTTCTCTTCACAGTGAACTGTTTGTTTCACAGTTTGAGAAGTCAAATCAAACATCACAACAACATTATGTCCGAAGGCAAGGCATATGTGATCTCTTTTGTCCTGAAATATGATGATGATAAGGAATATCAGTAGGTGTGAATATTGTATTTTATGCCAATTTGAACAGTTTTTCAGTCATACCACAATAATTATGTCCTGGTAAATTCACAGGGCATCAAAGTTATTTAACCCTTTCCCACATACTTTAAATCTGCAGCAGATGACTACAACAAATCTGCAGCAGACGACTTTGAAAATATAGTGACAAAAAACTGAAAAATCTCCTTTAAAGATATATAGCTTAATTGTTAAATAAAGTTGAAAACATTGTGGCCAAAGGAGAAATTGCTCATCATGAGGAATTTCACCTTTCGCCACAATGTTTTCAAAAGTCGTCTGCTGCCTTTGCATCAAAATGCATCTGCCATTCATGATTGGGAAAGGGTTAAAGAGTTCTGTATCTAGTTTTTTTTTAAAGCTATGCGTTACTTCTATTAACCCTTTCCCATATACAACAAATTTGTACAGACAACTTTGAAAACCATGAAAACATCTGCATAATAATTTGGAAAATCACAATGAGCAATTTCTGCTTTTGCCACAATGTTGTCTGCTACAGATGTATTGAAACCCATCTACAGATGGTAAAGGGTTAAGAGTACAATAGCGCATCAGTGGTAATGTTATCCCCAGAATATTCAAAGCCTAGGTGGAATTATGTATACCATTCTTAATCATTTCCCAAATACAGCAAACCTGCAGCATACAAGTTTTGCAACATCTAGGCAAAAATATGATTGCCAATTAATATTGAAACCATTCTGATAAAATATTAAAATGTTCATTTAGAGCAATTTCTGGTTTGGCCACAATGTTTTCAAATGCCTCCTGCTGCAGATACGTCGAAATGCATCTGCTAGTGGGAAAGGGTTATTCCTTTCAAACTTCCGGATGCATTTTGACACAATCTTGAGCACCAAGGAGGGAACCGGAAGCCAGTTCCACTATTTATATAATCTTTTCCGACCCTGTTAAGACGGATGCTCTGACAACACTTTTATCCCTTTCCCACATACAAACATTGTTTTGGAATAAAATGGGAAATATCTCAAACAATGAGAGTTTAAGTATTGAATCGAGTTGAAAAGATGGTGGTAAAAATGAGAAATTGATCGTTTTGGGCAATTCCTTTCTTTATCTCAATGTTTTCAAATGGTATCTTGGTATCTGCTACAGAGGTGTCAGAAAAAGTCTGTATGTGGGAAAGGGGGTTAATAGTGTCGAAAATACAAGTGTGTAACTTCTCAATAACTGCCTTTCTGTTGTGTTGGAAATCTTTAACCCTTTCCCACATATAAACGCTTTCTGAAGACTTTGGAGCAGACGTCTTTTAAAATCATTGTGGCAAAAGGAGAAATTTCTCATGATGAGCAATTTCTTCTTTTGCCACAATGTTGTCAACTTTATTCAATGGTAAAATCTTCATTTGTAGAGATTTTCTACCTACTTGCCTATATGTTTTCAAAGTCGTCTGCTGCAGCTTTGTAGTATACGTGTGGGAAAGGGTTAACTTTAACCCTCATCTGACAAATGATAAATGGAAAATCTGAACCAATGAAAGCATTATTTTGAGATAAAGAGGAAACTATTGCATGAAACTAAGAAAATGCTCCATACAAATAATTTCTCCAATTCCAATATTTATTTACTGAAGTTGTCTGCCAAAGGTGTTAAAATGCATTACAGACAGGGAACTGTTTTAACCTTTTAACCTGTTCCTTCATATAGCCGCTTTCTAACGTCTCTACAGCAGATGGCTTTTTAAAAACATGGATACAAAAGAAGAAATTGCTCAAAACGAGCAATTTCTCGATTTGTCACCATGTTTTCAACTCTATTCAATTGTTGAACATTCATTTTAAGGGAGTTTCCAATTTTGTTCGGGTATGTTTTTCAAAGTCGTCTGCTGCAGAGATGTCATAAGTGGGAAAGGTTAAATGAGTGACACCTCTCTAGAACAGCTGCATATCTTTACATCCACCAGATGTTACTCTGGAGAGGTTGTACTGTATACCTGAAGCCAGCAAACATCCCATATCCAATCCGAAAACTCCACCACTTTCTGGAGACAGGTAATTGCTTTCTCTCCATGATCATATTGAAGTAAACGCATACATTTCTGCCCAAAAACAACTAGTCTATTTGAGCCCTTTTTTTCTGAAATAAACAAATAAGAATTATATCATATCTTTTTTATTTAATAATTTAATGAAAATAGTGAAGTACATATTTATAAATTGTTTCAGTCTGAGTTTTTTTTACCTTATATAAAAAGGGCCGTTTAACGGCCCCTTCCCCTCAGAAAAAGAGCATAGTTTTTCCCCTTAAAATATAAATTTGGTTGTTGTCTGGACTAAGACAGAAAAGACCCCATACCTGTACTTTGCCATATGGAGCCAGAAATTGAAACACAGTTTCTAGACTATGCTGTATATCTGACAATCGCAGCAGCTTCTTTTCACAGCATGTTTTGGACTATGTTTACATTACATTCATGATTGACCATAACAGTGTATTGCACTATTGTAGTTCACATTGTGTTGCTTAAAATTCAAGCTCTAATAAGTTCTCAAAAATTAAAGTTGTTTTCTCATTTAGCAAGTAACAAAAAAATGCAAGTAGAAAATATTGCTAATTTCGACCCTTGACAGTGGTATAGTTTGAGTGGCAAACTTGATTATGACAATCTAGTGGAGGAGTTCAAGAACATGAAAAATAGAGAGATGGCCTTATTATGATAAAAGTTAAACATGCACATTATGCACATTACTCTAGTTTACAATTTTCCCCCTTTTTTTTTTAAAACGCCGCAAAATTTTCCCCTTCTTAAAGGCCGAGGCCCCTTCCCCTTTTTCAGACTGTCTGAGTGATCTCTGATTGTACAGATAACATGACATTTAAAGCAGACAAAATATAAAATATAATTTAGAAGTAAAATTTGACACATTTTTTTCTCTTGTCTTAAAAAACTGCTTTATCACGTCACGATTCTGACATTTTTGCTTTACATGTTTTAATCCTTTCAGACTTGCAGATGCCTTTTGACACTTTTGTAGCAGGCAATTTTTGAAAACATTGTGTTAAAAGGAGGCATTAGTCATAATATATATATCAGGGGTTCGAAAGACCGACAAAAGTGCCGGTCTGGACCGGAATTCGAATCCCTAGACCGATTGCAATCTTAAAACTTGTAAAAAAATCGGTCCGAGATTTTATAAAATTTATAAAACTTCGTTAATACCTACGCTATACATGTCACTGTGTAAACGAAAAACCAATAAAATCCTAGTAAGTACACACGCTCTTTGTTTCTAAAGCGTAGGATAACCATCGAGAGTCACTTACCATGACGGAATCAAGATAAGCCGCCGATAATCTGTCCAGGAGGTGTGACAATCGGTTATATATTTACTCCCTTCGGTTTGACAGATAATGCATGTGTTAAAGGCTTCTTTAAAAGTGTTTGCTAATTACTAGTTGATCAGTTTAACATATTTTAATCGGTCCAAGTCCGGTCTGAACGGCTAATTGATAAATTATTTTTATTTTCGTTTCGGACCGTTTGTAATTTTCAAACGGTTACAAACGGTCTACGCTGTTTAAAACCATTATGGAACATTAAAGGTGCTTATAATTGGAAATGTTATTGATGTCGATAATTAGAATTCGATGTGTTATGACTCAAAGTTTTATCGTGTATATATAATGCAGAAGTTTTAAGTTCATTTGTCTTTCGATGCTTTATTGAAATGGCTCAACGCAATTTACTTGCGATGTTCAAAAAGTCAAATGACCGGATTGGCAACCCGGATCATGTTGACAAAGAGAACCGGTTTGGGGAACCGGTTCATAATGACTCAAACAGTCGGATTGGCAAACCGACTGAGTTAGTGTGTTGGGCTGGCAACCCAATTCATACGATCCGGCCTGGAAAACCGGTTGATCAAATGGGTAAAAAACGGGATGCGTTTTCAATCATGAAAAGTGGATCGGTACATGAGCAAAATGCTAAAGAGAGAAAAAGAAAGCTCAGTTGTGGGGCGTCCTCCGAACAAGCTTGTCAAAAGACAAAAAGTGATGACAGTTCTGTAGCTAAATTCTTAAAAATGTCATGGCTAGAGGAGTTCAAGTGGCTCAAGTCAGAAAATCGAACAATGTTCTGTTCACTTTGTATTTTACACAAAAGCAAATCAAAGTTCTCTCAGTCTGGTTCGACAAATTTTCGTGTCTCGTCTTTACGTGAACATGAGGGCAGTAGTGGGCATTTGAATTCTTTAAAACTGGACTCAGACATTCAGTCGAGGCAGATTCCTTCAGTCTCGGAATGTATAAATAAGGAATCTGACAAAATAGAGGCTGCTGTATGCCGACTAATAAGAACTGCTTACACTGTCGCTAAAAGCAATATGCCGATATCTATGAAATGATTTCATCGGAACAGTTTGGAGAGGAATTTCCAAACATGATCAAGCTTATGGCTATTAGCAGAGTGCTACCTGTTAGTTCTGTGGAGTGTGAGCGAGGTTTTTCTAAACAAAACCTCATTAAGACCCGTCTACGGTGCAGTCTAAGCATCGAATTGCTTGACAAATTGATGCGTGTTTCTATCAATGGACCAAAACTGCCGGCATTTGACCCATTGCCTATATTTCGGAAATCCTATGGCATTAGTAAAGGAAGGCATATATTCAAAAATACTATTAAGCAAACAAAGCTTACCGGTATATAAATTTAAGTCGGATTGGCAAACCGACTGAGTTAGTATGTTGGGCTGGCGCAGCTCAATTCATACCATCCGGCCTGGGAAACCGATTGATCAAATGGGTAAAAGTAAACAGGATGCGTTTTCAATGATGAAAAAAATAGATCGGTACATGAGGAAAAGGGTAAAGAGAAAAAAAGAAAGCTTAGTAGTGGGGCTTCCACCGAACAAGCAGTAGCTATGTGGAATATTTTGTAAGACTTACAAGTTTTATATGTGGCATTGCTCATATCCAGCAAATATTTTAGGAAATGGGACGGGTACAGTGTACCAACTGAATTGAGAAAAACTTAAGGCTTTTGATAAGAGCTTGGAATTTCAGATAGAAGCAGCTAAATTTAATTTTGCTATATATGTATTTATTCCACATTGGAATTCATTGACTCTATCTATGTAATATGATAACAGAATTCAAATTAACCCTTTCCCTCATATAGACGCTTTCTGATGCCTCTGCAGCAGACGGCTTTTTGAAGAAATATTGACAAAAGAAGAAATTGATCAAAACGAGCAATTTCTCCTTTTGCCACAACGTTTTCCACTTTTAGTCATAGGTTATCCATTCAATTATAGAGATTTTCTATTTTTTTACAAAATATGTTCAAGGTGGTCTGCTGCAGAATTGTTGTATGAGGGAAAGGGTTAAGCTTTGGTACTTTCATAGGTATTTTCATAGGCATTGTCTAGCCTCAGTTTTAAACCAATAGGGAATTTTTAGATCAAGAATTGGCAAAATGGTACCTTTTGGAATGGCATTGGGTCATTTTCCTGGATCCATATCAAGAAAGAAAGAAAATTAACTCTTTCTCTCATATAGACACTTTCTGACGCCTCTGCAGCAGACGGCTTTTTGAAAACATAGTGACAAAAGACGAAATTGCTCAAAACGAGCAATTTCTTCTTTTGCAGCAATGTTTTTCACTTTAAGTCATAGGTTATCCATTCAATAATAGAGATTTTCTATTTTTTGACAAAATATGGTCAAAGTCATCTGAGGCAGAATTGGGTATGCTGGAAAGGGTCAAGTAATATTAAATCCAAGCTATGTCAGCTTACCATATTTTATTCTATGAATATTCCTCCCAGGTAAAACCTCCTCTTCTGCTGCTTTCCTCCAGTTACCGCCTTCTTCATTAATATACACATGCAAAAAACTACCAATTCCTGAAAGTTGGAAATGAAACTTAAAACTGCGTTTGAAAAACTGGAGTGCAACCATCGGCAGCCATAATATCGTGAGATTTTAAAATCCAGGACACTTTAAAAGCAAAAGGTCAATAACTGCAACAATAATATTTGAATACATTGCAAGATATTTAATAGGAAACATGAAACAAACATATTTTTTAAATCCAAGGGGAACTTCCCTTGCTTATCTAGAAAAGTGAAATGTCAGTCAAATTTGATCAATTTATGCATTGTGTCATACAATTACCAATAGGTTTCCTGAATTTCAAACAACCGTGTTTCAAAGTAACTGATTGCTTTGCCACATCTATGGACTTGTAAGCCCATTGGTGGAAGATGAATGAACTGTGCTCTGGTTTAAACTCACAACTGCTGGATTAATAGCCTGCATTGCTACCGACGAAGGCTCAAGCTTTTTGGGCTACGCTTTATTATGTCTTATGAAGTACAGTATAAATACTAACCCGCCAGAATAAAGCTGTCCCCATGGTACAGTGCTGTTACAGGCCCTGAGTGTATCACAGACTTAAGCAACATAATTGACAATCTTTAAATACCAGAATCCTGAAAAAGATTAAAAAAAAATACTCCGTTAACTCTTTCCTGCTTGCAGTTTTTTCTGCAGCAAACGGCTTTGTAAACATCTTTTTGTATTTTTTTAACCATATAACACCGATTGTTGAAACCAAACTGTGTGGTGAAAACCTGTAAAAAAGGAATTTATATGCATGTACAAGGAACCAAATATATATTCTTGTTATGCAGGGAAAATGAGGGTGGATGACTATCAAGATTATTAACCAATCATATTCTTATTCTCAATTCCCTGCTAATTAACTGGTTACGTGAGCTCTGATGATAAAACCATGCACAAATGTTGATAAGTTGAATAACAGGTGGTTTTTTATAATGAATTATCGGTATTCATATCTTTATTACCTAAATGAAAACCACTATGATTATTTCTTACAAATTCAATGTATTATTCAGTAGTTTTTCAATTATCCAGTGTTATTTGGTATTATTTGGCTTTAAGAGTAACCATTGTACGTTTAGTTTCTCACAATCAACTGAATTTAACTAACGAAAAACTAAACAAATTTAAATGTTAAATATTAAATATAGTATCGAATAACGATCATCTGATATTCTTCTGGACTAAATATTTGAATGTTTACCGATTTATCCGCTTACTCTATTCATCCGAACTATAGCCTGTTTACGTCATAAGCAAGTTATTGGTCCATTTCTACTTTATTTCATAATGTCATGCTTATCTATGGTTGTCTCAAATTCATCGCAATAATTTTTTCAAGAAACAAAAGAGAAACAAATATTTTCGAATTGGAACGATTAAAACCAATCGGAAAGACATATGATTACACACGAGATTGTGATATTGTTGTTGTTGTTGTTGTTTAATCAATATTGTTGTTGTCATTGTTTGTTGTTGTTGTTGTAGTTCGCATGGAAAGTTTAGCACTTCCAAAGAAGTTCATTTCTTATTTCGAAGTAAATAGGGAAATTTCAGCTTTCCACTAGTCCAGTGCCATTTTGACAGATAGCGCACACATTTCACTGAAAATATGTCAGCTTAAAAGCTTAAAGAAATGCACACGCTTAAGTTGTCGTGGTCTCATTTTATTGAAATATAAGAAAGGCATATCAAAGAATAATACCTCTATGATACCTCTATGATGATTTTTGGGCTCTAAAGTAAGGATAATCTCCTTTTTTAGCCCGTCTTCTTCTGCACTGGTTTGTTTACTTAGACTTTTACATCCTTACATGCTGGTTTTTAATATTTTGGGGTACAGGTTTGTGTAGTAATGTTACAGTTTGAAGTATGTATGATTTACATGAAACATACATAACATGGTAGTCTAAAACTTTCCGTTGAATTGTGTTTATCTTATGGCACAGGTTTGTATGTTGAAATCACAGTTAGCACAGATTGTGGATTACGTCACATGTGGCACATTGAATGTCCCAATTAGCACAGGCTTGTAGATTGATTTTCACAATTTGCAGTTGGAGACCGTAATGTAGATTTAATGTAGATTTATTGCCACAATTTGCAGTTCTGTAGACAGTATCGTAGATTGATTGTCACAATTTAGCAGTATATATGCTTATAATGCTTATAATTTACACAGGTTTGTAATTTGCACAGGTTTGCAGCTTGAAAGACACACTTTGCAGTATATATGTTCAATAATCCATGACATGGTTGATCAAAATTTGTATATTATATCGTGATTCCAGTGTTGATCCAGTTTTGATTTGAAATCATTTAAATCTTTTGAGTTGACAACATACTTTGGGAGTGAATTCCATTCGTTGATAATTCTCTGAGAAAACTGTTGAAGCCGAAAAGCTGTATTACAACGAGGTTTGGCTAGTTTAAATAATACGGACTACTTATTCGTAACAATTACTAGCCTATAGAGATTACCAAATAAATCGGATCCTTTTAACTTTTGAGTTTTTACTTAAATAAAACAGAGACTGATTGATTAGGGTTTAACGTCGTTTTCAACAATTTTTCAGTCATTTCACGGCGCCCAGTTCACCTTCTCATGCGTTTCTTAGTCTTCCCACACCAGTAGTCCTACACCACACAGCATAGTCCTACCTTCCAAGCAACTGGTTGCTTTTCCACATAGACTGTTAAACAGCCCATTGGTGAAGGACGAATGACGCATGCATGTCACAGTGATTTTTTGTCAAACGTCGGAAAGAATGTTGGCCGAGCTGGGATTCAAACTCACAACCGCGTCGCTACCGACTGAGCTACCGGGGCTCGCTAAAACAGAGACATAGGAACACATATATATGTTTATAGGTCTCTAAAAAGGCATCAACAAGAACTATAAAAAGTGCGTACTGCGTAGGTCTATCATGAACAAAAATCACAAATTGACAAACCAAAACAAAAACGACTATTTTATTCGGATAGATTTACCCTTTTACCATCTATTCGGACCAATTGACACGGTTTGGGGGAAAACCTTTTATGAAGTCACTCAAGCAATCAAGTTAAACAAAATATTTCTCTCAATCAAGCCGCGGGTACATTTGGTAATTTGGTATGTTTTCACATTAAAGAAGTATGAATGACAACGGAACTTTCTATCGGCAATTGATGTGATTTGAGGTATTGCATTTCAACAGCGGGCCGAAAAAAACCCACTAATTAATGGAAAGAGGTGCAGCATGATTCCATTCAATTATTGTTTATTTTTTCAACTTGTAGGCATGTGGTGGTTCAGTGGGGTTTTAAGTTTAATCCCCGAAATCATGACCGCCAATTAACCAATTACTTCACACAGACGACATTTGACACCTGCCATTGAACATGACTTTTGAAAACATTGCAATAAAAGGTGAAACCTTTTATTGCAATATTTTCAACTCTTTATTAATATAAATCTTTCAGATCTAGAATGTTGAATTGTTCGTCAGATGATTGTAAAGCAGACGACCTTTGAAAAGCCATGTGAAGTAATGGGTTAAGAAGGGAAACCGCTAAGTACCTTGGGAACCGACCCGCGAGGCGGAAGTCTAGCCATTATCACTGAGTAGTTAACGGAATAAAAAAAAAGATATGATTGAAAGAGACAAAGGCGGACATTCTTGAAAACAAATGACATAGGCTACTTATTATTATATTCCTTTAATCAAAGGCGTGTATGCCTCTGAAGCAAGCAACGATTGAAAACTTTGAAATTTCTTACCCATCCGACCGCATTGATGTTAGGCTAGAGTAATTGTATTTTGACCTCAAAGTTATTCCTACAGAAAACTATTTTGCGATTTTTCCCATACACCAGTACTAAAATAGTCCCACATTTTAGGATTGGTGGAAAGTAAAAAAAAAAAGCGATTTAAAAATTATGTTAAAAAACATTTTTCCCTAAAACTTAATTGTCCGTATTATCCACCATACAATAAAGTGCACGCGCCGCAGTGCATGTCGGAATTAAAGTAAACAAATCCGCGATAATTTAAATTTAAATTTGGATTTTGTTTTGGCAGTTAAAACGGTAAGTTTAAGCTTAGTTTTATTTAGATTGTTATAAATAATGCAAATGCTCATTTCTAAAATTGTGTAAGATATCAATGTTCATGCAAACAATGATGCCAGAGAGCTTCGCACAAATTGTCACTAGTTTTCGCGGATCGAAACACTTCGCAATTCCAAACTATATTAAACTTTCTTCTGTCTTCTGTCTTCAAATTTATAAGTAGAAACATAAAGTTGAATCACTATTACAGCGATATTATGAATATTGTCTTAAATGTTGGCCTACAATGATCGTTGACCTTGATTTAAATCTTTCAACGTAATGGCTGTAGACGACATATTTTGGATTGTACGGAACATTTCACGTTTTATAGGGATAGTATGAATGATTAAGTAATAATAAATACAAACTTGGTGAAGACCAATGTCGTCATTTGCCTTTCTTATATGGATTTACCGGTTGTGACACAACATCAAGAATATATGGAATCGGAAAGCACGTAGCATTTAAGAAACTAATGTCAGACGGCCATTTAAAACAACAAGCAGATACGTTTATAAAATAATCTACAAAGGAAGAAACTATTCAAGCAGGAAATGAAACAATTCATTTATAAGATGTCACGTGGCACTTGACATTGTTGTCTTCAATTAAGATTTTGGAGACAAAGATACAATAGAATGTCAAACGGGCTGTCCATATAACTCTGTACACTGTGTAAAGAGTTACTAATACTGGACTAACGTGTTTGAATCGCTATGGGACGCCTTTGCTTTTTATAATAAAGTGTTCCCCCTATATCCGATACGTTTTCTATTTCAGGACAATTATATTAAAACCAGTGTATGTACATGTTTGTTATTTTTCTGAATACAGCTGATAACATGAAGTTGGTGTATCTATATAAAACACATTCAATGTAAATGTCCAAAAAGTAAAAACTATACCTCATGAATACTTGAAAAATAAAAGGGGATAGTCAAACAGGTGACTTTGTTTGGTTTTCAAACCTCAAATTTAAAGGCCAAATGAAAGTAAGATATAAACAAGATCAAGAGATAGGAACATATTGTAAAAAAAAGGCTCTTAACAACTGCACTAGCACGGTATCTATGTTTAAGTCGCCTGTGGTAGCTTATTTATTTGGTTCAATTAACATCTAAATAACGATTATACTACCGAATGGTAACTAAAACAGTCGAGGATTAATAAGCGGCATATTAAAACCTGTTTACCAATAAGTGGGAATCGGTAAGTTAATCGAAACTGGGTATGAAAACAACTCGGACAAAACAATTCTTTAGCCAGGTAAGTTTTGATAGCCCCATAAAAACACCACTAGTCATAAGGAAATGAATGCTTAACACTTTCCCTCATACAGACGCTTTCTGACGCCACTGAAGCAGACGACTTTTGAAAACATTGTGGCAAAAGAAGGAATTGCTCATGATGTTTTCCAGTTTTAGTCAATGGCTATCCATTCAATTATAGAGATTTTCCATTTTTTGACAAAAAAAGTTCAAAGTCGTCTGCTGCAGATGTATTGTATGTGGGAAAGGGTTAAACTATATATAGGAAAGATTACATTGAAAGAAAAGAGTGCCTCAAAGCTTAAATAACGATTGTTCAAATTTTCCAAAACTTCGTGTATTGAATGCCCGATTTTTGGTTACCTGTTCCAACATGCAAACACAATCTGACGCATATGCAGAAGACGAATTTTGAAAACATTGTGACAATAGTGGTCATTGACCATGATGACCATTCTCTCATTTTGCCACACTGTTTAAAATTCTATTAAATGATTATAACTTCATTTATGGAAATTTCCAACATTTTGGCCAAGTCGTTTTGGGGTAAAAGAGTTTTAATGTAGGTAGTCGGTTATAAATAGGATTATGTATGGCTCAATTCTTGAAGACATACAGTTAAAACTGTTAAAGTCTAAAAAGATGTGTAAATATGTATATTTAGTCGAAATAAAGGATAAGGATATCCACCCAAGTGTTAGTCTGGTTCCCGACTTCCTATGATAGTAAGTCTGGCACAACCGAATGAATGGCGGCCTGCTATGATATACACCTCCGATGTACAATTTGAATGTAATTATCTTAATAAGATCACAGGCGTCCGAATTTCTATCACAGCAAAAATAGGTGTGTCATTATTATTACACTATATGGACGTATAGAGGGGCTATTTATAGTAACACGTGAGGAATTCCCCGTATTATTACGATCATTTTTATCAAAGCGTATAGACAATATAGAGAGACGTTTTGAGTTTTTTAACGAGGTATTGAGTATTTTTTCCGCATTTTTTGCTGTGATAGAAATTCGGACGCCTGTGATAAGATGACCATCTGGATAAAATCGTTTTATACCTTTAGTCATTAATATAATAGACTTATAATAAATATTTACGGGTGATGATTGCTCTTTGTAAGAAGATGTAACGTTGGTTTTTGACAAACAAGAAAACGAGTGGTGTTCGGATAGTTGAATTATTTCGGATACTTTATAAAACAAAGTTTGTTTGCATTAAATTATAATGTCCTGTGTGGTTTACTTTGACATTTCATCTTTATGATGAATTATTAATATGTTGTGACACCAGACCACAGTTATGTAAAGGAACCTCCGAAAGATCCGGAGAAAAAGCTTCTTTTGTCACTATGTTTTCAAAAAAGGAAAAGGGTTAAGAAACACAAACAAGAAATCTACAGCAGACTAATTTGGAAAAAAAACTGGACAAAATTAATTTGAAAATATTATTACTGGTATCATTGAAAGAGTTTCAAATTTTGAAATTAAGTAGCCGTCTTATTATTATTATGATACTATTTTTCAATCAGTTTATTTTATAACAATTTCACTGCTTTTGATGTTGGATCTCATGTGTGTTTTAAAAAATACTCAACATTGCTATGCCTGGTCCAATTGTTTAATGACATAAAGATGATGATGGCGTCACATTATTTTCAATAAACATCATCTTGATATTTAAATTGAATTTAAGCATGAGAATATATATTTTTTTTAATTTCAGTGCAAGATTGAATGTGTTCAATCATGATTAAAGACACTTAGGCTATTTTTTCACTAGTAGCCACTTGAAGGTGAACATATAGTCTAGGTTTCTGAGATCACTGGGTGAAATTAAATTCAATCTTACACCAAAATCAACACAGTTTCTGTTTAAATAAGCTTAAAATACTAAATAAGCAAATATTCTCTTTAACCCTTCCCCTTCTAAAATTAGTTTTGTTTAATTACTGAAGAAAGCTAAAACATTGTGGCAAAGGGAGAAATAACTCATAATAAACAGTTTCATCTTTTGTTACAATGTTTTCAAAAGTTGTCAGGGAGCGTCTAAATGAGGGAAAGGTTTAAAAGTTTTCTAACTATGTGAAGTGAGACATTCTACTTCATAGCCAAATTATTGAAATCCCAATCAATTCCAAAGTGTTGTGTGCACAGCAGTTATGTGGTGTTTTAACGGTTTCAAAACCAAGGTAACTATTTATTGTTCTCCGCCGACATGTAACATTATTAGGACAATATTCCTTCATATCTTTTTTCATACTAGGAAACCCAACGTCAACTTTGTTGTAGTATAACATGGCATCAGCTTCACCACTTGATCTACCGGTCCTCCCTACCTCTTGGATTGATTGATTGGGGTTTAACGCCGTTTTCAAAAATGTTTATCATATCACGGCGACCAGTTCCCCTACTCTTGCGTTTCCTGGTGTTCCCACACCAGTACACCACACAACATACTTTCCAAGCAACTGGCTACTTTTCCACATAGACTGTTAAACAGCCCATTGGTGAAAGACGAATGACGCAGGTCACAGTGACTTTTGTCAAACGTCGGAAAGAATGTTGGCCGAGCTGGGATTCGAAATCACAACCCCTGGATTGACAGCCCGCGTCGCTTCCGACTGAGCTACCGGGGCTCGGTCCCTACCTCTTGGACATATGCTGTGAACGAATAGAAACAACTTAAATAACGTTCTGCATGGACATAACTAAATGTGCAATCTGCTCAGTATCTGAACTTTTGGCTTAACAATTTATCATATTATTTCTGTTCACAAGGTGAACAATGTAGATCATAAGCATACTATGTCATACACAAGTGTGTATAGGCTCATCTGGCTCTGAATTACTGCAACTAGTCCGTTCATCCGAATAAGGATCTTTATTGTTCAATTGAATTTTTTTTTTTATATATATATTAGCAACCAATACAGATCATGATCAGAATACATATATGTGATCTGGATCTAAACTTGTTTCACATGTCCCATAAAACATGCTATAACTCTAGTTTAGTCAGAAATTATTAATATATATTATCAGGATACATGTACATGTAAATGCTTGAACCATTAACTCCATGCTTCCTCACTTTCTATTTGTGTTCAGTTCAGGCAGATTGAAATTCCATAATCTATTCATTAACTTTTAAAAATATATGATGTTTCTGAGTGCCACACATTTTATTGTACATGTTTTATACATGATATGAGCCTGTGCATGACAAAATGTAAAAGTTGGCTTTTGATAACAGTATTAAAGATTTAGATTAGACTGTGCATCTACACAGTCTGATCAAGATGTACACTGTTCACATATTACTTACACTAGCTTGTTAGCATATTAATTATGGTAGTGTCATACTGTATTAATTGCAGTACTCTGATAGGGCATAGGAGACTTTGTCACCCTGTAAACAAAACGATACATTTTTAAAAAAAAACAGCAGACAAATTGAACCGACTGTTATATTGCTATTTATAGAATGCTTTCCTTTTAATCCTTTCCTACTTGTAGGCACATTCTGATGCATATGCAGCCGTCAACTTTTAAAAACAATGTGATAAATGGAGAAATTACTTATACTTCTCATTTTGTCACAATATTGTCAACTCTATTCAATTATCAAATTTTCATTTACAGAGATCCACTGCATATTTGCAGTATGTGGGAAAGTGTTAAGTTAACCATATTTTAACCCTTTCCCATGCAGATTAAACCTTCACTTAATGAATGTATGTTTGACCTTTACTTAATGAATACACGTTTGTCTTTGATTATATTTGCAAATCAAATTGCACATCTGTGTTTACTCTGCAGCAGACGACTTTTGAAAAGCAATTTCTCCTTTTGTCACAATGTTTTCAACTTTTTAAAGTAATTATACTGTCATTTCTAGAGATCTTCAAGATGTTTTCAGTCGTCTTCTGCATATTTGTTTTATGCTGGAATGTGTGAAGTGAACAATCTAGATCTTCATCAGCATTATCTTTGCAGGCTGATCTGGATCTAATTGACAATAGAAACTCAGAAATCATTTGACTTGAGAAATCAAATAAACAGTTTTAAAACATTTAAATCTTCTTTAGTAAATTGTTCAAAATAGAGCCTATATTGCCTAAATCGGGGACTACTAAAACTTATAATAAAGGAAACATTTGAACATTTTTAAAAATGATATACATCCCATAAAGATAAAAACATTTATTTCTAATAAGATCCTTTGTATCCGAATTTCAAATACATTTTCATCTATCCGAAAACTATACTATTCGATAACAAATAATTTTCTTCCAAACAGAACAAAGCATCATAAAATGAAAACATGGAATCAATATATGACCTTATTTTAATAAGATAAATGAATTATTATCCCGATGGTCAACAAAATAGTAAATTTAGATATTACCTGATATTCCATTGGAGTCCGCCATTATTTGATTTGTGCCTGACCCTTTACATAGTAATAAGTGAAAGGAACTCCAGACTACCCCAGTGTGTACGACCGCCTTAACAAATTACCCTTTGTAAATTGTAACCCTTTGTTTCCTCTAGATAAGAAAAAGTAATATTCCTTCTGAAAAAGTAGATTAGTTAGCATTTGTTTCCACTTTCAGATGCATTTTCTGCAGACAACGTTTAAAAGTATTGTGTCAAAAGGAGACATACAAAGCAATATCTCCTTTTACACTGTTTTCTATGCTATTCTGAACTATTCAGAAAATAAACTGAACTTATAAACCCTTACTCACATACAGTCCCTTTATGAGGCGCAGACGACTTGCGGAAATATTGTGGCGCGGTATATTTATATCCAACGGAGAATTTACTGCGGCATCAGAAAGGGTGAAATTTACCCATTTTCTTAAAATATTCTTCTCTGAATTAGATTGTCTGATACCAAATAATATAATGTGGTATAATGTTATCATTGGATACCTCTCTACAACTATAATCATATTGATTGGTTGTTAAATTACGCTTTCGTGTGTAGCAAGGTTAGAATGTTTTTAAATTAGTTTGCTGCATTGATTGATTGGGATTTAACTCCGTTTTTAACAATTTCTCAGTTATATCACGGCGGCCAGTTCACCTACTCATGTATTTCCTGGTTTTCTCACACCAGTACTCCACAAAACAATCTTCCCAAACAACTGGCTGCTTTTCCACATAGACTTAGCCCATTGGTTGAAGACGAATGACGCATGTCGCATTGAGTTTTGTCAATCCTCGGAAAGAAACTTTTGCCGAGCCGGGATTCGAACTCACAACCCCTGGATTGACAGCCCGCGTCGCTACCGACTGAGCTATCGGGACTCGGCTAGTCTGCTGCATATTCGTTGTCTGTGGGAGAGGGTAAACATAAACTTTATTTCTTTCACTGATGCACAGCGACGGGCCAAAACGACAAAACTTTAAAGCTGTTCTCCTTATAAGTGTTTTCCGATTCAAAACCTCTTCTCTGAAGCATCTAGGTTGCCGTCATCGAAAATTGTTCAAACATTTAAATGTTATCAAGAACTTTGATTGCTGCTGCTTTAGAAAGGGGGAAATGTCAAACCTTTTTTTATTTCTTTCCTGAAACCCCTTTTCGAATTCCAAGATGATTTGATTTGATTCAAGCCTTATTGATTGGATGTAAAAACATGATAGCCAGATGGCATCAGAAAAGGGGCAAAATGACAAAATCTTATGAAAGTGATTGTCAAATTGGTAGAAGTGTTCGGTTAGTGACCCTTTACACAATTGGTCCATGTTTTGCATGATGTTTCATCATGAGCCAATGTATACTACTGCTTCTGTGAAATGACTTTGAGAGATGTCAATTTTAAGCTCTCACTAACCTTAAGTTTTGTTCATAAAATGTGTAGGATACAAGTCACATGTGTTAACTTAAGCTTTTATGATATATGCTATTATATATTTGATAACATCAATTAACTTCAAATATTGATTTTGGTAATAAATTATCATGCTCAGGGCGGCAGTGTTTAATTGTGAAATTCCATTATTTGTAGTGGGAAACATATTTACTGTATGCTGCTGCATTGAATTTAATGTATTATGCAATTTTAACATAGTTAAAATTATGTTGAACCAAATACATGAGGCCTTTGAAAGCAGTATAGGAAGTTTTCAGATTGCTCTTAAAGAAAATGTATGAATGTTTCTTGTACTGTTTTTGATTTTCATATTTGTAAACAGATGTAATCACTACTGATAAGTAATGCTTTCAATATAGAAGAGTGCAAGGACTTACTTGTGAGTAATTTGTTTACTGGATGATTCACATGTTGATATCATTTTAGCATTAATTGTACAGAGGCCAGAATCACCTGTATTGTATTCGTGTATTATCAACATAAATCACTTATAAATCAACCTGCCAAAAACCGATTTGTTCAATATGAATTTTAAATGATCTCATTTTGTTACATATTTTATTAAATTGAAACAAAACATTAATGCTTTCTTATCACTAGAACCACTATATTTCAACTAAAGCCCTGCCTCCCCTACAGCTGGCAATAATACTAGGAAATCTCACCTGGAAGGCAGTGGTAGAGCGTCGGCCCAAAGGTCCCGGGTTCGAGTCCCGTGATAAGCATGTTCTGCCTCACAGATTTTTCCAAACCAACTACGCGAGTACTGGTTAAGTCTACAGGAAGCAGACATCGAGCGTGAGTAATATAAGCTTAAAGCTTGTTTCGCAATCGATGTAAAATAAATAAGTTTAAACCTAAACTAAATATCACGTTGTATTTTGCTATAACACCTATATTTGTTAGCTCAGTCGGTAGGCTGTACATCCAGGGGTTTGAGGTCGAACAATTGACAAAGTCAATGCGACACCGCATCATTTGTCTTCCACCGATGGAATATTGTTTATGTGGAAACGCAGCTATTGCCTTGGAATAACGTGTGATTAAGCCAGGAAACAGCGTTAAACCCCAATCAATCAAACCTATCTTTTTTTACATCTCCAATACATCTTTGATTCACTGAGTTATTGCCCTTTTTATTTCTATATAGCATGATGTAGGACCATTTGTGTCCGAGCTATTTCTCAGCAACTACTAGTGAGAATTCAATGATATTTAATGGTAATCTTCACTAACAATTGGAGATGTGCATATTATCACCATGTACCGGCTGAATTATTTTACACAGAAGTATGGTCCTTTTAATTGCTATATACATGTAGTATGGTATAGGACCATTTGGTGTCCGGGCTATTTCACAGCATGCAATGATACGTAATGGGAAGCTTAAATAACAAGCGGAGATGTGCATATTATCACCATGTACCGGCTGAATCATTTTACACAGAAGTATAGTCCTTTTAATATATATATATATATATATATATGTATTATATATATATATATATATAATACATGTAGTATGGTATAGGACCATTTGTGTCCGGACTATTTCACAGCATGCAATGATACGTAATGGGAAGCTTAAATAACAAGCGGAGATGTGCATATTATCACCATGTACCGGCTGAATCATTTTACACAGAAGTATAGTCCTTTTAATATATATATATATATATATATATATAATATATATATATATATATATATATATATATATACATGTAGTATGGTATAGGACCATTTGTGTCCGGACTATTTCTCAGCCACCACCAGTCGGAATTCAATGATACTTAATGGAAATCTTCACTAACAATTGGAGATGTGCATATTATCACCATGTACCGGCTGAATTATTTTACACAGAAGTATGGTCCTGTTCATTGCTATATATACATGTAGTATAGTATAGGACCATTTGTGTCCGGACTATTTCTCAGCAACTACAAGTCGGAATTCAATGATACTTAATGGGAAGCTTAAAAAACAAGCGGAGATGTGCATATTATCACCATGTACCGGCTGAATTATTTTACACAGAAGTATGGTCCTTTTAATGTCTATATACATGTAGTATAGTATATAGGACCATTTGTATCCGGACGATTCTCGGCAACTACACGTCGGAATTCAATGATACTTAATGGGAAGCTTAAATAACAAGCGGAGATGTGCATATTATCACCATGTACCGGCTGTATTATTTTACACAGAAGTATGGTCCTTTTAATTTCTATAAACATGTAGTATGGCTTAAGACCATTTGTGTCCGGACTATTTCTCAGCCACCACCAGTCGGAATTCAATTATATAAGTATACTTAATGGGAATCATCACAAGAGGAGATGTGCATATTATCACCATGATAGTGATACGTTTTTTAAAGCATGCGACCCATATAATAGTCTCTTTAATTAGAAGAAGATTTATCAGAATGTTGCCAGGCAGCAGAAGACAACATGAGTATCTGCACTGATCCACTGTGTTCCGCTAGACATCAACGTGTCTATCTGCTCCAATGTGTACTTGCAGCTAGTCCCATCTTTTTCATATAAATTCAAAAATTCTCCATCCTCGAAAAGTATTGTCAGGTCCAGTCCAGCTGAAACATAGACGTCGTAGGTTAAGCCGTATATGTGAAGAGATAATTGAGCCGTCCCGCCAGAAAACCAACATTATGGCCTCTGCGTAATGTATCGACCCAGATCAGCCTGCGCATTCCGTGCAGACTGATCCGGGCCGACACATTCCGTCTCAGTGAGATAGAGGTATAGAGTAATGATTTCCTTAACAGAAAATCCACAGGAGGCGAAAAGTGTCTATCCGGGTAAGCCTGCGCGGCATGCTTAGGCTGATCCGAGTCGATACTTTACGTAGAGTTCACAATGTTGATTTTCTCGCGGGACGGCTCATATGTACTTGTATAATTTGTGACAATTGTAGAACCAGCCGAACCTACACATTCGCATTTGTATAAGATAAGATGGAGGAGCAATTAATTCGTTATCGACAAATGTAATTAAAAAACGAAATTGCTTAAATTGGGCAATTTCTCTTTTTATCACAGTGTTTTCAACTCTAGTCAATCATTTTACTTTCATTTATGGAGATTTCAAATATCTTTGGCTAGATGTTTATGGAATTGTATTGTCATTGTTTGTGAGAAAGGGTTGTCAACTGGGATTTAAAACATGAATATGTCCTGAGATGACGGCTCAACTAAACATATCACCACTGTCCTTGTTCCACGACCATGTTATTATATGAGTTGGCGTAACGTAGATCAAATACGATCACCCATTGCATTGCCCGGCTCTTATGTGCTTTATAATTATCGGTCAAAAAATATAAATCATCCTTACTAATTGCAATAGTCTGTTGTCCAATTGATCGCAGTCTCGCCATGAATTTACTGACTTCATTGGGGTTCGAACTTCGATCAATGTTCCAATCATCTTGAATTTGTTTATGTTTGAACCGTATTCCCTATAGACAATAAGATTGTTAAAGTTGTTTCCCTATACGAGTCTAAGTAAAACAAGCGACCCCCGAGGAGGGGCCATATTTAACTCCGGGGCTATAATTTGAACAATCTCGGTAGAGGTCCACTAGATGATGCTACATTCCAAATAGCAAAGGCATGGGCCTTCTACTTTCAGACTAGAAGATTTTTTAAGTTTTGGTTAATTTCCCCGTTTTTGTTGCCGTGGCAACCAAAGTTCTCGATGGAATTTAAATCTTTGAACAATTTTGAAAGAGGACCACCAAAGGGACATTCCTGTAAAGTTTGGTTGAAATTGGTCCTGTCGTTAAGGAGAAGATGGTGTTTAAAGCTAAAAGTTAACGACAGACGACGGACAGAGAGTTTATCAGAACATTCATTTCCATCAAATCTTGAACAAGTTTGAAACTGGGCCGTATGAGGTAAACAACTAGGTCACTAGGTCAATTGAAGGGAAATCTTGTTAACACTCTAGAGGCTACATTTTCAACTTCAGCATATTGAAACTTTATCAGAATGCTTTTCTTGATGATATGTAAGTCAAGTTCGAACATGAGTCATGTCGGGTCAGAAACTAGTTCATTAGGCCAAATTGGTGGAAAGTCTTGTTAACACTTTGGAGGCTGCATTTTTTGCTTAAGCAGTTTGAAATTTTGTCAGAATGTTTGTCTGTATGATATCTAGGTCAAGTTTGAAGAAAGGTAAAAAAACTAGGTCAGTGGGCCAAATTGAAGGGAAATCTTGTTAACACTCTGGATACTGCATTTTTAGCTTGAGCATGCTGGAACTTTATCAGAATGACTTTTTTGATGATATGTAGGTCAAATTCAAACATGGGTCATGTTGGGTCAAAAAGTAGGTCACTAGGTCAAATTGAAAGAAAATCTTGTTAAAACTCAAAAGGCCACAATTTTTTATTCAGCAGTTGGAAATTTAGTCAGAATGTTTGTATAAATGATATCTAGGTCAAGATTAAATATGGGTCGTATTGGTTCAGAAACTAGGTCACTAGGCCAAATTGAAGGGACATCTTGTTAACACTGTAGAAGCCGCATTTTTTGCTTCATTAGCTTAACATTTGGTCAGAATGGTTGTCTAACTGATATCTAGACCAAGCTTAAATACGGGTTATGCTGGGTCAAAAAGTAGGTCACTATGCCATTTTTGGCTTCAGCACTTTGAAATTTTGTAAGAATGTTTGTCTGAATTATATCTAGGTCAAGTTCGAATATGGGTCATATTGGGTCAGAAACTAGGTAAATAATATTAGTTATTGGGTTTGTTACTGACCCACTACGGAAATATAGGGGGTCTGTAGGATTAATAGGGGGCGAGGCGATAGCCGAGTCCCCCTATTAATCCTACAGACCCCCTATATTTCCGTAGTGGGTCAGTAACAAACCCAATAATTGATTTATTTCATCGACCACCTTTCATGAGCAAAGAAAATTGATATTGTTTCATTTACATTAACGTTTACAATATGTCTAGAAGAAATTTACGGGTTTTGGCGCCAAATGACTAGCGTTATGACGTCAAAAACCGCTGACGTGACGTCATTTTCCTAGTATTCGGTCCCAATATTTTTAAAATTCCTAGTATTAAACCCACTTTAATAATGAAATGAAACTTGGTCATGAAAGGTGGTTGATGAAATAAATCAGTTATTTAGTCTGTTACTAACCCTCTACGGAAAAAATATTGTGTTCATTTTCATATATTTTAGTTTTTTTTGTGTTCATCACTTTTGCTTCGCGATTTCATAGAGAGTGATCAGGTTTTTTTGTTCATACCCCCATAAAAACGAAAAAAAGGCTCTCCATTCCTTAAAAACACAATTTACAGTTGTAATATTGTTAGTGATTTACGTCATTTTGGGATAGAAAAAGGTGATTTTAAAGAAAGAATGGATTGTCGACTACTGACCCACTATAGAAATTTACTGACCCACTATAGAAAAATAGTGGGTCACCACGTGACTTCTCTTGTCCAATGAAAAGGCCAGTTTCTAGTGGGAGGTGAAATAATATTAGTTATTTGGTCTGTTACTGACCCACTACGGAAAAATAGGGGGTCTGTGGAATTTATAGGGGGCGAGGCGCTAGCCGAGTCCCCCTATACATTCAACATACCCCCTATTTTTCAGTAGTGGGTCAGTAACAGACCAAATAACTGATTTATTTCATCGACCACCTTTCATGAGCAAAAAAAATGATACTCTTTCATTTACATTAACATTTACAATATTTCTAGATGAAATTTACGGGTTTTGGCGCCAAATCACTAGCGTTATGACGTCAAACCGATGACGTGACGTCATTTTCCTAGTATTTGGTCCCAGTATTTTTAAAATTCCTAGTACTAAACCCACTTTAATAATGAAATGAAACAATATCAATTTGTTTTGTTCATGAAAGGTGGTTGATGAAATAAATCAGTTATAAATGGTCTGTTACTGACCCACTAAGGGGAAAAAAAAAATTAACAAGCGTAGGACATGCATTATTTTTATACATTCATTGATTTTTTTTTCCTATGGAAAGGGAAGTTACTTTGCATTATATTCAACTTCGTAGTCGTTATGATATATATATTGTAAACAAATCGCTGTTAAAATTATCAAGATATTATACAGTATATAGATCTATTTTAACATAGGCAACTGAAAAAAACTTCCAGTCAGCTTGATCTGAGAATAGAAGCCATATTGAATTTACTCACCCCCTATGGAATTTACTCACCCCCTATGGAATTTACTCACCCCCTATAGAAATATAGGGGGTGTGCACGTGACAGGCTTTAACCAATGAAATTGCTAGAATTTCGTGGGAGGCGAAATAAAGGAAAATATTGTTCAAACTCCGGAGGCCGCATTTTTACTTTGAGCAAGTAGAAATTTTGTCAGAATGTTTTTCTTGGTGATATCTAGTCCATGTTGGAATATGGGTCATATCAGGTGAAATAATATAGATCGCTTAGCCAAATGAAGGAAAATCTTGTTAACACTCTGGAGATTGCATTTTGAATCTTTGTCAGAATAATTGTCTTGATGTGTTTTGCATTGCATTACATTGCATAATTCAGGTGAGCAAACTAGGGTCATCCATCATGGTTCTCTTGTTTAAATAATGTTATCAAAATGGCCCTTGTGCTCAGATTTTTTCAAGCCATGTTGACTGATCAAAATCATCGTCGCCAGGGGCCGCGGGGCTGTTTTGTCTTAAATGGCTATAGTGAAAACTTTATAAAGATCTTCTCCTCCAAAAGTGTCGGGTTGATTTTCACATAATTTTGTAGACAAGGAGTAGTTGAAAATATGAATATGCACTTACTTTTTCATCAAGTTCCTTTCAATTCGTTTTAGTGTCGCAACAAGTTCTTGATTTTCTTTTCCCCACGCAGGTCTGTTGTCGAGTCGGTTCCACTGCACGCCTTTTGTTGAAACACAACATTCTTGCCAATGTACATATGTAGCTAAAGAATTCCATGATTTAGTGTCTGGATCCTCAAGATTCTTTTCAGTTGTAATCTTTTCTTCTATGTACTTCTACAATATACAACGTTCAGTCTTAGTAAAATTTGGTATGTAATGAAGTAGATTGTGTTTCTATTTTCAAATGAATTCCATTTGCAAATAAATTTTATGACATTTCAATCCAAGTACTCCTTAATATTGCAAAGTGAAATTAGAAGACTAAATAAGGGGGAGTAAACTGGTCTTTCCCCGTATAATATTAGTATATTACACAACAAACCCTCTTACTGAGAATATTACTGTGCACGATCGAAATCAAGAATGAATCGGATACGATAAACACATATCGCAATGTTTTCGGTGCCGTATGTCGCGTTCGTATGCCGAATTTGGTAGTTAATCGAATCAAATATTTTACGAAATATTTGTATATCTTATGCATACAAAAGGTATAGGGATTTTAGTGATATTTCGTTCAATTTTTTTTTACCGATTTCGTATTGTCAATTTAACCACGTTAAACACGTTGGGAGTAAACAAACTGGCGGACGATTCATATTATTTGAGCGAGTTATTTATAGAAAGGTCTACACATCCAGGTTTATCTTTCTTTCTTTCTCACTGTACTATTGATCGACCATAAACAAATTAAAATTGATGTTGTATCTACTCTATTTTCAAAGCACAGATGACACAGTAGTGGCGATCGTGTAGAAAAATCCTGCAAAGTAACAAGCAGTATCTCGGTGTAGGCCTTGGGATTTTCAATATATATAGGCATATACGATAATGCTTGATCTCGAACTCAATTCGGCTACACTTTCAGCATTGATTGCTAATTGACGCTAGAACGTACAGACGTGTCTAACTTGTACACTGCATGACATCGTTTCATTTAAACCTTTGTAAACCAGTCGTATCAGTTAGAAGCTTTCATATATTGCAACAACTACAAAATAAAGCGTTTATAATATTGAGATTTAAGAAAAATCGATATCCAGTCTCAAGAGCTATTTATATA
This sequence comes from Serripes groenlandicus, assembly GCA_031761405.1. Taxonomy (NCBI): domain Eukaryota; kingdom Metazoa; phylum Mollusca; class Bivalvia; order Cardiida; family Cardiidae; genus Serripes; species Serripes groenlandicus. The sequence continues at coordinate 63,198,977 of JASEVX010000009.1, read as the reverse complement.
ACCTTTTAGAATTTCCAGACGCCTTATAGAACGCGCAATGATATTTATTATCTGCCAAAACATGAAGAAAGATAATATTTACATTATTTAACTCTATGTAGATATTATCTCAATAAATCTTAGTATCAATCCGGTACCAAAGTAGCATTGACATGATTATTATTAATCGTGTCTCTGCATCACTGATGGAACTATATATTTGGCGGTTTAACGGATGTAGGTTAATTGGTTTGCGGAATACATGTACATAAATTCGAACCCAAAATTAGATAGTTACCACATGTATAAAAATGAATTCAGTTAATGAATTTAGAAAGAGGTCGTTATCAAAATATTCCTACAAGAAATAGGATTTGTAAATTATGTAACACGAATGTCATTGAAAATGAGTACCATTTCTTGCTTTGTTGTGACTTTTATGATGACATTAGCAAGTCATACATTCCTAGGAAATATTACACCATACCTTGTATACAAAAGTTTAATATTAATGTCATCGCAAAATGAAAAAATAATTAAATGCACATCTTCTTATTTAGTCTAGGCTTTCAAACGAAGAAATTGTTTTATTAAACAAATTGAAAGTGGTTGAATATATTGTGTATAGGATGTATGTGAATGTATATATATGTGTGTAATCATTTCAAACGCCAATATTAGTGTTATATTTGTTGGTATATATATCTGAATATCTGTGACAAGCCTGCGGTACGCTGACGCATGTTGTATTATATGTTATAGGTCGATGGCCTTAAATCAAAAAAAATATTTGTCATTACATACAAAAACAAAGGAAAATAGAAAGACAAACGAGACTGTACTGACTAACAACTCACTAATTGATGTTCAGATTTCACTCAAAAAAATTACAGATAGACATAATTAAGATTGATAAGAGACCTAGCAGAATGGGAGCGAATAATGCGACTCAAAGAATTCTACTTTGACGAAAATAACAGAACACACAGAAAGCCAGAAGAGATGGACCCGGGTAAGTAGATCAAAGTTCCCTAAAAGAACAACCTCACTTCAGGCAAGGGACGGGGCATGTGCATAGAGATTTCTAATGTAGATATCGTTAAAAGATTAAAACACTGAGAACATGGCATGTATGACACTCTTACACAATCAAGATAGAGTGTTCAGACCGGCGGACATTAGTTTAGGTAAAGATGTTTTCAGACAAATTGATTTGTTGGTGTTTTAAGCCGCTTTCAACAATTTGTCAGTTATATCACGGCGTTTCCGTTGTAAGTTACTAGTACTACTGGTCTCTTTATCCTGACACCAACCAGTCAGTCGTTATGATAATCCCACAACCCTGAGCGCCAAGGAGGGCAGCCATTAATACCATGTTGTCAACGTCTTTTCTATGACCTGGCCGGGGATCGTAAACGCGACCACCCGCACATGAGGATGACGACAGAGATGACACAATTTGAGACATACATGACGATAGACGACACAAAGGATTATTTAAGAGAAGTGAAAAAAATGTTTAACAAACTGTTCAAAGATGGTGCCATTTCAAAACAATTGAAAAAATACCTCATGCCAATATACGCTAAGGGTGGCTCTCTACGAGGCCACCCAAAGCTTTACAAGAAAGAAATTTGCACCAATGCGGACCATTATGAATGGGATTAACACACCTACAGAGGAGATGGCTGAGTAAGTCGAACATGAATTGTTGGTACTCGGCGGTACAACGTATAGCCGAGTAGCTTTGTCCTCACGGAGGGAAGCTACAAAACCTGTTTTGTATACGCACGAGATGTATGTGCCATAGCTATGTATAGCTTCGGCGTTTCGATAACTAGCGAGACAACGCATCTTTAAAATTTCAAATTTGATATGTTTTGGTTATATCACATGTTAGATGTTTGAAATGGAAATAATATCACAAGTTATATATTATTTGAAAAGGGAATAATGTTTTTTATTTCTGTTTGTAAATCTTTGTTAGACAGTATACTTATTTCAGTTATGTTTAATAAGTTATACATAGAGACAACTTTCTTAACATGAATTTCTCCTAGATAAAAATGCCACTTAAAAGTTTAATACATATGAGTCTACTCAAAAATTATTAAAATGATATATTAAGGATTAATACTGCAAATGGGGTTCGACATTTCATGGCATGACATTTGACAAATGGACGCAGGTTTCCAGAGTTTTTACTACTAGTTTTGTCTCTGGTTGTTCCTGGGCGAGTCGGCCATACGCAGTAACTGGTGTCTGAGTACCGGTACATACATGTATTTCTTTTACATTGCTATTATGCTTTTATTACAAAAATATGCCTGTTGTATATATGTATTATATATGTGTCGACTGTCAGTACACGTATCTCCCTGTACGCACAACATAGAGTAGTGTTGTTGTTATGTTTTGAGCGAACTAAGTAAGGACTTTAATGAATATGTAACCAGGTCACCAAGTTACGTAAGAGATACTACAGATTTCATCAACCAACTGAAAGAGGTAATAAAACCCATCCCAAAGAATACACTTTTGTTCTGCTTTGATGTTTTTAAAATGTATTGAACTGTACCCATGCAAGAAGATATTGAGGCATGCAGAATAGGCCTAAATGATATCAAACCCAAGTGTTCAGATTATAGAATATGTCTTTCAGAACAAAAACTTCAATCTCGGGGACAAACACTTCATCCAAACAAAAGGAGTCGCTATCTGGTCTCAGCTTGTGAATATCTTGCATATAGTTATATGAGGTCCTGGGATGAGAGACTTATGGAATATAGACGGCGACACTACTTTTATACACATCAAATTATAATTGCGATATAGTACACAGAAGATGAATTACTTGATACGTTGGTTCTCTTGAAAAATGGTATAGAATATTCACCGGCATATATAAACAAGATGACCATGATGGTGCTATATCGCTCACCTGATTTAATTAAATCTGCGAAGTTTTAACAATGTACATATAAGGAAAACAAGCCCCGCCCGTATGAGGCCATGTTTTTTATCGGATCCGAATAATTTGAACAGTCTTGGAATAAGGACCCTTAATGAACATTTGTGCCGTATTATTGTTTTATCGGGCCAGTACTTTCGAACAAGAAGATTTTTAAAGTTTTTACAATGCACATATAAGGAAAACAAGCCCTGGCCCCTAGAGGCCATGTTTTTAATTGGATCCGAACATTTGTTCCAGATTTTTTTTTTAATTCGGGCCAGTACTTTTGTTGTATGCCGAGAATCATCTAGAATTGTTGGAGAAAAACTGAGAAAAAATGCGATGAATTTTATAAAAGATGGCGGCCATTTAGTAAAATAAAAACGAATAGGGGCTATACAAAACATCATTTGCTGTTCAATATTGTTGTTATAAACATATTTAAAGGTCAGATTGTAAATGTTAAATGATAATCTTGGTTTAAATTATGTTCACAAACCTGTTGTATGCAATGAAGAATTTAGAAATGCTGGAGAGAGAATGGCGACAATTTAGTCAAAATAACGAATCGGGGCTATGCAAAACATAATTTGCGGTTCTATATTTGCCACTATAAATACATGTAAAGGTCAGATTAAAAATGTTGAATGATCAATCTTGGTTTAAATTATTTTAGCAAACCTGTTGTATGCCGAGAATCATCTAGAATTGTTGGAGAAAAAATGCGATAAACTTTAACAAAATGTCGGCCATTTAGTCAAAATATCGAATAAGGGCTATGAAAAGCTCCATTTGCTGTTCTAAATTGCCGTTTTAAACACAGTTAAAGGTAATATTATAAATGGTGAATGTTCAATCGTGATTATGCTTATTTTAAAAAAATGTTGCTGGTCATGAAATATTAAAACGTATTCAATGTTCATTTATTTTATTTCAGAATCGCCAAACAATTATATAACAGTAGAAGGGGACGAATTTGCAGGAGGCCTAAAAAAAAGAAAAACACATGTATACTGTCTACGTTTCCTCATGTGAAAGACTCTACACTAGATGGTTATAATAAGCTATAAAAGCCTTAAATGAATAAAGAAATATTTCGGCCATGTTTTAGTCAGGACATTATGTGTCCCCACAGGATACAAATGTTTGAAAACTTATAATTGAGTGAGTTTGAATGATTTTTTCTAAACGACACAATAGTACAAATAACAGACCACCATATGAACAATTTGCCCATTTTCGGTACTGTTCTAAATAGTATTCTGTTTGCAGAGACATCAAATCATATATAGATGGGAAGGGTAAATGAGTAAAGTAAAATAATACAGATCGCATGATCTGCGGATATTTAAATATTCTCGTGATAATAGTAAAACAAACATCTTTTTCCCTCAGTCATAGAAGTCAAATTATGATATCATCAGTTTGGAAAACTGTTGCAAACGAAATTATTCATAACGAACAGTTCTCCCTTTGCAATTTATTGGAAGTATAAAACGATTTCAGTAGAATTTCATTCATATCACAGCAGCCAGTTAACTTAACCATGTGTTATCTGGGTGTTGTTTTTCCTCATATGGAAAATGAATGGCAATAACTTTTCATAGTCTCAGGATTGGGTATTAAGGGGAAAACATCTTTTCACACTGTAACACGCTAATTCCTCTTTGGGCTAGCCTTAGCATATTGAAAAATACCCGTTTCCTCTCTACAACATATACTGTATTGAATGCTTTTAAGTTGTTTAAACTGAACAATTTGAGTATCTTATATGTTGCTAAGATCTGCAAAATTATAAGATAAATAAATAAATGCTTTGTCACAAATATTATCGGATGTGTGTAGATGCTGAAAGGTAATGGTAAAACATGAAATACTAGTATATGACCAGTACTGGATGCTGTATGTTCCAGGAATAAGTAACAATAAGTGGAAGTATTCTCACGTTTCAACCTAAATGTATAAAATTATGATAACAATGTTATGTATATGTATGTATTAAACGACATGCCATTTTCTGTTGTATGTATATTTATATGTATGTGTTATGTGACTATGAGCTTATATACTTAATGTCAATTAAAATTTCTGTTCTGTTCTGTTCATATTGATGTGCGCTTTTCCTTTTATCAAGTGTACTGTTTGGCTCACAGTTTATTTCTTTTTTTTGGTGGGTAATCCGATAATTGTACAGTGGCATATTGACTAAAATAATCATAATATGTCATTTTAATTCAACCCCCTTGTTTGGTCACTTTCTTGTCAGGCCATTATGTGCAATGATATAGTATAAATAATACAACTTTTGGAAAAACTCTATAGAAATATTGTCAAATGAAGGAACTATTCAAACTAAGTAGGTGATTTTGTCCATAGGGGAATCTTGATACTAGGGGATTTTGTCCATTTTCTTGTAATTATACCTAGCAGACTTTTACTTTAGGGGATTATGACCGTCCACCGTCCCCAAAGGATGCACATGCTTGAAAACTGGATAATTAAGATTGTTAATATAATGGTTACATAAAGAAGGAATAAAAATCAACTATATTGATTTTCCCATAATGAAAATGTCCTAATTTTGCCAACACCATTTCTTAAATCGACTTTCGCAATATACCAAATGAATACTATATGTGGGAGTGGATGATTGGTCATTGCTTTACTGATCGAAGTCTCACACATGTCATCGACTTTTTCGTCTCTGAATTTCCAAAGAGGAATCTTTAAACTGTCAAATTCATTTGTGCACATTATGTATATTTCCTAGTTGAAAATATGGAATAAGCACAAAGTGCAGACCCGGATCAGACTGTTTAGATATATGTATGAGAATTGATCTTGGCCTGTTTCGAGAGGAACATGCACTGTTCCATACTTTAATTATATTTTTATTTTTGTCATTGTATAATTATTTCGATGAAATATGTGAAGTTTTAAGAGCGATTTTCAGAAAAAATCAGTCGATATAGATATATAGGCTGATCTAGGTCTGCTATTAGCAAAAGGGACATACAAATCATCATCTTCGCTAGCCAAAGCTACTTCGTACATTAGCATTTCCATAAGTAATTATGATAATGTAAAGGACAAATTACCCTTGGCTTTCAAAGATGACAAATCATTTACGCGCGGTGAATTGGTTAAAACTTAAAGCGGAACAGTTTTGTAGACAAAATGTTTGTTATAAGTATCGAAATTTAATACAATGAAGATATTGACTTACATGAATATTAAGTAGTAATAGTAAAAATAAAATGTATAAATGCCACGTATTGTGTTGATCTCGTGTGTCCTCTTATGGCTGAAAATGGATGCATAGTCTTTACCACAATATGCACACTATTAGAGTTTGTTTTCCTATTTTGGACCACTTTCAGCCCCTTGTTTTTGTTCTGCCTTATTGTCCGATAATTCGTGTATTCACCAACAAATCCAAATCCCAGTTTAGAAAATCCTCCTTTCCGCATGCAATCCCATTATCAACACACTAATATGTATATGATATTTACAAAAACGTCCGAATTAATTTGGACGATCAAGAAAACAGATTACAGACTGAACAACGATATATTACATCTATAGATAATAAGTCTTTAACTGCTCATCGAAAAAAAATGTTTAACAACAAAGATAATGAATATTAAACACATGCAAGAGCAACACGGAATTAAACATACCGCAGAACCTGTGAAATAAGAAATTAATTTTGATTGATAGTTTTGTTCTTGATAGCGTCCCTGGTGATACTTACAAGTTGTTCAGTTCCTGTGTGGTTCAAAAAACGTTTTTCAAACGGCATACATTTTGTACATATAGAGTTCCTCTCAGTGATAATCCTGTTTATCCCGGATTCGTTCGTATTTATTTCAAAACATCCGGACCTTTCGTACCGGTGTATATCAACTGTTTTGTTCACCTTGATTGGAAGAGGGTTCTTCAACATAACTTCCATCATCCCTGGGGTACACATATTATATCCAGTTTTATAATGTGTCCCGTTGACCAAACTAAAACTTTGTCCGAGTCCAAAACCCATTTCAAAATGATCCAACATATATTCACTACCCAGAATTAATACAAGCACGAAAATTACAAAAATACCAAAACCTGATACAATTTTTTTCATTTTTCATTCCTTTATACTCGGTGTTGCTTTAAACATACAGTTTACTGTCATACTGTAAACATAGATAATCAATGTATCCGAGTTTCAATATTTCATACGAGTCGGCTATGTACTTTGCCTTTGTTCATTTACGTATTGTATAATATGGCAAGCATTTAAACACGAAAAAACCTATAATATGCAGTGTATGTACTTGAAGAAACAATCTTCCCAAGCAACTGGCTGCTTTTCCACATAGACTTATCCCATTGGTGGAAGACGAATGACGCATCTGTCGTTGACTTTTGTCAATCGTCGGAAAGAAAGTTGGCCGAGCCGGGATTCGAACTCACAACTCCTGGATTGACAGCCCGCGTCGCTACCGACTGAGCTACCGGGGCTCGACTAACAAATCTAAAAACAAGTTTAAAAAGATGTGTAAATATGTATATATTTAGTCGTAATATCCACACCGACTTAACAAATTACCCTTTTGTAAAATGTAACCATTTGTTTCCTCTAGTAAAAGAAAAAGTAATATTCCTTCTGAAAAAGTAGATTAGATAGCATTTGTTTCCACTTTCAGATGCATTTGCTGCAGACAACGTTTGAAAGCACTGTGTCAAACGGAGACATACAGAGGAATATCTCCTTTTGCCACACTGTTTTCTATGCTATTCTGAACTATTCAGAAAAATAAACTGGAGATATCAACCCTTACTCACATACAGACCCTTTGTGAGGCCTTTGCAGCAGACGACTTGCGGAAATATTGTGGCAAATGAAGAAATTTCGCGGTATATTTATATTCTAAGGAAAATTTACTACGGCATCAAAAAGGGTGAAATTTACCCATTTTTTAAAAATATTCTACTCTGAATTAGCTTATCTGATACCAATGTAATGTGGTATAATGTTATCATTGGATAACTCTCTACAACTATATTCATAAGATTTGTAGCAAGGTTCCAGTTTATTGCCTAGAATGTTTTTAATTTAGTCTGCTGCATATTCGTTGTCTGTGAAAAAGGGTAAACATAAACTTTATTTCTTTCACTGATGCATAGGGATGGGGGCAAAATGATAACACTTCAAAGCTGTTCTCCTTAAAAGTGTTTTCTTATTTCAGGGCTCCGTACATTGTCTATTCAAATCGTCTTCTCTGAAGTAACTAGATTGCCCTCATCAAAAATTGTTCAAAAATTGTTCAAAAATTGTTCAAAATATAAATAACTTTGATTGCTGCATCATCAGAAATTGGGAAAAGTCATAACTTTGTTTATCTTTCTTGAAACTCTTTTTCGATTTCCAAAATTATTTGATTTGATTTAAGCCATATTGATTGGTTGTAAATCATGATAGCCAGGTGGCATCAGAAAAGGGGTAAAATGACAAAACTTTTAAATAACATTCTTATGAAAGTGATTGTCTGATGTTGTGATAAATTAATAGCATTGTTCGCTTAGTGATCCTTTACACAATTGGTTCATGTTTCGCATGATGCTTCATCGTGAGCCAATGTATTATATTGCTTCTGTGAAATAATTTTGAGAGGTGTCAATTTTAAGCTCACACTAACCTGATGTTTTGTCCATAAAACGTGTAGGATACAAGACACATTTGTACACTTAAGCTTTTATGAGATATGCTATTATGTATTTGATAACATCAATTAACTTCAAATATTGATTTTGGTAGTTAAGTATCATGCTCAGGGCGGCAGTGTTTAATTGTGAAATTCCATTATTTGTAGTGGAAAACATTTTTACTGTATGCTGCTGCATTAAATTTGATGTATTATGCAATTTTAACAAAGATTAAACATCAAAAAGTAAAAAAATGCTTTATTTCCTTTTCTTAAATAAATCATTGTTTTTGGTTAGAGAGATAACGGTCAATTTACCGTGAACCTTAGATAACAACCTCTAATTAAGAATCTTAAAATACATATATGAATTTAATAACTTTTGACAGCTTGAATAAAAGCGATATAAAACAAAGGCAGGGAATCTGGTAAAATAGTTTTGGACAGTTTGAATAAAGGCGATATAAAACAAACGAAGGGAATCTGGTAAAATAACTTTGGACAGTTTGAATAAAAGCGATATAAAACAAATGAAGGGAATCAGGTAAAACAATTTTCGACAGTTCGAAAGAAAAAAAAAGGCGATTTATATCAAAATACATGTACGTACACGGTATGAAAGCGCAAGTTGATCTGGTTATTCACTGTTTCCAAACAGCGATATTTTTGTTTTCCATTAGCATAACTTATATAGTTCGAGTCTCTTTGAGCCTGATATTCGGGACTAAAGGATCAGCGAACATCAATCCAGATCAGCTTGCGTCTCCGTACAACGTGGACAGGTTTGCCCCGTTAACCTTTTTGTCGTTCAACTTTCCGTAAACAGCCGATGGAGCACGTTTAGTGTAAAACAATCCATGGTGTACTAAACCGTACTCAATTTAATTACAATTACCAACATCTTGTCACATAAACATCGACATAACAGCCGATGTTTAACAAGTATTGTCTCGCCCCAGATAGTGGAGTGAGACACCGGCGACGGCGACGACGGCGGCGACCACTTTTACAAATAACTATTTCTCAGCAACCCCTGGTGGAACTGTTCAAGGTGAAGGTCATACTTTGGCAGAACTTGAACTTGGTTAGGTAACTTAACCTCAGCAACGCTTCCTGGAATTTTTCTGAAACTTTATCAGATGTATTGTTTGGTCATGAGACATCATTCAACGTCAAAATTGTCAAGGTCAATGTCATAATTGGCAAAACTTGAACTTGGTTAGGTAACTTAACCTTAAAACTTAACCTTGGTTATATCTCAGCAATCCCTGCTGGAATTATTCTGAAACTATGTCAGATCTATTGTTGGGTCATGGAACATCGTTCAACGTCAAAATTATCAAGGTCAATGTCATACATTGCCAGAACTTGACCTTGGTTAGGTAACTTAACTTCAAAACTTAACCTTGGTAAGGTTACTTAACTTCAAAACTTAACCTTGGTTATATCTCAGCATTTTTCTGAAACTGTGTTCAGGTGTATTGTTGGGTCATGGAACATCATTCTAGGTCAAGGTCATAGTTTGGCAATATTTGACCTTAGTTATATCTCAGCAACCCCTTCTGGAACTTTTCTGAAATTTTGTCAGATGTATTGTTGGGTCATGGGGCATCATTCAACGTCAACATTTTAAAGGTCAAAGTCATAGTTTTTCAGAACATTAATCTCCATCAAATCTTGGTCAAGTTCAAAACTAGGTCCTGAGGTCAAATGTTAGAATGACCGTATAAACACTATAGAATTCACTTTTGATATTCAATATTCATGAAATTAAATCACAACAATTGTCTCCATCAAATCTCGGTCAAGTTTTAAACTGGGTCATGGGGTTTCAAGAACTAGGTCACTAGGTCAAATGTTGAATTATCTTCTGAACACTCTAAAAGTCTCTTTCTTCATTAAATCTTCACAAAATATAACCACTAGATTTTCCTTCATCAAATCTAGGTCAACTTCACAGCTATGTCATGAGGTGTCAAAAACGAGGTCACCATGTCAAATGTTAGAAACACTCTAGAAATCAGATTATTTATTTAATCTTCATGAAAAGTTATTAGATCACATCTTGTTCAAGTTCAAAACTGGGTAATGTGGTATGTCAAACACTAGGTCACTAGATCAAATAGAATAGGTAGCGCCATCCCTGGCCCCATAATTAGCACTGTCTTCGGCCTCATGGTCCGCTTTACACATAAACATATCACGTTTACTACAACAGAATGGTTCGGAGAACAAGGCATACACAAACGGGTTTAAGGAGTGATTCAAATAAAACAGCGATACACTAACATTCTGAAATATCAGTCGAAATCCCGGCGACGGAAATGTGTAATTAATCCGTCGAAGAAGATCGTAGATGAATTTCGGTAACGGAAAAAAGCAGGCAGCTAATATGACGAATAAGATAATAGATGTCATCCTGTTGGCGGTTCTAGCTATATTGGCACCGTCTCTATCACGAGCGACTTTACGAACAAGTCGTAACTTGACGATGTGTAAAATAATCGTCGATGCAACCGGAATTAAATAGACGGCTGTCCACATGACGTATGTTCTTTCAGGAGTCATGCCTTGATTTAGACCGTGTAGTTTTTCGTTAATAATAATTCCGGTGAATATAACGATTCCTAGACACCACACGCAAATAGACGACACAATCATGTGCTTTATCGTCAAATAAACGTGCGCCTTTAATGGATACACGATCAGTATAAATCGAACGATTGACATCAACGTCACGTGACCATTGGCTGCAAACCACAAGACGCCATTTACTACAGGATATATTTTCCCGCCGGGAATACTTGGCATTATTCGCGGACATGTCGTTGTAGATTTAATTACAATTTCCATTGCTACAACGAGTTCTGACGCAATAAATATGGCGTCACTTATAGCTAGGCATGCAATTACAACAAACGTTGGTTTTCGTAGTTTTTTGTCGGTTATTACCCTAGAAACGACGAGTAAGTTTGCCAGGACACCAACAACATAGACTAGTTCTACAGCTTTAAACATACATGGTAAATAACACTCATAGCATAACGCCGTATTTTGGCTGGTTCCTATCGTATTACACAGACTGTCGTTCGACGGCTGGATCTCCGGTGTATCATTGCACAATAGTTGAGTGAACATCGAATCATTAGACATTGTTGATTATATGTCCAGATATCTTGTTACTGAAATAGAGAAAACATCTGATTCATTAATTAAGAACTATCGAAATAATCAACTTGAATAGTCTATTTTGTATAAAGTTTTATCGTGAAAAGGTATAATTGACTGGGGTTTTGAATACTGCAATCGAAAAATATGTAGTTTTGGTTTGTTGTGGTTTTTTCGCCGAATTCAACAATTTTTCTGTGCATCATCACGGTGAAGATTCACTTAATTCATGATTCCTGGGTAAACAAACCAGTACTAGGCTAGGAAATGTGCGTTCTACTTCACCATGACCGCGGCGACTGTAACCTGACAATTTCACGTGTTCATCATGCGACGGTGCAACGTGCAAGACCTTAACACAAAACGAAAAGAAACAATCAGACGTGTCGCAGTTAACTCAACTGTTCCATGATTAATACCTGACTCGGTCCGTTTACATAAAACTGTATAGTTTACTGATAGTGTTATGTACATGTATTCATCGCGCAACATTACAATATACACGGGCAGTATGAAGTATAAGAATACAAAGTTAGAAAGGTATTTCAGGATTCAATCCCCGGTCGGGTCATACAAAATACTATAAAAAATGATAATTATTGCTTCTTCCTTTAGCGCTCAGAATTGCGAAGATAGCATTACAGCTGTTGCATCAGTCACAGGATAAATAATACCGGTAGTACATGTACTGGTAATTTTACGCTGGAAACGCCGTGATGTAACTGAAATACTTTTGAAAGCGTGTTGATAAAACATCATTAAAAACAATACGGTAATAGAAATGTACTCGCATGGTCATACAGGGGTTAGTGCTGATTCAGATTCGCAGCCCTTAAAACCAAACCGCTTTATTGAAACACCCAACATACAGGAATCAACCGAATACCAGGTAGAATATCAACGATTATTAAAGTAAAACTCATTCCACAAGAGATGTTTGTCAATCTTTTTTTATTAGACTATGATCGGATCATATTGATCATTGTAAAATATTTTAGTTTCTTTTGTGTTCATCACTTTTGCTTGTCTGTGATTGGCTGAAATATTTTGTTCATAACCTCATGAATAAAAAAAAATTAACATTGGCGACGTGCTGTATTATGGAAAATAAAGTTATAAAATACTATTATGTTTTATTACTCACTGAAATAGCCATATTAATGCTAAAAATATAAGGAATGGAGCGTTTTTTTTTCGTTTTCATGGGGGTATGAACAAAAAAACCTGATCACACATTCTATGAAACCACTTCGCGATTTCATAGAGAGTGATCAGGTTTTTTTGTTCATACCCCCATGAAAACGAAAAAAAAGCTCTCCATTCCTTAAATAAAACTTGAACAAGCAAGGTTTAAGCTATATGATACCCTACGGGAGACGGACGATTACCCCTATGACACTGACTGCGATCTTAAACAAACAACGACTAAGGACCCGACAAGGCGACTCCGTGGTGACTAAACTTGCATATGACATACATACGCTCCTAGTTCTTGCTTGGGGTGCATATTTCGCTTACTAAGTACTTCTAACCGATCTTCTAGACTTTGCTCCTCGGCAAAGACCCTAGTGACTAATGACTGTTGCGGATGCCGGGCAGATATTAAACAACTCACAACTGTACAAGCGGACTTACTTATAATGAAACAACGACAATCAGCAACCGAAAACATGAACAACATAGACAATAAGTCAATGAATTAATTTAAATTGTGTGTTGAAAGTGTTGAAAATCTGAAAATATTTGAATGATTTTCAACACTTTCAACACACAATTTAAATTAATTCATTGACTTATTGTCTATGTTGTTCATGTTTTCGGTTGCTGATTGTCGTTGTTTCATTATAAGTAAGTCCGCTTGTACAGACGAGAAGATCGGTTAGAAGTACTTAGTAAGCGAAATATGCACCCCAAGCAAGAACTAGGAGCGTATGTATGTCATATGCAAGTTTAGTCACCACGGAGTCGCCTTGTCGGGTCCTTAGTCGTTGTTTGTTTAAGATCGCAGTCAGTGTCATAGGGGTAATCGTCCGTCTCCCGTAGGGTATCATATAGCTTAAACCTTGCTTGTTCAAGTTTTATTTAAGGAATGGAGAGCTTTTTTTTCGTTTTCATGGGGGTATGAACAAAAAAACCTGATCACTCTCTATGAAATCGCGAAGTGGTTTCATAGAATGTGTGATCAGGTTTTTTTGTTCATACCCCCATGAAAACGAAAAAAAAACGCTCCATTCCTTATATTTTTAGCATTAATATGGCTATTTCAGTGAGTAATAAAACATAATAGTATTTTATAACTTTATTTTCCATAATACAGCACGTCGCCAATGTTAATTTTTTTTTATTCATGAGGTTATGAACAAAATATTTCAGCCAATCACAGACAAGCAAAAGTGATGAACACAAAAGAAACTAAAATATTTTACAATGATCAATATGATCCGATCATAGTCTAATAAAAAAAGATTGACAAACATCTCTTGTGGAATGAGTTTTACTTTAATAATCGTTGATATTCTACCTGGTATTCGGTTGATTCCTGTATGTTGGGTGTTTCAATAAAGCGGTTTGGTTTTAAGGGCTGCGAATCTGAATCAGCACTAACCCCTGTATGACCATGCGAGTACATTTCTATTACCGTATTGTTTTTAATGATGTTTTATCAACACGCTTTCAAAAGTATTTCAGTTACATCACGGCGTTTCCAGCGTAAAATTACCAGTACATGTACTACCGGTATTATTTATCCTGTGACTGATGCAACAGCTGTAATGCTATCTTCGCAATTCTGAGCGCTAAAGGAAGAAGCAATAATTATCATTTTTTATAGTATTTTGTATGACCCGACCGGGGATTGAATCCTGAAATACCTTTCTAACTTTGTATTCTTATACTTCATACTGCCCGTGTATATTGTAATGTTGCGCGATGAATACATGTACATAACACTATCAGTAAACTATACAGTTTTATGTAAACGGACCGAGTCAGGTATTAATCATGGAACAGTTGAGTTAACTGCGACACGTCTGATTGTTTCTTTTCGTTTTGTGTTAAGGTCTTGCACGTTGCACCGTCGCATGATGAACACGTGAAATTGTCAGGTTACAGTCGCCGCGGTCATGGTGAAGTAGAACGCACATTTCCTAGCCTAGTACTGGTTTGTTTACCCAGGAATCATGAATTAAGTGAATCTTCACCGTGATGATGCACAGAAAAATTGTTGAATTCGGCGAAAAAACCACAACAAACCAAAACTACATATTTTTCGATTGCAGTATTCAAAACCCCAGTCAATTATACCTTTTCACGATAAAACTTTATACAAAATAGACTATTCAAGTTGATTATTTCGATAGTTCTTAATTAATGAATCAGATGTTTTCTCTATTTCAGTAACAAGATATCTGGACATATAATCAACAATGTCTAATGATTCGATGTTCACTCAACTATTGTGCAATGATACACCGGAGATCCAGCCGTCGAACGACAGTCTGTGTAATACGATAGGAACCAGCCAAAATACGGCGTTATGCTATGAGTGTTATTTACCATGTATGTTTAAAGCTGTAGAACTAGTCTATGTTGTTGGTGTCCTGGCAAACTTACTCGTCGTTTCTAGGGTAATAACCGACAAAAAACTACGAAAACCAACGTTTGTTGTAATTGCATGCCTAGCTATAAGTGACGCCATATTTATTGCGTCAGAACTCGTTGTAGCAATGGAAATTGTAATTAAATCTACAACGACATGTCCGCGAATAATGCCAAGTATTCCCGGCGGGAAAATATATCCTGTAGTAAATGGCGTCTTGTGGTTTGCAGCCAATGGTCACGTGACGTTGATGTCAATCGTTCGATTTATACTGATCGTGTATCCATTAAAGGCGCACGTTTATTTGACGATAAAGCACATGATTGTGTCGTCTATTTGCGTGTGGTGTCTAGGAATCGTTATATTCACCGGAATTATTATTAACGAAAAACTACACGGTCTAAATCAAGGCATGACTCCTGAAAGAACATACGTCATGTGGACAGCCGTCTATTTAATTCCGGTTGCATCGACGATTATTTTACACATCGTCAAGTTACGACTTGTTCGTAAAGTCGCTCGTGATAGAGACGGTGCCAATATAGCTAGAACCGCCAACAGGATGACATCTATTATCTTATTCGTCATATTAGCTGCCTGCTTTTTTCCGTTACCGAAATTCATCTACGATCTTCTTCGACGGATTAATTACACATTTCCGTCGCCGGGATTTCGACTGATATTTCAGAATGTTAGTGTATCGCTGTTTTATTTGAATCACTCCTTAAACCCGTTTGTGTATGCCTTGTTCTCCGAACCATTCTGTTGTAGTAAACGTGATATGTTTATGTGTAAAGCGGACCATGAGGCCGAAGACAGTGCTAATTATGGGGCCAGGGATGGCGCTACCTATTCTATTTGATCTAGTGACCTAGTGTTTGACATACCACATTACCCAGTTTTGAACTTGAACAAGATGTGATCTAATAACTTTTCATGAAGATTAAATAAATAATCTGATTTCTAGAGTGTTTCTAACATTTGACATGGTGACCTCGTTTTTGACACCTCATGACATAGCTGTGAAGTTGACCTAGATTTGATGAAGGAAAATCTAGTGGTTATATTTTGTGAAGATTTAATGAAGAAAGAGACTTTTAGAGTGTTCAGAAGATAATTCAACATTTGACCTAGTGACCTAGTTCTTGAAACCCCATGACCCAGTTTAAAACTTGACCGAGATTTGATGGAGACAATTGTTGTGATTTAATTTCATGAATATTGAATATCAAAAGTGAATTCTATAGTGTTTATACGGTCATTCTAACATTTGACCTCAGGACCTAGTTTTGAACTTGACCAAGATTTGATGGAGATTAATGTTCTGAAAAACTATGACTTTGACCTTTAAAATGTTGACGTTGAATGATGCCCCATGACCCAACAATACATCTGACAAAATTTCAGAAAAGTTCCAGAAGGGGTTGCTGAGATATAACTAAGGTCAAATATTGCCAAACTATGACCTTGACCTAGAATGATGTTCCATGACCCAACAATACACCTGAACACAGTTTCAGAAAAATGCTGAGATATAACCAAGGTTAAGTTTTGAAGTTAAGTAACCTTACCAAGGTTAAGTTTTGAAGTTAAGTTACCTAACCAAGGTCAAGTTCTGGCAATGTATGACATTGACCTTGATAATTTTGACGTTGAACGATGTTCCATGACCCAACAATAGATCTGACATAGTTTCAGAATAATTCCAGCAGGGATTGCTGAGATATAACCAAGGTTAAGTTTTAAGGTTAAGTTACCTAACCAAGTTCAAGTTTTGCCAATTATGACATTGACCTTGACAATTTTGACGTTGAATGATGTCTCATGACCAAACAATACATCTGATAAAGTTTCAGAAAAATTCCAGGAAGCGTTGCTGAGGTTAAGTTACCTAACCAAGTTCAAGTTCTGCCAAAGTATGACCTTCACCTTGAACAGTTCCACCAGGGGTTGCTGAGAAATAGTTATTTGTAAAAGTGGTCGCCGCCGTCGTCGCCGTCGCCGGTGTCTCACTCCACTATCTGGGGCGAGACAATACTTGTTAAACATCGGCTGTTATGTCGATGTTTATGTGACAAGATGTTGGTAATTGTAATTAAATTGAGTACGGTTTAGTACACCATGGATTGTTTTACACTAAACGTGCTCCATCGGCTGTTTACGGAAAGTTGAACGACAAAAAGGTTAAGGGGGCAAACCTGTCCACGTTGTACGGAGACGCAAGCTGATCTGGATTGATGTTCGCTGATCCTTTAGTCCCGAATATCAGGCTCAAAGAGACTCGAACTATATAAGTTATGCTAATGGAAAACAAAAATATCGCTGTTTGGAAACAGTGAATAACCAGATCAACTTGCGCTTTCATACCGTGTACGTACATGTATTTTGATATAAATCGCCTTTTTTTTTCTTTCGAACTGTCGAAAATTGTTTTACCTGATTCCCTTCATTTGTTTTATATCGCTTTTATTCAAACTGTCCAAAGTTATTTTACCAGATTCCCTTCGTTTGTTTTATATCGCCTTTATTCAAACTGTCCAAAACTATTTTACCAGATTCCCTGCCTTTGTTTTATATCGCTTTTATTCAAGCTGTCAAAAGTTATTAAATTCATATATGTATTTTAAGATTCTTAATTAGAGGTTGTTATCTAAGGTTCACGGTAAATTGACCGTTATCTCTCTAACCAAAAACAATGATTTATTTAAGAAAAGGAAATAAAGCATTTTTTTACTTTTTGATGTTTAATCTTTGTTAAAATTGCATAATACATCAAATTTAATGCAGCAGCATACAGTAAAAATGTTTTCCACTACAAATAATGGAATTTCACAATTAAACACTGCCGCCCTGAGCATGATACTTAACTACCAAAATCAATATTTGAAGTTAATTGATGTTATCAAATACATAATAGCATATCTCATAAAAGCTTAAGTGTACAAATGTGTCTTGTATCCTACACGTTTTATGGACAAAACATCAGGTTAGTGTGAGCTTAAAATTGACACCTCTCAAAATTATTTCACAGAAGCAATATAATACATTGGCTCACGATGAAGCATCATGCGAAACATGAACCAATTGTGTAAAGGATCACTAAGCGAACAATGCTATTAATTTATCACAACATCAGACAATCACTTTCATAAGAATGTTATTTAAAAGTTTTGTCATTTTACCCCTTTTCTGATGCCACCTGGCTATCATGATTTACAACCAATCAATATGGCTTAAATCAAATCAAATAATTTTGGAAATCGAAAAAGAGTTTCAAGAAAGATAAACAAAGTTATGACTTTTCCCAATTTCTGATGATGCAGCAATCAAAGTTATTTATATTTTGAACAATTTTTGAACAATTTTTGAACAATTTTTGATGAGGGCAATCTAGTTACTTCAGAGAAGACGATTTGAATAGACAATGTACGGAGCCCTGAAATAAGAAAACACTTTTAAGGAGAACAGCTTTGAAGTGTTATCATTTTGCCCCCATCCCTATGCATCAGTGAAAGAAATAAAGTTTATGTTTACCCTTTTTCACAGACAACGAATATGCAGCAGACTAAATTAAAAACATTCTAGGCAATAAACTGGAACCTTGCTACAAATCATTATGAATATAGTTGTAGAGAGTTATCCAATGATAACATTATACCACATTACATTGGTATCAGATAAGCTAATTCAGAGTAGAATATTTTTAAAAAATGGGTAAATTTCACCCTTTTTGATGCCGTAGTAAATTTTCCTTAGAATATAAATATACCGCGAAATTTCTTCATTTGCCACAATATTTCCGCAAGTCGTCTGCTGCAAAGGCCTCACAAAGGGTCTGTATGTGAGTAAGGGTTGATATCTCCAGTTTATTTTTCTGAATAGTTCAGAATAGCATAGAAAACAGTGTGGCAAAAGGAGATATTCCTCTGTATGTCTCCGTTTGACACAGTGCTTTCAAACGTTGTCTGCAGCAAATGCATCTGAAAGTGGAAACAAATGCTATCTAATCTACTTTTTCAGAAGGAATATTACTTTTTCTTTTACTAGAGGAAACAAATGGTTACATTTTACAAAAGGGTAATTTGTTAAGTCGGTGTGGATATTACGACTAAATATATACATATTTACACATCTTTTTAAACTTGTTTTTAGATTTGTTAGTCGAGCCCCGGTAGCTCAGTCGGTAGCGACGCGGGCTGTCAATCCAGGAGTTGTGAGTTCGAATCCCGGCTCGGCCAACTTTCTTTCCGACGATTGACAAAAGTCAACGACAGATGCGTCATTCGTCTTCCACCAATGGGATAAGTCTATGTGGAAAAGCAGCCAGTTGCTTGGGAAGATTGTTTCTTCAAGTACATACACTGCATATTATAGGTTTTTTCGTGTTTAAATGCTTGCCATATTATACAATACGTAAATGAACAAAGGCAAAGTACATAGCCGACTCGTATGAAATATTGAAACTCGGATACATTGATTATCTATGTTTACAGTATGACAGCAAACTGTATGTTTAAAGCAACACCGAGTATAAAGGAATGAAAAATGAAAAAAATTGTATCAGGTTTTGGTATTTTTGTAATTTTCGTGCTTGTATTAATTCTGGGTAGTGAATATATGTTGGATCATTTTGAAATGGGTTTTGGACTCGGACAAAGTTTTAGTTTGGTCAACGGGACACATTATAAAACTGGATATAATATGTGTACCCCAGGGATGATGGAAGTTATGTTGAAGAACCCTCTTCCAATCAAGGTGAACAAAACAGTTGATATACACCGGTACGAAAGGTCCGGATGTTTTGAAATAAATACGAACGAATCCGGGATAAACAGGATTATCACTGAGAGGAACTCTATATGTACAAAATGTATGCCGTTTGAAAAACGTTTTTTGAACCACACAGGAACTGAACAACTTGTAAGTATCACCAGGGACGCTATCAAGAACAAAACTATCAATCAAAATTAATTTCTTATTTCACAGGTTCTGCGGTATGTTTAATTCCGTGTTGCTCTTGCATGTGTTTAATATTCATTATCTTTGTTGTTAAACATTTTTTTTCGATGAGCAGTTAAAGACTTATTATCTATAGATGTAATATATCGTTGTTCAGTCTGTAATCTGTTTTCTTGATCGTCCAAATTAATTCGGACGTTTTTGTAAATATCATATACATATTAGTGTGTTGATAATGGGATTGCATGCGGAAAGGAGGATTTTCTAAACTGGGATTTGGATTTGTTGGTGAATACACGAATTATCGGACAATAAGGCAGAACAAAAACAAGGGGCTGAAAGTGTTCCAAAATAGGAAAACAAACTCTAATAGTGTGCATATTGTGGTAAAGACTATGCATCCATTTTCAGCCATAAGAGGACACACGAGATCAACACAATACGTGGCATTTATACATTTTATTTTTACTATTACTACTTAATATTCATGTAAGTCAATATCTTCATTGTATTAAATTTCGATACTTATAACAAACATTTTGTCTACAAAACTGTTCCGCTTTAAGTTTTAACCAATTCACCGCGCGTAAATGATTTGTCATCTTTGAAAGCCAAGGGTAATTTGTCCTTTACATTATCATAATTACTTATGGAAATGCTAATGTACGAAGTAGCTTTGGCTAGCGAAGATGATGATTTGTATGTCCCTTTTGCTAATAGCAGACCTAGATCAGCCTATATATCTATATCGACTGATTTTTTCTGAAAATCGCTCTTAAAACTTCACATATTTCATCGAAATAATTATACAATGACAAAAATAAAAATATAATTAAAGTATGGAACAGTGCATGTTCCTCTCGAAACAGGCCAAGATCAATTCTCATACATATATCTAAACAGTCTGATCCGGGTCTGCACTTTGTGCTTATTCCATATTTTCAACTAGGAAATATACATAATGTGCACAAATGAATTTGACAGTTTAAAGATTCCTCTTTGGAAATTCAGAGACGAAAAAGTCGATGACATGTGTGAGACTTCGATCAGTAAAGCAATGACCAATCATCCACTCCCACATATAGTATTCATTTGGTATATTGCGAAAGTCGATTTAAGAAATGGTGTTGGCAAAATTAGGACATTTTCATTATGGGAAAATCAATATAGTTGATTTTTATTCCTTCTTTATGTAACCATTATATTAACAATCTTAATTATCCAGTTTTCAAGCATGTGCATCCTTTGGGGACGGTGGACGGTCATAATCCCCTAAAGTAAAAGTCTGCTAGGTATAATTACAAGAAAATGGACAAAATCCCCTAGTATCAAGATTCCCCTATGGACAAAATCACCTACTTAGTTTGAATAGTTCCTTCATTTGACAATATTTCTATAGAGTTTTTCCAAAAGTTGTATTATTTATACTATATCATTGCACATAATGGCCTGACAAGAAAGTGACCAAACAAGGGGGTTGAATTAAAATGACATATTATGATTATTTTAGTCAATATGCCACTGTACAATTATCGGATTACCCACCAAAAAAAAGAAATAAACTGTGAGCCAAACAGTACACTTGATAAAAGGAAAAGCGCACATCAATATGAACAGAACAGAACAGAAATTTTAATTGACATTAAGTATATAAGCTCATAGTCACATAACACATACATATAAATATACATACAACAGAAAATGGCATGTCGTTTAATACATACATATACATAACATTGTTATCATAATTTTATACATTTAGGTTGAAACGTGAGAATACTTCCACTTATTGTTACTTATTCCTGGAACATACAGCATCCAGTACTGGTCATATACTAGTATTTCATGTTTTACCATTACCTTTCAGCATCTACACACATCCGATAATATTTGTGACAAAGCATTTATTTATTTATCTTATAATTTTGCAGATCTTAGCAACATATAAGATACTCAAATTGTTCAGTTTAAACAACTTAAAAGCATTCAATACAGTATATGTTGTAGAGAGGAAACGGGTATTTTTCAATATGCTAAGGCTAGCCCAAAGAGGAATTAGCGTGTTACAGTGTGAAAAGATGTTTTCCCCTTAATACCCAATCCTGAGACTATGAAAAGTTATTGCCATTCATTTTCCATATGAGGAAAAACAACACCCAGATAACACATGGTTAAGTTAACTGGCTGCTGTGATATGAATGAAATTCTACTGAAATCGTTTTATACTTCCAATAAATTGCAAAGGGAGAACTGTTCGTTATGAATAATTTCGTTTGCAACAGTTTTCCAAACTGATGATATCATAATTTGACTTCTATGACTGAGGGAAAAAGATGTTTGTTTTACTATTATCACGAGAATATTTAAATATCCGCAGATCATGCGATCTGTATTATTTTACTTTACTCATTTACCCTTCCCATCTATATATGATTTGATGTCTCTGCAAACAGAATACTATTTAGAACAGTACCGAAAATGGGCAAATTGTTCATATGGTGGTCTGTTATTTGTACTATTGTGTCGTTTAGAAAAAATCATTCAAACTCACTCAATTATAAGTTTTCAAACATTTGTATCCTGTGGGGACACATAATGTCCTGACTAAAACATGGCCGAAATATTTCTTTATTCATTTAAGGCTTTTATAGCTTATTATAACCATCTAGTGTAGAGTCTTTCACATGAGGAAACGTAGACAGTATACATGTGTTTTTCTTTTTTTTAGGCCTCCTGCAAATTCGTCCCCTTCTACTGTTATATAATTGTTTGGCGATTCTGAAATAAAATAAATGAACATTGAATACGTTTTAATATTTCATGACCAGCAACATTTTTTTAAAATAAGCATAATCACGATTGAACATTCACCATTTATAATATTACCTTTAACTGTGTTTAAAACGGCAATTTAGAACAGCAAATGGAGCTTTTCATAGCCCTTATTCGATATTTTGACTAAATGGCCGACATTTTGTTAAAGTTTATCGCATTTTTTCTCCAACAATTCTAGATGATTCTCGGCATACAACAGGTTTGCTAAAATAATTTAAACCAAGATTGATCATTCAACATTTTTAATCTGACCTTTACATGTATTTATAGTGGCAAATATAGAACCGCAAATTATGTTTTGCATAGCCCCGATTCGTTATTTTGACTAAATTGTCGCCATTCTCTCTCCAGCATTTCTAAATTCTTCATTGCATACAACAGGTTTGTGAACATAATTTAAACCAAGATTATCATTTAACATTTACAATCTGACCTTTAAATATGTTTATAACAACAATATTGAACAGCAAATGATGTTTTGTATAGCCCCTATTCGTTTTTATTTTACTAAATGGCCGCCATCTTTTATAAAATTCATCGCATTTTTTCTCAGTTTTTCTCCAACAATTCTAGATGATTCTCGGCATACAACAAAAGTACTGGCCCGAATTAAAAAAAAAATCTGGAACAAATGTTCGGATCCAATTAAAAACATGGCCTCTAGGGGCCAGGGCTTGTTTTCCTTATATGTGCATTGTAAAAACTTTAAAAATCTTCTTGTTCGAAAGTACTGGCCCGATAAAACAATAATACGGCACAAATGTTCATTAAGGGTCCTTATTCCAAGACTGTTCAAATTATTCGGATCCGATAAAAAACATGGCCTCATACGGGCGGGGCTTGTTTTCCTTATATGTACATTGTTAAAACTTCGCAGATTTAATTAAATCAGGTGAGCGATATAGCACCATCATGGTCATCTTGTTTATATATGCCGGTGAATATTCTATACCATTTTTCAAGAGAACCAACGTATCAAGTAATTCATCTTCTGTGTACTATATCGCAATTATAATTTGATGTGTATAAAAGTAGTGTCGCCGTCTATATTCCATAAGTCTCTCATCCCAGGACCTCATATAACTATATGCAAGATATTCACAAGCTGAGACCAGATAGCGACTCCTTTTGTTTGGATGAAGTGTTTGTCCCCGAGATTGAAGTTTTTGTTCTGAAAGACATATTCTATAATCTGAACACTTGGGTTTGATATCATTTAGGCCTATTCTGCATGCCTCAATATCTTCTTGCATGGGTACAGTTCAATACATTTTAAAAACATCAAAGCAGAACAAAAGTGTATTCTTTGGGATGGGTTTTATTACCTCTTTCAGTTGGTTGATGAAATCTGTAGTATCTCTTACGTAACTTGGTGACCTGGTTACATATTCATTAAAGTCCTTACTTAGTTCGCTCAAAACATAACAACAACACTACTCTATGTTGTGCGTACAGGGAGATACGTGTACTGACAGTCGACACATATATAATACATATATACAACAGGCATATTTTTGTAATAAAAGCATAATAGCAATGTAAAAGAAATACATGTATGTACCGGTACTCAGACACCAGTTACTGCGTATGGCCGACTCGCCCAGGAACAACCAGAGACAAAACTAGTAGTAAAAACTCTGGAAACCTGCGTCCATTTGTCAAATGTCATGCCATGAAATGTCGAACCCCATTTGCAGTATTAATCCTTAATATATCATTTTAATAATTTTTGAGTAGACTCATATGTATTAAACTTTTAAGTGGCATTTTTATCTAGGAGAAATTCATGTTAAGAAAGTTGTCTCTATGTATAACTTATTAAACATAACTGAAATAAGTATACTGTCTAACAAAGATTTACAAACAGAAATAAAAAACATTATTCCCTTTTCAAATAATATATAACTTGTGATATTATTTCCATTTCAAACATCTAACATGTGATATAACCAAAACATATCAAATTTGAAATTTTAAAGATGCGTTGTCTCGCTAGTTATCGAAACGCCGAAGCTATACATAGCTATGGCACATACATCTCGTGCGTATACAAAACAGGTTTTGTAGCTTCCCTCCGTGAGGACAAAGCTACTCGGCTATACGTTGTAC
Source organism: Serripes groenlandicus (assembly GCA_031761405.1). Lineage (NCBI taxonomy): Eukaryota > Metazoa > Mollusca > Bivalvia > Cardiida > Cardiidae > Serripes > Serripes groenlandicus. The sequence goes on along the minus strand of JASEVX010000009.1, from coordinate 63,173,683 downwards.
CGCCGAGTACCAACAATTCATGTTCGACTTACTCAGCCATCTCCTCTGTAGGTGTGTTAATCCCATTCATAATGGTCCGCATTGGTGCAAATTTCTTTCTTGTAAAGCTTTGGGTGGCCTCGTAGAGAGCCACCCTTAGCGTATATTGGCATGAGGTATTTTTTCAATTGTTTTGAAATGGCACCATCTTTGAACAGTTTGTTAAACATTTTTTTCACTTCTCTTAAATAATCCTTTGTGTCGTCTATCGTCATGTATGTCTCAAATTGTGTCATCTCTGTCGTCATCCTCATGTGCGGGTGGTCGCGTTTACGATCCCCGGCCAGGTCATAGAAAAGACGTTGACAACATGGTATTAATGGCTGCCCTCCTTGGCGCTCAGGGTTGTGGGATTATCATAACGACTGACTGGTTGGTGTCAGGATAAAGAGACCAGTAGTACTAGTAACTTACAACGGAAACGCCGTGATATAACTGACAAATTGTTGAAAGCGGCTTAAAACACCAACAAATCAATTTGTCTGAAAACATCTTTACCTAAACTAATGTCCGCCGGTCTGAACACTCTATCTTGATTGTGTAAGAGTGTCATACATGCCATGTTCTCAGTGTTTTAATCTTTTAACGATATCTACATTAGAAATCTCTATGCACATGCCCCGTCCCTTGCCTGAAGTGAGGTTGTTCTTTTAGGGAACTTTGATCTACTTACCCGGGTCCATCTCTTCTGGCTTTCTGTGTGTTCTGTTATTTTCGTCAAAGTAGAATTCTTTGAGTCGCATTATTCGCTCCCATTCTGCTAGGTCTCTTATCAATCTTAATTATGTCTATCTGTAATTTTTTTGAGTGAAATCTGAACATCAATTAGTGAGTTGTTAGTCAGTACAGTCTCGTTTGTCTTTCTATTTTCCTTTGTTTTTGTATGTAATGACAAATATTTTTTTTGATTTAAGGCCATCGACCTATAACATATAATACAACATGCGTCAGCGTACCGCAGGCTTGTCACAGATATTCAGATATATATACCAACAAATATAACACTAATATTGGCGTTTGAAATGATTACACACATATATATACATTCACATACATCCTATACACAATATATTCAACCACTTTCAATTTGTTTAATAAAACAATTTCTTCGTTTGAAAGCCTAGACTAAATAAGAAGATGTGCATTTAATTATTTTTTCATTTTGCGATGACATTAATATTAAACTTTTGTATACAAGGTATGGTGTAATATTTCCTAGGAATGTATGACTTGCTAATGTCATCATAAAAGTCACAACAAAGCAAGAAATGGTACTCATTTTCAATGACATTCGTGTTACATAATTTACAAATCCTATTTCTTGTAGGAATATTTTGATAACGACCTCTTTCTAAATTCATTAACTGAATTCATTTTTATACATGTGGTAACTATCTAATTTTGGGTTCGAATTTATGTACATGTATTCCCTCCTTTGCCCTTGAACGAGCTTGTGCACTATTTATTATTTAGTTTTCAATCGCTGACATCCCTATAATATGTACTGATATAGATGTATTCAAATCAGTATTTAAACTCTCCTCTCCGTTAGATAATTTTGTTTTATATCGTCATATATGTAACCCTTTACCTTTTGTTCCTGTATGCCTAATATAGAACTATTTACAACAGTAACAACTTAACACGTTTAAAACATTACTAACATTATTATCCATATCTAAACTTCTAATCCTTTCCCACATACAATAAAACTGCAGCAGACTGTATTGAAATGTACTTAAAAACACATGTAATAACTCTTCAATAGCAATGTCTGCTATAGCAAAACTGTTTTAAAAGAAAATTTGTTGCAGAGGCATAAGAAAGCTTCAGTATGCTGTAAAGGGTAAATGTAAATATTCGCATTCAATAAATACACCAAGCCTGCAACGTGGTTCGATACCTTTCTATACTGACAGGTTTCAATTAATGTCTATTGTCTACGACTGTACCACTGTACCACTGTCTCGAACCTTTGAATACAGAACGAGTTCCTCTCAAAATGTGAGCTATTCGTTATGTCTAAATATATGTTAACGCCTTTAGCAACAACCATCTATCAAAAACTTAAGTGGTAAAGATATTGTTCAAAACAAGCATTATTTCCATGGACAGACGGTTTATTTTTCTGATACAGTGCGGTTAACGTAAACTGATACATGTTTCAATAACTGTAAATGATAATCAAACCTGCTGAAACTACCTTTGAGGTTCTATGATCATTACATCTTTTTAAAAGTATGCCTTGAGTTTCTGAGACGGTGAAGATATTTAAAAACCGACCACATTTCAAATGATCTTCACCGTCTAACGTTATTTTTTTATTCTCCGAGAATCAAAAGTCGCAGTGACATGCAATAGTCACTAATCAGTGTATCAATATATTACATGACAGCTATCCACTGCGATTGCATACTGCCTGTAGTTAATCAGAGAGATTTCTACTTTTTTGTCACTGGGTATTGATATATCATGAGTAAATTGATCAATTGTTTTAACTACGTATCCTAATACAATATTCTTTATATGTTGTTGTTTTATCTTTATAAATAAGTATATTTACAATTTCGTTTAAAAATGATACTGTTTTACTATAGTGATCGCTACTGGATATTCAATTGATCATGTTTTATACTATAATTCGCTATTTTCAACTTTAATACATATATACTGACCAAACATGATCAATTGAAATCGACTTCAAAAGAATAAATTTTACATTTTTTCATTGAAGATACAATGCTGTAAATTACTGGGATAAACAACAACAGATAATGTATTGACATTGTTATGAACAAACAATACAGTAGATAGGGTAGATAGGGTCGAATTGAAAATGCCTGAAGGCTGTAAATGATGTTTGAAGAAATTAATTTACTGATTGGGTACACAAAGCGATTTTATATTTTGTTTATATGAGCCGCGATAAAACCAACAGTTCGAACTCTGCGTAAAGTATCGAACTGGATCAACCTAAACATGCCGCGCAGGATTACCCGTATAGATTTTTCTCCTCCTGTGAACTTTCTGTTTTAGGAATCATTACTCTATACCTCTATCCTCCAGAGACGGATGTGTCGGCCCGGAACGGTCTGCGCGGACTGTGCTGGCTGATCTGGGTCGATACATTACGCAGAGGCCATAATATTGGTTTTCTCGCAGGACAGCTCTCATTTATTTTTTGGTTTGCCCATTCCTTTTGTCACCAAAAACGTCTTAACCCCCTTTGACGGCTGTTCGCCTAACCACAACACTCTACTACGATAGCAATTTACAACACAAATCACCTCGATCTAACAGATATAATAAAGCTCTGTTAAAGTGAGTTGACTCCTGAACGATCTGGAGCGAAGTAACTCATTCCATATAAATTCGCGGTATTTATACTAACCGAGGCTTGATACAGGCATGGGATGGTACCCCGTGAATAATTTGCGCAAATAAAGTCCGTGTTGTTAGACGCTTACGTAAAGGAGACCAAGCATCTATGAGACACCCTCTAATTGATTTATAACGATAAACACATTCTAGTACACCAAGTTATTATCAGTATTAAAATACTTTGGGCGTTTACTGTACATAATCATGTATATAGATATGTTTATTTATTAATATACTGCATATAAAAACTAGTGAATTTACCTTCAAATTTGATTTCAAGTGTCGCTTTGATCATTAACAAAAAGGGGTTATTTGTTTACAGGATCAAGCGGCCTTACATAATAAAGTTTGCTTGTCGTACCGATCTAACTCCACCACAAATGTTTTTCCGAAATATAGATCTGCAAAGAACCATTTTAAAGCCAAATGTAAACAAAGTCGTAAATTATGAGAAGAAATAAACAGAGAAACGTGAGTAGATTCAAGAATTTGTTTTGGAAAACAATCAAGCACAGTTACAAAGTTGAACAAAAAAGTAACCCACTTAGCCGATATGATTGGTTTAATGAAGTTAATGATCTATTTCACTCAGTTGATACTTCATTCTGGCTAATAGTATGCAAGTAAATGATTCTTCGGAGTTATATAGTACAATAACTGAAAATGAAATTGCATATTGTATATCATACCTTAAATTAAATAAATCAGCTGGACCGGATGGATTATGTCCTGTAATGTTCAAATACAAAGAAAATAACATATAACCATCTCTCACTAATCTATTTGATTCCATACTTGCTAATGGGAAGTTCCCTAGTTCATGGAGTAACATTACATAACAAAGGTCCAACGAACGATCCTAGCAATTACAGAGGCATTTAAATAATCAAAAGTAAAGTGATCAGTGGAGTTTTGACGGAAATATAATCTAAATAGGGCAGACACATATAGTATGATACATGAAGCACAGGCAGGTTTTTGTAAACATTATAGCGTTATTGACACAATATTTAGATTACAAGCGCTGGTACAGAATTATCTATACAATACATTTCACAATACATGTATTTATCAAAAAAAGAAAGGACGATTTTACTGTTTATCCGTTGATTTCCGGAAAGCATTTGATAGTATTAACCATGACAAACTATGGGATTCATTTATAAAAGGAAAGGGATTAATGGGATCTTTTAAAATATATTTCAGTCCAGGTATGTTCAATTAAAATTAGCAGTATAATTGAATAGCAAAAATGACTTAACTGAGTTATTTAAATGTAAGATCGGTCAAGGCAAGTTTGTGAAAGTTCTCCAAAAATATTTGCTTTCTTTATTAATGATCTTATTGACCTTCTAAAGATGGAATGCAGTAATGGTATTTTTATCAATGATAATATAGATGATATTTTATCTCTTTTATTTGCTGATAACATAGCAACTGTTTCATAACCATCAATAGGCTTGCTTAAACAACTTACCGTGATAAAAAAAAATCAATTCTACAGGAATGAAAACTAACCTAGATAAAACGAAAATCGTAGTGTTCAGAAATGGGAGTGTGATAACTAAAATGGAAATATGGTATATTAAAAATAATGTTATAGAGGTAGTTCCATATTATACATATCTGGGTACATTTTTTAGATTATGTTGAACGAATTCACTTGTAGTTCAAGCTTATCAAGCTAGAAAAGTATGTCTTTGTATTTACAAATATAAACGAAAATTCGATTGGTTTGAACCTAAAGATGCATTCAAATTCTTTGATTCGATGATAAAACCTATTCTATGTGTTGGCTCTGATGTCTGGCGATTTAAATATTATGAAATCCTTGAAAAGTTACATGCAGAATATTGTTAACGTCTTTGCAACCTGTATCATAATACTCCTGACCACTTAGCTTTAGTTTAGGTGAATGTGGACGATACCAATGGGTAACTAATGAAATGACGCAATGCTTCAAATATTGAATTAAAATATTTTTTTTGCCACAATATAGATATCATAAACACATTTATATCATGTTAAGAAAACTGGATGAATTGGGAAGAACGACATGGACCACTCATATAAAAAGGTTATTATTTGAAAGTGGTTTTCGGTATGATTGGTTAGCAAATGAATCGGAGATCTCATACATTTCATAAAATTATTCAAACAGTGAATTGATGACATTTCCCTTGCATCTTATTTCACCAAAATCCATATATTATAAAGATTTTAAACTATTTAATAATAAAGTTCAACAAGTCTATGTGACTAACATACTATTTTATATTTACTTCCCACACATAATACAACACTGACACATCGAACATCTAACAACATCAATAGTAATTTAGTCGCGCCTCCTATTACCAATATATTTAAGTAAGTGTTCAATTAGCCCAAAGTGGCAATAATCTCTGCGCGATATCATTTCTAATACCATATCTTCCCATATGGTCCCCGAAGGGAGGACCCATCTGGATCTATCCCTCCACTCTTGGCTCTCATTCTCACGCAAGAGTCTGATCTCGGCAGCACCTCTCTTTCTCTCTCTATCTCATGCCTTCTCTAGCTGTATTCCTATCTCTCCCTGGAGCGGCTCTGGGCCATCTTTAAATACTGCCTTGTTTACATATATTCATAACTCTATTTATTGACCTAGCTTCAAATTGGAGAGGTCAATATTGACTCCTCCCAAGACAGAACTATGACCAATATTAATAAGGAAACCATCCAGCATTTCCTATCTTCCAATATAATTTATTCATTAATCCATCGTAGTTCGAGCCGTAACGTTACAGAAAGAACGTGGTCGATTTCTAAATAAATAGGTATGAATAATCATTGGATTCCTGCAAGCCTTGATGATTGATCGACAAACATGGCAACCAAAGGATGATTTTGTTTGCCCTTAATGGCTAATTTATTAAATTTTGCCTCATTACGCAAGATTTGCAATAGAAGTCAAAGTGGGGGGGGGGGGACAACAAGACATATACTTACGCCTATTTCTTATTACTAACCTGTACAACAAATCCTGAGCTATAAATGAACTGACCCCTACATAACATTGACCTTAAATGAAAAAACTGAGTTTGCAGTGCTTTTGTTAATTTGCAACATAATGACCACTGCTAACGCTTGCCCACGTGTTTATTACCATTCTTAACTATAAAAGGTATGCATTAAAGTTGACTCATGTGGGCCTGATAGGTCCGTCGTGGCACTCTTGATTTAATTATAATAATAATAATATAATAATAATTCTAGTGTGTAAATCACACACTCAGATTTTTATTTCAGCCATAACGTAGATAAACGTGTATCTTTTTCAGACTGCGCTTTTGAGCATACCGGGTTCTGGCAATCACTGGGTTCGGCATTTATTTGAAGAAATAACTGGTAAGTCACAGTTTTCATTATAATTGTGAGCGCCTCGGTGGTCTAGTGATAGAGCGTCCGCCTCGGGTGCGGGAGGTCGCGGGCTCGATCTCCAACCGGGTCTTGCCAAAGATTTTAAGATGGTAGAAATGGCTGCCCTCCTTGACGCTTAGGGTTGCGGGCATAGCATTACAACTGGCTGGTTGTTTTCAGGATAACTTGACCAGTAGTACTGGTACATGTAACTTAGCCAGGAAACGCCGTGATATATCTGAGACAACTTTTGAAAGGGGCGTAAAACACCAAACATTCAAATCAATCAATCATTATAATTGCCTATTGTCATTATTTTCTATTACCTATTTATCAACCAAGCAAAGGTCTTCAAGTACCGCGGTCTGCACAGGCTGATCTGGGTCGATACACAATGTCCAAAATGTTGGTTTTCTCGTTGGACGGCTCAAATGCTTTCACGAACCACGTCCGTGGTCTTAACGGCGACCGAGGCTAAATCAAACCACATATACTTTAAAGGTGCTGAACTTTAGATTAAAGATGGTATAGTCAAAGTTTTGAAACTGTTCAATAGTTGTCTTGAAATATTAGAATCATAATTCTGGGATAAAAGTAGAGTAATAATTTCACTTTCGAGTACAATAAACATCTAAATATTGATCGTTTATGTTTCATTTTTACTTGGTGAACAAACCCAGGAGGCCAGATTTTGTACATTTTCATGACTTTTGACTGTTTTTCATCATTTACTGCAAAAATAGTTTTGAACTATCTATTACTTACTTTGCTGTCACAAATAGAAATATTTGCAGAAGTTTCAATTTTTCAAAATGTTGATTAGCACCGTTAATGTCCATTGTAAGTCTAGTATCCGGCGTACGAAGTTAATTACTACGATAATGTAATGTCAGGTAACTCCAGACTGGTGCGTGGCCTACATTGAGTGGTGTGAGGTTGTCGAAGAGTTCTGGTTTACATTAACGATGAAATGTTATTTGACTTTTATGTAAACCCTCAATGATGTTCACATGAAATATTTTTATATAGGAATTTTACACGGGAAGTGTTTATGGTAATCATCATATCGAGCAAGTGTTTAAAGGCGAAAACACCATTCACAACGTTATAGCAGTGAAAACCCACAACTTAACATTGGGAAACTTTAGTCGCGCTATCATCATTGTTAGAGATCCATTTGAATCAACACTTGCTGAAACCAACAGAAGAAGCGGGAACCAAACCACATCGATAAAGGAATCACAATTCAACGAATCCGGTATGAAATGTTAACGAACTTTATGGAATCAATTTCGGGCCACCATAATCTTGTAAAAATAAAACGCATGTTTCCCTATTGGCACACTGTTTTCAAAGATCGTTTACCTCAGAAGCGCTGATTTCCGTCTGCAAGTGGGAAAGGGTATATTAAATTCATTGTTCGCATGAAAACTACATACATATAACTATATATATATACTACTATATTTATACAGAGAGCTAGCTGTATTCTTAAAACAGTCTATAGTAAGGAGATGACTGACATGGTTGAAGGATATAAATGTATCTGTTTGCTTTGGAGATATCTCTTTAACGTAAACAGTGATGATATCTCTAAAGTCGATATCTTAATTGCAAAGTGCCTTTCGAGATGAGATGTAGTCCTTTATATTTGTGAGATATCTTGATATGCATTACTGCTATTCCTTAACCCATTTCCCATATACAACAGATTTGCTGCATACGACTTTGATAATAAACGAATAGCTATAGATAAGTCTATACTCATTGTATAGAGTAGAAAACATTGTGCCAAAAGGAGAAATTGCTCAAGATGAGCATTGCTTTCTTTTGCCACAATGAATTCAAAAGTCATCTGCTGAAGGGTAACGTAAACGCTATATCTAGAATGGCATTATATAGATGTCATTTGAATTACACATATGGAAAACGACTTGCATGTACATCCATGTTAACGATCCAAATGTATACTGATTTTAGACGTTTTACGAAGCATTTACTAATTAGAAAAAAGGGCAAAATCAGATCAGACAACGTAGATGTGCTGCTTGGTCTATATATGAGCCGTCCCGCCATAAAATCAATAGTGTGGACTCTGCGTAAAGTATCGACCCGGATCAGCCTAAGCATGCCGCGCAGGCTTATCCGGATAGACACTTTTCGCCTCGTGTGGACTTTCTGTTTCAGGAATCATAACTCTATACCTCTATCCGCTTGAGACAGAATGTGTCGGCTCGGATTAGTCTGCGCGGACTGCGCGGGCTGATATTGATCGATAAGTTACGCAGAGGCCATAATGTTGGTTTTCTTGCGGGACGGCTCATATACACTGGTCGCTAATGCTGTAATGCTAGTTTTTCAGAGCGCAGCTCATATATATATATACATCGTCTGACAAAATGCATGTTGCCTTATAGGCGTATGCCAACACAACTCTTGCACTACTTAAGCCTCGCGTTCAACACGACATGAATATTGGTAAGGCTATAATTAAGAGGTGAATACTTTCCTTGCTATTGCGGCACAATAACACTGTTAACATAACATTGCACTGTTAAGAGGTAATTTATTAGATATGTTATTGGGATTCAATACTGCCTTTTTATCTTAAATGAATATCAAATATACGAGAATAACGCGTTATTAACTGTCTCGTCGTTATTCGCTTTGACCATACAAATGGAGAAGGGTACTAGATGTATCTTTGACCATAAGTATGAAGAAGGGTACTAGATGTATCTATGACCATAAGTATGAAGACGGGTACTAGATGTATCTTTGACCATAATTATGAAGAGGGTACTAGATGTATCTTTGAACATAAGTATGAAGAAGGGTACTAGAAGTATCTTTGACCATAATTATGAAGAAGGGTACTAGATGTATCTTTAACCATAAGTATGACGAAGGGTACTAGATGTATCTTTGACCATAAGTATGAAGAAGGGTACTAGATGTATCTTTGACCATAAGTATGACGAAGGGTACTAGATGTATCTTTGACCATAAGTATGAAGAAGGGTACTAGATATAACTTTGACCATAATTATGAAGAAGGGTACTAGATGAGTCTTTGACCATAATTATGGAGAAGGGTACTTTGACCATAATTATGAAGAAGGTAACTAGATGTATCTTTGACCATAAGTATGTAGAAGGGTACTAGATGTATCTTTGACCATAAGTATGAAGAAGGGTACTAGATGTATCTTTGACCATAATTATGAAGAAGGGTACCAGATGTGTCTTTGACCATAAGTATGAAGAAGGGTACTAGATGTGTCTTTGATTCAAATTTAGAAACACTACGACTAGTACTTATTAAGAAAAGTAAAAAAAAATATTAACGTTGATGTTTGACGCCGCCGTCGCCGTCACCGCCAGAAAAGCAACACATTAGTCTCGCTTTTGCAACTTCGTCGCGGGGAGACAAACACGAGGCTGAGTTTCTCATTCAGAAGCGAGCTCGACTTTAATCTCATTTAGACTACCTGTATTTATTTATTTACAGCATTTAAAAGGTTCCTAAACGATCAGATAAATCAGTGTTTTACTGCGAAATGGATCAACAGCTTTGAAGGCGACTTGTTCATTCTATATTACGAGAAGCTGAAGACAGATCTGGCGAACTCTCTCACAAAGGTAGCTGCGTTCTTACATTGGAAGGTCAGCCTAGAACGACTGTTGTGTACGCTAAACAACAAAGATGGATCCTATAAACGAGTGGGAAAGCCCGAATATATATCAAGAAAGAATTTGGTTGACGAGAATATGGAAGGAAGGATATTGAAATGGAAAGAAGCAAATCACAACGCTCTCATACGTCGAAAGGCACCATGGGCTAGTAACTAATTGTTGGACTCGAAACTTCATAAATTTTAACAATTTTCCTGCTGATAAATAAAGCCGCGACTAGCTATTTTGAATCTTAAATTTGTCATAATTTGGGTAATTTACACGTTTAAATACACTTAAACTATCTACATATTTAAATATTTCGGGTTCAAATATGACATATAATTGAAAACTCACGTGGTTTTATGTTATTGTCAATTAATAGGTTATTCTTCTTTAAACAGGACAAAATAGGGATGTTAAGAAACAATCGGAAGATTGATTTTAATCCTTTTTTAACTTATATATTAATGGAACATTAAGGGTGCTGAGCTCCAGATGAAGATCAACAGTCTGTAATGTTAAAACTTCTGTAAATATTGCTAATAATAACCACACAGTAAGTAGTAAATAATTCAAAACTATTTAGGCAGTGAATGTTTAAAAACAGTCAATTGGGAGTCAATGAATGTACAAAATTTGGCTTACTGGGTACGTGTACCCAGTAAATATAAAGCATAAACGATCAATATTTAGATGTTTATTGTACTGTAAAGTGTAATAATTACTCTTATTTTATCTCATAATTGTGATCCTAATAGTTCAAGACAATTGTTGAACAGTTTTAAAACTTTAACTATACTAAATGTAATCTTGAGTTCAGCACCTTAAGTAGCAGGTTGCATAAAACGTCAACAGTCGTCTATATATCCAAAACAAATTCAACCAATACGTGACTGTTTGTCTGATTAAATCATGTTATAAATACAATTAGATACAACATCCATTTTCGGTTCCATGATTAATCGTTGCGGTCATTTCTAATTGCCACTAGTAACATACATGTATATAGACCTTGCAATAACTGAAAACGTGCGGTGTAAAAAACGATGCATACACATTGATCATGGTAATTGTCCTTGTGTAATAATCATCAGGTGCTCACGGATAAGTATCGTTGATTATGAATGTCATGTGTTATTTCACTACCAAAGGTTTGATCAATTAAGAACTGTATTTCTAATTAATTGGTATGTAGGCGACACCAGAATTGATGACTGTTATACGTTGCTTCAAAACGACAATCCTAATGTAATAAAGAAACTTTCATATTTCATCTATATGTTAATGAAACAATGATAAGGACATCATTCTCAGCTCTATACTATTTGTTAAATAGAATGCTTGGTACCATGGGGCGGTGGCCTTATCACTTTCAATAAATATTTGTCATTGTCATTGTCATTGTCAGTAATGCCTTTTCAGAAGATGACTTCTGAAAAACAGTATGGGAAAGGTAGATATTTCACAAATTGAGTAATCACTCCTATTTTCATAATATATTTAACTAAGGTTCACACTTCATTTCCTGTTTATTATATCCTTTGACTCAGACCAGATCACGACCCAAAAAATCACATTGGGAAAGAAATTGAATCTAGTGTCTCGTATCACTCTGTTTTGCAGTTTTGGGTTTTTCTTTTACAGTTATTTCCCTTGACGACATTTTTTGCGGAGTCTATGATATGGACCTATGATTTTTTTTAGTGTAACATTTCTCCGTCATTTATATTGTTTTCATGTAGAGCAGTTTGAGGTCTCCAACATATCAATATGAATCGAATTGATGTAGGGAAGTTCTGGAGTATATTACATATATGTGTTTTTTTTATATCAACGACATCATAAGTGCTCCCCCCACCCGGTACAGATATACATACCTGCGATGAATCAGCATTTTCGTTTTATAACTTGATGGTTTTGTTTGTATGGTGCTTAACACCACTTTCAACATTTTTTCAGATATATTTCAGAATCGTCTGATAAGTTTGTGTAAGTAATTGGTGAACAGTGTAAATCTTCTATGTTCAAAAGAGACACCTCGTATCTTTGCACATCACCATTATAGCCATCAACAAGTTATGTATATTGTACACACTCCTATTATATGTTAACAAAAGGTATATGTCGATCCCCGGCATGTAATTTGTCAATTTTACATCGAGCAGAATAACAAAACCTGACTTTTGGCTAGTAATAGATCAATTGTGCATTGAGCTTAACAACAAAACCTGACTTTTGGCTAGATAAATTTTACATTTAGCAGAATAACAAAACCTGACATTTGACACGAAAGAGATCAATTGTACATTGAGCTTAAAAACAAAACCTGACTTTTGGCAAGTCTAGAGATCAATTGTACATTGAGCTTAATATCAAAACCCGACTTTTGATACGGTATAGATCGATTGTACATTGAGCTTAATAACAAAACCTGGACAGTGGTACGTCAGAGATTGATTGTACATTGAGCATGATAACACAATCTGAACCTTGGCACGTCAGAGATCAATTGTACATTGAGCTAAATAGCACAACCTGAAATTTGACACGTCAGAGATTAATTGTACATTGAGCTAAATTACACAATCTGAACCTTGGCTCGTCAGAGATCAATTGTACATTGAGCTAAATAGCAAAACCTGACATTTGACACGACAGAAATCAATTGTACATTGAGCCGAATAACAAAACCTGAACATTGGCACGTCAGAGATCGATTGTACATTGAGATCAATAACAAAACCCGACGTTTGACACGGCAAATATCAATTGTACATTGATCTCAATAACAAAACCCGACGTTTGACACGGCAAATATCAATTGTACATTGAGCTCAATAACAAAACCTGACTTTTGACACGTTAGAGATCACTTTTACATTGAGCTTAATATAAGAAGGTGCGTGTATGTGAGGAACGTGCCTAACACTATCTGCTATTATTTTATACTCCTAGACTTGAAGCGACAGAGAAAGGCCAGAGAAAGTGAACGAGTGCGGCGCAATAGGATACGCGCGCAGATAGTTTTAGGCACATTCCTCACATACAAGCACGATGCTTCCCGTGAACCTCCATTAAAATGCAGGTACACAACCACGCCCAAATGCGACACGGGAAAATGCACCGTCATACACCCTTCCCACCTTTGAAAAGAATGTCTTCTGACATTCAGAGCTGTAATACATGTTATGCTTATGTAATGAATTATTGTCAAAATCAATACAATATACAATATGTACGATGTGAACCCGACGCGACTAAAGAAAATTAAACAAATATTTCGCAAGAAGAAATTGTTGCTGAAATTGGGCTAGCCCAATCTCCGTATCTATCCGCACTCTACGGCAGTTTACGAGTGCGGACAGGTCGTCGTAAAATTTGTACTTCTGGGGATGTCTGCTGACCCTCGTTAAATCCGACCTCAGATTCAATATTTTCCGCAGATTGGACCGTGGGTAAAAGAGGATCGTAATCCTGGATGTTGGAAAGGTTCGGTGAAGCTGGAGTTCTAACCCTATGACGAAGATGTGGTGGAACATACTTCTGAGTGAAACTTTCACCCTCGGACTCTGACCCACTGCTACTACTACTGTTAGAGATTTTTGCAAAGTCGCTATTTTGGGGTTTTAAAGAAGTATCTTTACAGTTTCTACTATCCCTAGTTGATGGTGGTGATTACTCATCAACAGGTAACGAATTGACAGGCAGTAGCATGTTACTGTGCAAAGTCTTCTTTGGCCTTTAGTTAAACTCCCGCTGAACCTTATATACCCCCGATGGCTTACGTACCATAACAACGTTCGATGCAAACGGTGACTCTGATTCTCTCATCACTTCGGCTTCAAGTAACTTCCTAACATGTTGACATATTCCTCAAACATAGCATGATGAATACTTCGATATGGTAGCTTACAAGGGGTCTCTCTCTCTCTCTCTCTCTCTCTCTCTCTCTCTCTCTCTCTCTCTCTCTCTCTCTCTCTCTCTCTCTCTCTCTCTCTCTCTCTCTCTCTCTCTCTCTCTCTCTCTCTTCCGTCCCCCTTTTAAAGTGGTGAGTATTCCCGCCTGTCACACGGAAGACCGGGGGTCAATTCCCCGTCTGAAAGACATTTGTAACCGGGGTATTATAACAATACGGTTGTAGTTTTAATGCTATTAATGTACAGTTATGGACGTTTAGGATATTCAAGATGAAAATTATTTAAATATGAGATAAACATGAATTTACTCCATGGTTAGATAAACAACAGTATAATACATGACAAAAGACATATATACAATAAAGAAATTAACGAGTAGCTAATATCTTGCCAAGAAGTATAAAATGATACTTGTAAAAGTATTAACGTAGTAACAGCAACCTGCCGTGAAGCGACAACATAGGAAAAGCCAGGAGAACGTTTCACAACATTCTCAGTCTCCTGTAGTTCGAGGACGAATTTCATTTAAGGAGGGGGTATATGTAGCTAATGTATATGTATAAGGGAAAACGCTTATACTACCTTGCTATATAGGGACTTGGTAGAGCGTCTGCCTTCAGTATTAAGGTCCACGGTTCGAGCCCTGGTCAGGTCGGATCTTTTAGGACTGTTACAAACAACAGAGATCAATTGTACATTGAGCTTCATAGCAAAACATGACCTTTGACACGTCAGAGATCAATTTTACATTGAGCTGAATAACAAAAACCTGACATTTGAAATGTCAGATATCAATTTTACATTGCGATGAATAACCAAACTAGACATGTCGTAGATCAATTTTACATTGAGATGGATAATAAAGCCTCACCTGTAACATGTCGCAGATCAATTTTACATTGAGATGGATAATAAAGCCTCACCTGTGACATGTCACAGATTAATTTTTATATTGAGCTGAATAAGAAAACATGACATTTGACATGTCAGATGTCAATTTTACATTGATAACAAAACACTGACTCTTGACATGCCAATGTCAAATTGATTCTTAAGCTGTAGTTGAAATTGACTGTTTACATGTTATGTTTTAACAACAACGTCGAATAATAACCTTAAGCTGCGCTATGCGAAAAACAACCGAAATGAATTTGCGACCAGTGTATATCCGGAACAGCCAGTCTGTCCGCGCAGGCTGATCTGGTTTCACAGTTTTTGCCAATTATAGTATGCCAATTATATATAGCAGGTTTAAAGAAACTTCTGTGAATCAGTTTTCAATTATATTCTCAGCGTAAATGTGTAGGAAAATATTTTTCCGCACGAATAAGGATAACGTTAAGGTTGGTTTTCGCAGAGCACCAATCATCTTGTTTCAAACATATACTTCCACATGACCGTGATGTCAAAACAATGAATTGACTGATCTCAAGACGAAACACATTCTAATAATCAAAGTACTGAAAGTACTGTAGGTAGAATTGTGATCGGTTAAAAGGAGATGCAGAAGTGCATATAGAAATATTTATCTATAAAAAATCCCCACCATGACAGACAATTAATGCTGTATCAGGCCAGAATGATATATTTCCAAGATCATAAATTCGTGTTGGTGTTGTGAAAATGGTTGAGCCCATATCCGAATATATCATTCGGTCCACCTAATACTTTTTTAATTATCATATTAACCAAAAGCTGTACGGAGATCCCACCAGGAACATTCTTGATAGTACAGTGTCTTCCTATTTCTATTAATACAATATATTAATGTTTGCATCTCCAAAACAGAGCGCAAGCGCGACCCTGAATCGATCACCTGAGCGATAGCTATGAAGCATATGTGTAACTGCTAATATCGGAGAAAATGTAATCAAGAGCGTGAATGAAACTGCTAGGAGTGGACACTTGATGAGGCTTATCAATAAAGGACATTTGTTGTGATATTAAATCTTTGAATAGTTTGTAAGAGGACCGCCAAGGTATCAATCCCGTGACGTTGGGTTGATGTCAATCCAATGGTTCATTCACAGACTACGTTACCGAACAATGGGTAGTGGGCGACAGACCTATATGGAACCACTTTGGCACACACAGCCCGAGCACTACGAACAACATCGATGGCTGGCACAGCAAACTCATGTAATTTCCGTGTAGATCTAATTTGCGACTATTTGCAAACGCATCAGAAAATAGTCTATTAATAAATTTAGGAAATTCTGCATGTATATATTTGTTTTTAGTATCATGTAATTTCCGTGTAGATCTAATTTGAGATTATTTGCAAACGCATTGGAAAATCGTTTATTAATAAATCTTGAGTCCAAAGCAATAGGTATACATATTTACCTGTCACATAATTACCCTCTAATGGTCCCCCCCGATCCGCTCTACCGACGAGCTAGGAATTAAATCGAGTCGACGTATCGGGAACACACCGTTCTCCGAACCATTCCGTTGTAGTATACGTGATATGTTTGGTGTCTTCCCGATTGTCGTACATTTTGAAAATGCTATTTACTCTTAATGCGGTGTGGTGAAGAGGGGTAAGGGAAAGGTGAGAATACAGTCCGGTTATTTTGTCTATTCCAGTTTAACATTATTTACCTATCCCGATATCCATTCCTTGTTCTGTTAAATTGAACATGGATTATTTACTGTTGTTTGCCCAAACATTCAAATATATTTGAGTAATTTAATTATTTCTCAATGCATTTTGTTTTGTCAAACATGCAATCATATATTTATTCTATGTTTTGCATATATCATACTGGAAACATTGCTAATGAGTATGGTTCTTAAATACCACACATTTGTAGCAAGTACACCATGGATCTGGAGGAACATGAACAATCGACTTGTTTGACAAACGCATATAGAAATAACAAAGTATGTGGACACAGAGCTTCATATTTTCTCCACTTGCATTTTTTTTATAAACGGAGTCGCAAACAATGTAAACCATGTTAATTATGTGAGACTAAACCATCTGCTTAATCTTACTGTGTGCATTCCGTATATATAAAGGACTTTTACTTACACCCTTCACTTTTGTGCATAACTTCGAAAACAGTCTACACCGAGATTAGCTTGCTATCTCATCTTGGACTTGTTCCATTACCTTACGTACCCACCGAAACTAGTATACAAAAGGTTAATTCAAAATTTGATTTACATGTCAGAAAAATAAAAGTTCAAATGGATAGGTACTTTTTTATTTGAATATATATTATACAACAGACAACTAGAAATTAAACGTCCACATACTTAATTTGAATACATTATTTTCTAAATTAGTTTGAAATTTTCTTTATTCCTAAAAAAGAGGACTAAACAGAACAATTGAATAGAATTTTATTACTGTAACAAATATTCCTTTCTTTTGTTAGATATTTCTGATTAAAAACACAACGAAAAGTAGAAAGAATTCGTTACAAACTGTTTCTTAAACGAAACATACCTTGATAGTGGACTTTTAAATGAAACGAACTGTAGTGATATCTTCGCCCCTGGCAGGGATTAGCCGACACCTTACCTGTATTATTTCCCAATTGTCCTACATCGATTTTTATCCCAAAAATCAAAATGTTGGACAATCGTGAATAAACCATATGTTTAAGTGTAAAACGGACCAGGAGACAGACGACAGTGCTGATTATGGGGGCCAGGGATGGCACTACACATTCTCTAACGTGTTTTGTTTGCGATTACCCGGCAGGGCAAAAACGTTTTTCAATCAATTATGGTCAGAATGATGTCAACAAGACCGGTCATTGGTGATAAAGAATTGTAGCAAGAAAATATCTGAAAACACGCTAATCAACCGTGTATCAATATACTTGTTTTGCTTTTTGTTTTATTATGCTCCCCCATTTTTTTTTCGGTAGGAGCATAAAGTCGCCGCTTCGTCCGTTCGGTCGTCCGTCTACACGAGAGGGGTCTTATGTGGTTACAGGTGTGGCCTAAGACAAGCTAATCATTTGTCTCATTTCGTAACTACTTAAAATGTTTTGTTTCTTAAGTGGTCATTCTTTTGTTTGAAAACACCTAATGGTGTGAAACGTAGGGACTTCCGTTTTACGTCCGTCCCGCTTTTGTCTGGGCTATGTCTAAGCAAATACTGATATAAATTCAATGATACGTTATGGGAAGCTTCATCAACAAAAGTAGATGTGTATATTATCATCATGTTCCGGTTCAATGCTTTTCCACAGAGTAATTGCCCTTTTAATATAATATGATATAGGACAATTATTGTCCGGGTTATTTCTCAACAACCGCTGACTTGAATCAATGAAACTTCATAGGAAACTTCACTAACAAGAGGAGATGTGCATATTATCACCAGTTTCCGTTCGATTATTTTATACAGAGTTATTCCACTTTTAATAGTAGGATCATTCGTGTCATGGCTATTTCTCAGCGACTACTAGTCGGAATTCAATGATGACTAATGGCAAGCCTCATTAATAAGAGGATATACATGTATTGCATATTATCGTCATATTCCGTCTGAATGATATTTCACTGAATTCTGGGCCTTTGAATTTTTATCACCAGTCTGAATTCAATGTTACTTAATGTGAAGCTTTCCTAACAATGACAGATGGCGTATTTGAATTTGTCTTCAACCATTGTGATCATGGATAAACTTACATGCATACAATACATTTTGAAACCATTTTTTACTTAATTACAAATTATAACATGTATAGTTACGAAGTTTTTGTAAACGTTTCAACTGTTAAATTCACTGAACATTTATTTTCAATTTTGTTTTACGTCCTCGAAAACGCAAACATTGTTATATGTATCCAGTGACGCATTATTATACACCCGACACACGAAGTTTGAAGGGTGTATATTGGAGTCACCCTGTGGTCGGACTGTCCGGAGAATAACTTTAAAATTACTAGATGGACTTTAATAAAACTTCAGACAATGATACAACACAGTGAGAGAAAGTAAACAAGAACCATAACTCGACTTTAACGAATTATAGAGTTATTGCCCCTTGTTACTTTTTCTTGTCCAAAGAATAACTCTAAAAATACTCGATGGAATCTAATTAATCTTCATACAATAGTAGAGCACAATGAGAGGAAGTGCAGTGTACAAGAGCCATAACTCTTTTTTACATAATTACAGAGTGTTTTTGTAAACGTTTCAACTGTTAAATTCACTGAACATTTATTTTCAATTTTGTTTTACGTCCTCGAAAACGCAAACATTGTTATATGTATCCAGTGACGCATTATTATACACCCGACACACGAAGTTTGAAGGGTGTATATTGGAGTCACCCTGTGGTCGGACTGTCCGGAGAATAACTTTAAAATTACTAGATGGACTTTAATAAAACTTCAGACAATGATACAACACAGTGAGAGAAAGTAAACAAGAACCATAACTCGACTTTAACGAATTATAGAGTTATTGCCCCTTGTTACTTTTTCTTGTCCAAAGAATAACTCTAAAAATACTCGATGGAATCTAATTAATCTTCATACAATAGTAGAGCACAATGAGAGGAAGTGCAGTGTACAAGAGCCATAACTCTTTTTTACATAATTACAGAGTTATTGCCCTTTGTTACTTTTTCTTGTCCGTAGAATAACTTTAAAACTACAAGATGAAATTTGTTAAAACTTCATACGATCATACAAGACATTGAGAGGAAGTGCAGTGTACAGAAACCATAACTTTAATTACAGAGTTATTGCCCTTTGTAACTTTTTCTTGTCCGGAGAATACTTTTAAAACTACAATATGGAATTTGATAAAACTTCATATGATGATACAACAAATTGAGAGGAAGTGCAGTGTACAGCAACCATAACTCTTTTTTACCTAAATTACAGAGTAGTTGCCCTTTGTTACTTTTTCTTGTCCGGAGAATACTTTAAAACTACAATATGGAATTTGATAAAACTTCATATGATGATACAACAAATTGAGAGGAAGTGCAGTGTACAGGAACCATGACTCTATTTTACCTAATTACAAAGTAGTTACTTTTTCTTGTTCGAAGAATAACTTAATAACTACTAGAAGGAATCTAATAAAGCTTCATACAATGGCAGAGCACAATGAGAGGAGTGCAGTGTACAAAAACCAAAACTCTAATTTACCTTATTACAGAGTTTTTGCCCTTTGTTACTTATCTTGTTCGAAGAATATCTTTAAAACTACAAGATGGAATTTAATAAAACTTCATACGATGATACAACACATTGAGAAGGAGTGCAGTGTTCAAGAACCATAACTCTAATTTAGCTAATTACAAAGTTATTGCCCTTTGTTACTTTTCCTTGTCCAGAGAATAACTTTAAAACTACAAGATGGAATTCATATGATGAAACAACACATAGAGAAGAAGTGCAGTGTACAGGAACCATAATTCTTTTTTTACCTAGTTACAGAGTTATTGCCCTTTGCTACTTGTTATTGTCCGGAGAATAACTTAAAAACTACGAGATGGAATCTAATGAAATTTCATACAATGGTAGAGCACAATGAGTGGAAGTGTGGTACACATGACAACTCTAATTTAGCTAATCACAGAGTTTTTGCCCCTTGTTACTTTTCATTGTGCGTAAAATAACTTTAAAACTACAAGATCAAATTTAATAAAACTTCATACGATGATTCAACACATTGAGAGTAAGTGCAGTGTTCAAGAACCATAACACTATTTTAGCTAATGACAGAGTTATTGCCCTTTGTTACTTTTTGTTGTCCGTAGAATGACTATCATTGCCCTTTCTCACCTTTTTCTTGTCCGGAGAATAACTTCTACAAGATGGAATTTAGGGTAGGGTTTCTAAATATTTCAATACCTTTCCTATCAGGGCGGCGTTCGGGGGTTAACAATCACATTCAGTGATAGTTCTTGTTTAAACTATACCAGGCAAACAGATTCCGAAAAAAAGCCAAACATCAACAAAACTTATCAAATAGAACAACGGTCAAACTCGATAGCAGATTAATTTTAATGATATGCATGTAAGTTACACAAAGCCTCTGAAACTCATCCAACATGAGTGATGCGCAGTTAACCATTTCCCTAGTGTAGAGGCATTTTAACACATCTGCAGCAGACGACTTTTGGAACAAGCAATTTCTCCTTTTGCCACAATGTTTTCAACTCTATTTAATAGTGGGAAAGGGTTAATAAATTAAGCACTAACAATTTTAGCGCAATATAACTTTACTCTGTCAGCGCTGAATTTCCTAATGTAGACTCTTCCATGTACACACTCGGGGGACTTCGGTTTCATGATATAGCAGTTTTGGAATATTTTTATAACTAAAAGGCAAACAATGCTGATTTACTATCTAGTTGACTGACCTGGATATGTATTGTTTCCAAAAACCTCAATAATTGTCTCGTTGGGCTTTTACGCCGTTTTCAACATAATTTCCAAATACCCGACGCTAACCACTAGGCCATGGCGGATTCCAAAAACCCAATAAAGCCATTGGCGCTGAAATAATTAAACAAACATATAAATCAAGATAGGAAGGAGCTCACATTGGCAGATACAACATCTATGCAAATTGTAACAAATTTGAACAATTAAGGACTATTAGTTTGAGCCAAACATACAGATATAACATCTATGCAAATTCGAACGAGTAAGGACTATTAGTTTGAGCCAAACATACATATACAACATCTATGCAAATTTGAACAATTAAGGACTATTAGTTTGAGCCGAACATACAGATATAACATCTATGCAAATTTGAACAATTAAGGACTATTAGTTTGAGCCGAACATAAAGATACAACATCTATGCAAATTTGAACAATTAATTCAGGCCTATTAGTTTGAGCCAAACATACAGATACAACATCTGTGCAAATTTGAACAATTAAGGACTATTAGTCTGAGCCAAACATACATATGCATATTCCCTTTTGCAGACGCATTTGACGTATCTGCAGCAGACAACTTTTGAAGACATTGTGCCAAAACGAGAAATTGCTTATCATGAATTGTTTTACTTTGGCCAAAACTGTTTCAATTCTATCCAATTATTTTACGTTCATTTATAGAAACGTTTTCATAGTTTTACCAAGATGTTGCATATTCGTTGTATATGGGAAATGGATTAACAAGCTTCTAGACTGAACGCAGTCGTTTCAATGAACATACTAATGTTTTGCAGTAACTTTTGCGGAAAGTAAGAAGTCAACTTTTATCATTTACTCGTTTATATTTTGTTATCGCCAACATTTGTGACATACAGCAGTGACAGCAGAGTATACCATAACCTTGTTCCCGATGTGAGTTATTTAATAGGACCAACAATGGCGACTAGGTTGGTCACATCGCCTTATATATCTCTATCGCTATCATGTATATAGTAAATCTACAACTCATTTTCGTCAACTCTGCAGCTGTCAACTTGTTGTTTCGAATCAACGCATACATAATGAAGCTACTGCTTCCGACAGCTGTTTCCATAAAATATATTCAAACAGCTCAATCTTTTATGTACACAACATACCTACTCCAGTTAAACAGTGATGTAAGTACTATCCCTTTTCCTCATGTAGACGCTTTCTGACGTCTCTGAAGCAGACGACTTTTGAAATCATAGTGGCAAATGGAGCAATTGCTCATTATGAGCAATTTCTTCATTCATCACAATGATTTCAACTCTGTTCAATAATCATTTTGTAGAGATTATCTATATTTTGGAATTGATAATTTCAAAGTCGTCTGCTGCAGATTTGTTATGTGTGGGAAAGGGCTATATTACTTTATGGCTTACGTGATTTGTATGAGCGATTGATCATGAAATAATTTCTAGAAGTGTGTTGCACTTACAGGAGGCTGACCTGGAAATATGTTTGTTTCATTCTGCATGTACTGCATCTATCTGCCTTTATAATATGTTTACAATGTTCGTAGACTTACAGTATGTATAAAGGGAAAATACATACGATGCAATACATTAAAAGCCAATTTAAAACATTTTCAGCTTCGATTTTCAATTATATGACCAGATAGAAAAACAATGTTCGTGGCATGTTTAACCAGTATAGATCTAAATGAATCCGCGTATCCCAGTCTGATCTTGTTTGTGTCTGTGACAGCCTTATGTACAGGAGAAACAATGTATCTGAAGTCCCCATGATAGAGGACTTAAATGAAACAAAATAAAAAGCGTTCAATGAGGAAAAGGATGGCCAATGCACACTAGAGACATGCACTCATGCAGCCATCTGAGCACATTTAGAAAGATAAGAGTGTATATATACAAACACCTACGTATGCCATATGTGAGCACTTGTGTCAAACCATACACACATAATTATAACTGTACACATTATACTTTCAATTTCATTGAAATATCTACATCTTATCTTTAATTTATAAATACTTATAACATTTCCAAATTGAATGGAGAAACATTGCAACAACCTTGTAGAAGGAATCATATGTGCCTTGCTCTACATTATTTAAGATTGGTTTCAAACCAAATAGAGCAAGAACATAGTCATTGCCTTTAAACGATACTACTGATTTAAAAACAGTTCTACCAAACTTGGATAAAATTCTTTGTAGAAAAGAGATAGTACACGATGCAGTTAATCAGGATATGTTCCGTAAGACTTGTTATAATATTGTTACAGCCAAAACGTGTGTATTGGAAAACATTGGTATAAGCTGTATGTGCAATTAGCTGAGCGATAGAAAAACAAGCACTTAACATATTCGTATTGCGTTTAGCGTAATCCCATACCGGACTAAATGTTAATTTTGGTTTTAATTGTCTATATAAGACAAATGGCGATGAAGATGTTGATATATATTTCATTCTCCAACAAAATGATTTATAATTTTCCTATCAATATAATGTTTCCAAATATGTTTACTTGGGAAAACTCCATTCTCTAATAGTCTTGTAATACATTATAAATGTCATATTTACGTAGAATACATACAATATCTGAAACAAATCCGGAATCGTGGTTACCATTAACAAAAGAACATAGACGAAATAAAAATAAACGTTTTGTTGCACAGTCCCTCTCTAAGCGACAAAGTTGACCAAGAAAGGTGACCTTTCTCTGCTCTATTACAGCCATGATAGGGAGAGCACAAATAAGACCAAGGACAATATCTGTTCTTGATCTCACCTCTTAACCCTGGAGTTGCTTTAGACAGAGTCTGTGCGATCTCTCTATGGACAAAGTATCCCGATCAGAAAGAGACTGTAACAATTCACATCCGAAAAGAGCTCTTGGGATAACAATTGATTTATAAATGTTATAGCTAGGTAAGGGATTAAGACCATTTACATGTAACCCTTCTTTAATGGGTCCAAAGAAAGCACCCTTTAGTTTTCTATCTGTTTGCTTAACTGTGAGAGAAGGATTGTTATTGTCATTGCAAATGATACTTTTAAAAATGGTTATATTCCTCCTTCTCGCAGATGGCATTGCTACCAACAACCCAGGGCCGAGAACTGCGTTTACATATACGCTCGGATTCATTGAAAGTGACCCACGGCACATTTGTCGGAATTGTATTGATATCTCCAGAGACAAGAATACATATCACACATGGGTATCATTTCCTGTAAGGCTTTCCTCGACAAAGAGAGAAGGGTCATGTCGTCTGCAAAATACAGGGCATAAAAATGAGACCCTTTAACTTGAAAACCTAATTTGCTGTTAACTAATTGGTCAAGTAGTGAGTTTATATATACCAGGTACATGAAATGTGACCAGACCCCGCCTTGTCTGGTACCCTGTATAACAGGGAACCATTCAGAATAATAACCATTATACATTACACAACTATACATTTTGGAGTGCATTGCAATGAGTGTTTTTAAAAGTTTAGGACAAACCCCGATATCATTCATCTTGTAAAAAAGACCATCGTGCCATACTCGATCAAAAGCTTGACGAGCACAAATAACTTACTAGTGTTCTCTTTACAAAAACTTATACTATCTTTGAGAATGAAGGATGTCATAGGACTGCCCATGTTTGACTGAAACCCACCCTGGAGAAAGTGTATCGGTTTGTTTATTGACTTTTGTAAACGACGAAGTAAAACTTTCTTATACAATTTAAGAATAGAGGACGAAAGGGTAATAGCCCGATAACTATTAGATTCATTTTTTGGTTTACTAGCAACTTTGTATAATGTTAATATAGTACCACGCTTTAGTGCTGTATGAACATAACTATAACAATACATTAAGTCAAATAAAAACGTTAAGTTATGTATTACCATAAAACCACCATGAACAAGGTGTTCATTACATACACGGTCAATACCACACATTTTGCCAGTTTTTATTGTAGATAATGCAGACAGCACCTCATCTTGAGAAATGTGGTCTCGTTCAATTATAATAGACTCTTCCTTCAATCTGTTAGTTGTATTTGTAATGATGTTATAGTGTGTGGTATCATACGTGTTGCATTCAGTATCTGCGTAGAGGGAAGCAAAGTACCGACCCCGTTCATAGCAAATTGATTCAGGGTCTCGAACAACAACTCCCTCAAATTTAACTTCACTGGAAGCATTTATATGTGCTGTTTTGCTTTTTCTATTAAATAACCTCCAAACGAATGGACTATCTATACCAGATGCATTATCGATATCATCATTAACTTTTTGTAAGTAAACAAGTTAATTTTCTCTATTTGACTTTCGAAATACTCGTTTACCTTCCTTATAATCTTTGTATGTTAAGAATGTATTACCTCTTGGCCTGCCCGAATCAATCCAAGCCCTACGTTTGCATCTCATAACCGCATGTGATTGTCTGAGACTGGCAGACCAATATGGTTTTAAGTATGAGCGGACATTTGAATGGGGAAGATGATCTGTGGAGACTTTGGTGATATCTGTCGAAATGCACTGGTATAGATTGTCTATAAAACCGAATATATCATTAACTGGTAAATGGTCTACACTGTCTTTAAGACGACTTCTGAGATTAAGTTCATAATTGAGAAGTTGTTCTTCGTACACCCTGTGCCATTTAACCGACATATCAAGACATGGTGTAACGTATTCATAACATATTAATTCAATGTTAAATACTATTAGACGGTGGGATGAGACATTAATACAATAATCGTCCAGTATCATACAATATTTAATGAAATACGATAGCTCATCAGAAACAATGACATGATCGATCAAAGATGAAGAGCTTTTATTATACGAAACATAGCTCGAGTCTGCACCGGAACACATTTGAGAAGTTGTTATATTAAACAGATTGAAAAGAGATGTTAATTCGCACAGTGCGGACCCTCTACCATCGATAGGCTTAATAAAGGTGTTACCGTTCAAATGCACATTAAAATCGCCCATCAATATGACTTCGCCTCTTTGTGAGTACAAACTAATCAAATCATGCAAAATCTCCAAATGCTCACGATAACGAATAATGCTATGATTAGAGCTCGGCAAATATACCTGTATGATATACATGTAGGAGTCACGTGACATCCGTACCTGCACACCCATGATCCTGTTACAGTCTATACACAGAGGCGAAATCATATGGTTTAACTTCCTATTCCACATCAAAGCAATGCCACCCTTTCCAACTTTTCTGTTGCTGTACATATTAAGATCAGAATCGCATACACCCTTCCCATTTAAAGATGGATGTATGCTATTCAGAAATACAAATCAGACGGAAATAACCAATGCTCGGAAATACCGCATATATCAATTGATTCAGAGTCAAGGACATTACTGAGATAATAAGCACTGGACATAAGGCCAGTGACATTCCATGTACATACATTTAAATTAATCATTTTTTAAAAGTAATTTCACAACAACATTAAAAATGTATATAATACGTGGTTCAACAATATAGGAATGACCGAAACACCCGAAACAGTCACGGGGTTTGTATAAGTTGTATTTATAAACAAAGCGGATATAGCTATTCAATAAAGTCTTCTTGCTAAAAACAGTGATTAGCACTGAATAACTGGACAGAGTTAAATAAACACAAAATGCAATGATACACGTATTGTGAAAACATGTCTGTACAATCGTTCATGCCAAAAACCAAAAGAGCAGTATGCTCAACAGTCTGATCAGAAGGAAAATGCAAAGACAACCTGTTGCATACAACAAATAATTGTATTCAGTATCCATTACTATCTTCGTAAAACTGTAACATAACATTGAAAGTAAAGAAATTGAATCGTCATCAGCGTATTGATTCGCAACGCGATCACCACCGTTGTCAAAACCACCCTCAAAAGTGTTATTGTATTTGATCGATAATGTGTATTATTATAATTTTGAGTGTGTCTATCACTCGATTGTTTGTTGTATTGTGCTTTTTGGGGCTTAACACGTAGCTTTTGGTATCTATTTTTTGTTACCCATGCGCGGCAAGTTATTGCTTTCGGCCAAAATCCTTCTTCTGTTAACAAATGACTGTTTGGTACTTCAACATTTAAACGAATGATTACAGAATATTTATTTCTCAGTGGAAACATTCTTAACATAGTCACTTTAATTCCATAGCTTGAAACCAATTTGGTTATCAGATCAGATTTAATATTGGATTTGAAGCCACCTAGGTAAAACCGTTTAGTTTTACGTACTATGAATTCTTCAAATTCGTCGTATACGGCATTGTTTTGCTTTTGCTCCGTTAATGGATTCTGATGCAAGGGTTTATCATGCTCGGCCTCTGATTCACGATTGAACTGTGGTGTTTTAAAATGACATGTACTAATCTGGACAGGTATTTTCTTTGGTGTATTCTCTGACACTCCCGTCTTTGGGGGACGTTTATCATTTCTAAAACCAGTTTGAGCTGAGTTGCTGGCATCTTCGCAAGCAAAGG
The DNA here is from genome assembly GCA_031761405.1 of Serripes groenlandicus. Lineage (NCBI taxonomy): Eukaryota > Metazoa > Mollusca > Bivalvia > Cardiida > Cardiidae > Serripes > Serripes groenlandicus. The sequence continues at coordinate 63,145,403 of JASEVX010000009.1, read as the reverse complement.
GTAATTTGTCCATTACATTATCATAATCACCCTTGGCTGACGGCTTCTTTAAATTTGAATTTCCCGCTCTGCCACCTAGCGGTTGCATAAATACACATCCCAATTCGGAAACGTTCATCGTCCAATAGAATGATCGGTAACAAACGTCGTCGGTTTTCTGTTAATATGCCGACTGCTTCGCTTCAGGCCTCGTCGCTTACAACCTCGAAATACGAAGAAGTAAACAGTTTTATCATATTTCAATTAATAAGCTTTGAAAGAAAATTAATCATTGCAATTATCATGTAAATTCCTCAGCATATGTTAAATTAGGGTTTTATCATTGAACTTGTGTATCTGTTATTCTGGCCTAAATACACGTTTAGCAGTCTACAATTCTTAAGTTGACAACAAGGTTTATAGAAAGACTATGTCTCCAATGTTGTTGTAGATCTATCCATACCTGCAGTCAAATAATTTTCAGCCGAGTCCCGGTAGCTCAGTCGGTAGCAATGCGGGATATCAATCCGTGGGTTGTGAGTTCGAATCCCTGCTTGGCCAACTTTCTTTCCGACAATTGACAAAAGTCAATGAATGCGACATGCGTCATTCGTCTTCCACCAATGGGCAAAGTCTATGTGGAAAAGCAGCCAGTTGCTTGGGAAGATTGTTGTGTGGAGTACTGGTGTGAGAAAACCAGGAAATGCTTGAGTAGGTAAACTGGCCGCCATGATATAACCGAGAAAATGTTAAAAAAAACGAAATTAAACCCCAATCAATCAATCGAATAATTTTCACAATATAATGAAATCTCAACAAGTGATGTGGTTTGATCCTTGGACTGACAAAAAACTACAAAGACTGTTCAAGCTTTCAAGACTGTTCAAGCTATATTACTTCGGAGCTCTAGTTTTTTTTTTGTATCTGATTGAGATAAGATTTAATGATTATAAGTTGAAATAAATATAGATTAAATTCATATTTGCTTGCATGAAAATGAAAATAATAAATGTAGGTCATTTCAATGATCTGACCAGTTCAACAGAAGGGAATCAAGATCCATTACCAGCAGCCATTTATATCCCAAAGCCTAAAATTTGTCGTCCAAGGGCAGGAAAAAGAAGACGCCTGAAATTTGCCAGTCCTGAGTAAGTTTGTCATGTTGTACACATGTAATTTATACACATCCTTTCTTTATAAGATAAGATAAGATAAGAAATTGTTTATTAAAGTGACATGTGTGAAACATATTATGATTAACAGTATTATATAAAAAACAAAAATGATCACACCCGGCCCTTTGGGCCTATAAGTCACCTATATGTGTATACGTATATACATATTTACATATAATGAGATAAAGTCATAACACATCATATTATTTATAATCCGCAATCGCTAAGTTTAATATCAGATGTTTTCAGAGAAACTTGCTGAATGTAGACACTTTGAAAACGTCGTAATCAAATGAGTCTGCATTTTCCTTAAGCAGCGACTATAAGAAAACTACCCTTTCACAGTGAAGAACTCTACGGTATGTTCATAAGTTATGCGGTGTTTTCAGACGTAGTTGCTCCCTTGGTTATAATAAGTTGAGAGCTATGTGCTGTTTTCAATACACATAAAAACGTTGTCGTTAAACGCGAGAGCCAATTTCATTTCAACGAAAACGAAATAGGTTTTCGCGGTTAATCAATGAGGCATGACGTGTTTTCGCAAGACAGGTTTCTATTTCAGAGTCTAATACAGGTAAACACCAATCAGATTAGTTATGATACATGGCTGATCTTCTCTTTCGATAACCCTTTACAATAAATTTAGCGCATTTTCGAGGATGATTGTTCATAAGGTATATCATTTTATGATGATCCCTTAACTGGTTAAATGTAGCATCATTGAATTGGTCTTCAAATATTTCTAAACGAATATGTTTATAAAATTCACAGTTTATTAGAAAATGAGTTTCATCTTCAACTGAATCTGTTTCGCACATATTACAAAGTCGTTCCTCGGGGTGCTCTCCAATATATCGCCCTGTCTCGAATTCTAAGGGGGAGAATCCCACACCTAAATTGGGCTAGCATTGAACGCTCACATTTTGTCAGATTAAACATAACATAACTCTCAGTTATGAATTCGGTCTTAAACTTGATGTATGTTCTTAGTTTCGGGACATTTTGCACACTATCTACCCATACGCTACTATAATAAAGGTGTATTTTATCTTTTACTGTTTTCATGTTTATTGTGGTTTTATTGTCGTAGAAGGTTATTAAGTCAAGTTTGTTTAGCACATCTTTTAATTCACTGCACCAATTATTACGACACAGTCTATAGTCCCTATTAAATATAACCTTTGTGAGTCTGTTCTCATCGAATTTTACCAATCTGTTCCAGTATCGAATCAGGCTTATATGAAAGTGAACTGAGATAACATGCATAGTAATTTTGAGGGAATTGATTGATTGAGGTGTAGCAGAAAAATTCCAAATCATTTCAGCAAAAATATCTCCATAAAATTAAATCTAGGTATAATTATTGAATATAGTCCTGAGAAAATATTGAAACAAAATGGAGAAATAGTTCATTATCACTTTTATCACAATGGTTTGAAGAGTCATCTTCCGCAGATATACAAGTTATGTAATCAACTACCAAGCCCACATTGGATTATAACAGACAAGCATACTTTATTTACATGCTTCAATTTGATGCATGGACATATTAGTAGATAATTTGTGGAATGACTTCTTCACACAGACTGTATTCATGTATTTAACCTTTCCACATACAACAAATACGCAGCAGATGATATTGAAACTAGAATTGGGAAAAAAATATAAATAAAAGTATAATCAAGGAATACATTATATAGTTTAAACACTGTGAACAAAGGAGAAAGTGTTATTAAAAAGAAATTGTTAATTTTGCAACAATGTTTTCAAATGCCATCTACTGAATGAGCTTGCAAGTGGGAAAGTCTTAAAATGGAATCAATATATGACATTTTGAGGGTTTTTAACTATGTTTCTGTTAACATGATTATACAAAAAGGGCTATTTGTAGGTGACACTCAACTTATATTATGTACATTTAATCTAGGAGCATTATCACATTTCCATATATGCCACACAACACATTAAGCACATTTTCTAATCTCCTATAAAACATATATATAATTTAAGTTTGTTTATGTTATTGTAGATACTACCTGTTTTAAAAACAAAGGTAGTTAAAATGCATCTGAGATGAAAATTTATGTTATTGAAGAAAATGCTTAATTAATGAAATAAGTTACAACCTTAATAACAGAATCATTTAAGGCATTTTGGATTGCTTTTATTAAATTTTATTCCACTTTTCTAAGATTATTCTAGATTACATGGGCCAAACATAATTGAGGCACCATTTCAGGTATTTTGTCAATACATAATCTATAATTATGGAAATATACTTTAAATAAATTATCATTTATTCTTCTCCAACATAAGAGACTGAGTGTAATATTTGGAGTTGATATTTGAAAACACTATATGGTAAATTTTCTTTAACCCTTTCCCAAATGCAACAAATCTGCAACAGAAGACTTCTGGTCAAAAATATGCATACTCTCCATAAAAGAAATGACAATATTTGAATAGAAAAACATAATGAAGAAAGGAGAAATTAATCATAATGAGCACTCCTTTTCCTTTATTGTATTCAAAAGTCATCTACTGTCAAAAGGGTTTGTAAGTGGGAAAGGGTTAATGGATGAATAACAAATGTTTTCTGTCTTGTCAAATTGTTTGCAGCAGAAGACACTTGAACATATTTCCATAAAGGGGACATTGCTTATGATGGTCAATTTTAATTCCAATATTGTTTTCTACTCTATGATATATTATGAGCTAATTAATTTCATCCCTTTCCCTCATAGGTCTGCACCAGATGACTTTGAAAACGTCTATGCAAAAGTACAGAAAATCCCTTTAAATGAAAGAACAATTATTGAATAGAGTTGAAAACATGGCGACAAAAGGAGAAATTACTCATATTGAGCAATTTCTTCTTTTGTCGCCATGTTTTCAATAAGCTGTCTGCATCTATATGAATGAAAAGAGGGTAAAGGAGATTTCAGACTTTTTCTAATGGGGGTTTTCTCAATTTTGTATACTGCAAATTTGATTTATTTTGGAAAACCTTAAATTTATACAAATAAATGTACTAAAATAATGTTATTCTCACTACATCCAAATACAAAGAATTGCATAAGTAAACAACGAAACAACAGGAGAGGTTTAATTTCCTCTGTTGTTCCATTGTTTACTTCTTGCACATGCTTATAGGGAAAATTACAGTTGTGTTCAATTCTGTGTCTGATATATAAATTATAAAAAGAACATCTGTTGACAACAATTCTCATCAATGTACAGTCTTTGAATAAACAAATCTGTCTTTGTATACATAATACATTATATAAACCAAACAACATGAATCATCAGCAGCTGCTGCTGTCCTTATACAAGTTTTGCAATATTTCCTTGTAAAATCTTTTTTCTTTCCTGGAACCACACTGGACACTAGTTTTCTCATCATTTTTAGCTCTACTGGCCAAAGGCCAGAAGGGCTTATGTCGTGGCGATTCGTCCGTCGTCCGCGTGTGCGTGCGTCCGTCCGTCCGTAAACAATTTCTTGTTAACACGATACAGTCTTCACTTTTGATTGTATCTCAACCAAACTTATACAGTAGTTAGATATCCATGAGAGCTCGGTTCCTTTCGAAATCAACAGGAGAGGTTTAATTTCCTCTGTTGTTCCATTGTTTACTTCTTGCACATGCTTATAGGGAAAATTACAGTTGTGTTCAATTCTGTGTCTGATATATAAATTATAAAAAGAACATCTGTTGACAACAATTCTCATCAATGTACAGTCTTTGAATAAACAAATCTGTCTTTGTATACATAATACATTAACCAAACAACATGAATCATCAGCAGCTGCTGCTGTCCTTATACAATTTTTGCAATATTTCCTTGTAAAATCTCTTTTTATGCCCCCACGGAATCTCCGATTCGGGGGGCATATAGTTTTTGGCCTGTCTGTTGGTCTGTCTGTCTGTTGGTCTGTCTGTTGGTCTGTCTGTCTGCACAAAAAAAACTTTAACCTTGGCCATTACTTTTGAACCATAACAGGTACGGCTACCATATTTCACATGTGTATTCCTTGTGACATGACCTTTCTGTCAGTACCAAAATTTTTGACCTTGCAACCTTGACCTTTGACCTAGAGGTTGCCATTCTCGAAAAAAACTTTAACCTTGGACATTACTTTTGAACCATAACAGATACGGCTACCATATTTCACATGTGTATTCCTTGTGACATGACCTTTCTGTCAGTACCAACATTTTTGACCTTGCGACCTTGACCTTTGACCTAGATGTTGCCATACTAAAAAAAAACTTTAACCTTGGCCATTTCTTTTGAACCATAACAGGTACGGCTACCATATTTCACATGTGTATTCCTTGTGACATGACCTTTCTGTCAGTACCAACATTTTTGACCTTGCGACCTTGACCTTTGACCTAGATGTTGCCATTCTCGAAAAAAACTTTAACCTTGGCCATTACTTTTGAACCATAACAGATACGGCTACCATATTTCACATGTGTATTCCTTGTGACTTGACCTTTCTGTCAGTACCAACATTTTTCACCTTGCGACCTTGACCTTGACCTAGATGTTGCCATTCTCGAAAAAAACTTTAACCTTGGCCATTTCTTTTGAACCATAACAGGTATGGCTACCATATTTCACATGTGTATTCCTTGTGACATGACCTTTCTGTCAGTACCTTGCGACCTTGACCTTGACCTAGATGTTGCCATTCTCGAAAAAAACTTTAACCTTGGCCATTACTTTTGAACCATAACAGGTATGGCTACCATATTTCACATGTCAGTACCAACATTTTTGGCCTTGCGACCTTGACCTTTGACCTAGATGTTGCCATTCTCGAAAAAAACTTTAACCTTGGCCATTACTTTTGAACCATAACAGATACGGCTACCATATTTCACATGTGTATTCCTTGTGACATGACCTTTCTGTCAGTACCAACATTTTTGACCTTGCGACCTTTACCTTTGACCTAGATGTTGCCATTCTCAATTTTTTTTTTAACCTTCCCCACTACTTTTGAACAATAACAGGTAATGCTACCATATTTCACATGTGTATACCTTGCGACCTTGACCTTTGACCTAGATGTTGCCATTGGGGGGCATCAGTGTTTCACAAACACATTTTGTTTCTTTCCTGGAACCACACTGGACACTAGTTTTCTCATCATTTTTAGCTCTACTGGCCAAAGGCCAGAAGGGCTTATGTCGTGGCGATTCATCCGTCGTCCGTCCGTCTGTCCGTCCGTAAACAATTTCTTGTTAACATGATACAGTCTTCACTTTTGATTGTATCCCAACCAAACTTATACAGTAGTTAGAAATCCATGAGAGCTCGGTTCCTTCCGAAAACCAGCCAGATCTGCCCATGCATGACTGGATTATGGCCCTTGAAATGGTCAAAATTGCTATAATAGAGCTTGTTAACACGATAGTCTTTATTTTTTATTGTATCTCAACCAAACTTATACAGTAGTTAGATATCCATGAGAGCTTGATTCCTTTCGAAAACAAGCAAGATCCACCCCATGCATGACTGAATTATGGCCCTTGAAATTGTCAAAATTGCTATAATAGGGCTTGTTAACATGATACAGTCCTTATTTTTGATTGTATCTCAATCAAACTTATACAGTAGTTAGATATCCACGAGAGTTTGGTTCATTTCTAAAAAAACGGCCAGATCTACCCATGCATGGCTGGATTATGGCCCTTGAAATTGTCAAAATTGCTATAATACAGCTTGTGAACACAATAGAGCTTCCATTTACTATCTGATCTTCACCAAACTTAGATGGTATTTGAATATTGATGACATATTGGTTCCTTTTGAAACAAGCCAGATCAATGCCAGTAGAGCATATGCCCTCATGGGCCTCTTGTTTTATTGCATACAGACTTGCACATTTTGGGAAGAGAGCTAGTGTCAAGTGTTTGCTGTTGGGATTATGGCAGTCTCAGGTCTCACATATAGTGCCAACCTGCCTACATAGTTTTTTGCCAGTAATACAATCAGTTGATACTGTATATCAAACTTTATCAATGATAATAATACAAGTTAATTTGATAATGTTTAAATATTTTTGGTTAACCCATGACCTGACCTATATGTGTAATTTTTGAAGTTATGTGATGCAGATTTATTCATTTTATTGTATATTGGAAAGGGTCATACAGGTTATGGGTTGGATCACTATAGTTAAAAAATATATCATAATTACCCATACATAATAAATATTTATTTACTTCAGGTGTACTTCCAATGGATATGGTTGTTCTGAAGTCAGAAGACCACAATCTTCAGAGTAAGCTTGACAGATGTGCATTGTGACTTCTTACACAAGTTTAAACCCAGGAACTAAGCACAAAGCTTGTATTTTTCATTGCAAGTCAGAGGAATTTGGGATAATGAAAGAATCTCATTTGTCATTCTCCTTTTCTCACAATGCTCTCAAAGTATGTACCAAATACAATGCTCATCCTTTTTTGAAAACATCATCAGAAGAATAGGGACACATGTTGATAGAGCATAGAATTAAACAATGGATCTGATGTCTTATCTTGACTTTTTCAAAATGAAAATAAGAGTATGACAATTTGTTAACAAACTTGTATAAAATGTTTGCAATGAAGAAAACGTTTGGAGACATATTGAAATTATTAACCTTTTCCAACATACAACTAAATTGCACCAGACAAATGAAAACAAATGAACAATAATATGTACAACCTTTGAACCAGGAAGTGTAAGTCCTTCAAAAAAGAGTTCAAAACACTGTGGCAAAAGGAGAAACAACTCATCATGAGCAATTTCTAATATTGCCATAATGTTCTCAAAAGTTGTCTGCTGGAGAGGCTTCAGGAGGTTTAATATCTTGTACATGTAATTCATTGAAATAATATGAGAAATAAAAAATCATAAAGAAATACATTTGTTAACTTGGATATATATGATTGTTTTCAAAATATATTGTCAATATATTACCCCTAAGAAAGTGTATAACCTGAGGCAAATGACTTGCCTGTGCATCCACGCTAAGGACTCAATTGGATACCGATTTACATAATTTGTACCTTCTTCTATGACCAATTTCTAACAGTGCTGAGTGCGATCAGATGTAAACAAATCATTTTACACCGGTCTGGGACGTAATGGTTTTTTTTTTTTGGAGAGCCTTACTGAAATCTTCTGGGAAAAGGTGGAATTTGTAAAATGAGCAGTTTAAGGCAAACCAACCTTCATGTCATTTTAACAAGTGTACATAAAGATCCATGTTAAAGGATCAAAATGGTTACCGGTACAGTTTCCTGTGACTTTTTATGACTAAATGGGGAACGGCCAAGAATGGTTATGCACAGGTTAATCCAGATATTCATTGGCATCCACATACCTAAAGCTTTGTTTCCAAAGTTGATTGGTTGGGGTTAAACGCCGTTTTCAACAATTTTATCAAGGCGGCCAGTTCATCTACTCACATGTTTTCTGGATTTCTCATACCAGTTCTCCACACAACATACTTTCCAAGCAACTGGCTGCTTTTCCACATAGACTATTAGCCCATTGGTGAATGACACTTGTCACAGTGACTTGTCAAACGTCAGAAAGAATGTTGCCCAAGCTGGGGTTCGAACTCACGACCCCTGGACAATAAAATAATGATAAAGCATGAAAAATAGTCAATTTCTTGCTGGTTTATTTATTGCGTCTACCAGTGTAGCAATTGAATTTGAATATAGTAGGCAAAGTGAATAGAAGAAAAAGTACCATTCATTTTATTGAATTAAAATCTGAACTAAAAATCTTAACCTTTTCTCAGAGACCTAAAGTAATGATGTTATTATAGGTCTTTGCCTTATCTACAGGATTTTTATTTTGGAAATGTCTTTATCAGGTAAAGGGTTAGATAGAAGTTCTTTGTAAACAATCCCTGATTTCATTTTCAGATTGTTACAATTTTAAATCGTCCATATAATAGTGCAAACTTGAAAACAGTCTACGCGAAAGTCGTCAGTCCTGACTGACAAAAATTCATTCGGACTGACAAAATTTCAGGCAATAATTGGTTGAACAAAGAGAAAAATGTATGAAAAATTAGCTTTCGTACTGCAAGGTTTCAAAAGATTTCGTATAGTCTGCTATATATATATATAGAGGCTATTTATAGTAACACGATATTTTATCGTCGATATAGTGTGGTCTACTTTACTGTTTTTACTCAAAATGATAATGAATAATATTATTTTCTCTTACAATGCTAGACAAGAACATAGCGCATAAAAAACTCTTGTCTGAGGAAATGTCAACACTGACAGTATGCGGTTTCTCCGGCTCCGTAACACTTCGCTGTTGTAATACAATGTTGTCATCCATAACCATTTCGACAGCATGAAAATACATTTCGCTAAAATACTTTAAGTCTTGTTGTTTTAGTTTTAACGAAATAGTACTGTATTAATAGCGAAAAACCAGGTGGGACGTGCGTTAAATTTTCAATACGATACACCACTTTCGCCGACACCATCTTGTTTGTCTAACTTAACGACGGTTATTATGGTGCTTGGGGCTCAACACAAAAAGTTGTAGAGTCAATTGTAAAGAGACATTAGATGTGGCGAAAGGGATTTCTACTCTTTTTAATTAGATCTACGTCGCAAATACGGCATTTTCGACCAACTCCCGAGTTACTACGGAAGCGGCGGCCATAATTGTTGTAACTAACAAGGTTTTGTTACATGGCATTTCATTGGATGCGTAAAACTTTCTACGCATCCAATCAAATTGCAGAGCGGGCATTTCAATTTATAAAGAGGCCGTCCGCCAAGGGTACTTATGGGAATGCTAATGTACGAAGTAGCCTTGGCTAGCGAAGATGAGTTGCTGGTAGAATCCTTATTTGTCATCGCATCACTATAGGACTTAATCCGAAGTTGATTCTCTTTATTGAGTGTGTTTTGATGTGGGTACTTTGAACCCGTAGATAATCGCGATTGATCACACACACCTTTATCATGACATTGATCCCTATACACTAATTCACTATAGGACTCTTTTCCAATATGGTTTACCGGAATGGGTGTGTTTGGTTATGAGTACTTTGAGCCCGCAGAGCTGTGTGTACGAGTATAAGAACCTGTATCACCACGTTGATCGCCATAGACTCAATCCTTATAGGTCTTTTTCAATTCATGATACACTTGCTTAGGTTTATTTTGTTGTTGTTGCTCAGGACCCGTAGAGATGCGCGATTGACTACGAACAACCTTATCGTGAACTTAATCACTATACACTAAATCACTATAGGGCATTTTTCCAATATTGTTTAGGGGATTTGATGTTGTTTGTTGTGGGTACTCTGTTCTTAATACTTCACAATACCTGTTACATCAATCATCATTCACAGCGATTGGTGAGCACGTGATAACGGTCGATGTAGATGGAGACTGACCTATTGCCAAGCCGACAGACGCGGCATGAAAAACGGCTTCTTCTGCAGAAACGGATTGAACTGTTTTGACTAGATCATATCATTTTGACTCAATTGTTTGTCGAATCTACGTTGGATACTTTTAATACAAGCATTTAAATCTTTAAACATGGTTTCGCATTGATCACTGTCATTTTTAACCTCATCCGTAAGTGATTTGACACTGGATTTAAAACTATATATTCCCGAACTTTTGCAATTTTCTCACTCGTGTCCTTTCTTAAAGACATTATGTCTTTCATAACGGCGCTTAATTCATCAGATACTTTACTTACTGACGAGTTCTTCACTTCCTTAAGCTTAATGATGTCCGCCTGGCATTGCATTTTAACTGTTTTTTAATAAGTCAATTTCACTCATGTAGTGACTAACTTCATGGTTTGAGAGGGTACTATTACTATCCACATTATGTTTTTTCGGTAAACTCATAACATCTTTCATTGCGTCATAGGGAGCACCTTCAACTACAGACACTAAAGTATAAATGTCACCAGCAAGCTTGTATGGCAAATTTTCGCCGTTCGCCCTATTTTTCCGCCTTTTAGCCTGAATCTTAGTAATAAAAGGATAACCTTCATAATTTCTGCATGCTTCTAATGCCGCTTAACGTATTTCTTCCAATCAATCTTCTCTACTAGCCGCTTCCGCTATCATCTTCATAAATTTGCGATTAATGAAATCCTGATAAGCTTTGCATTTGTTCAGCCTGGTCAGGATCGCTCTTGTCCATTCAGTTTTGCATTCATCCTGAGAATGAACACCTGAACATGTTGCTATCTATTTATCCCAAGTGCCATGTGTTCACCAACTGACGAACCAAGTGTTATTTTGATTATAAAAAAATCTTAAATCTTCTTATACAATTCAATACAATATGCTTGTATTGTAATATAGGGTTCCGGCCCACTATACACATACATAACATACATACATAACACACACATCAATGTTTGAGAGCAACTCACAATATACACAATGTTGACAACAATTCTTAATACGGACAATTAATGTAGATATATAATAGTTATTTACCAAGGATCATACTGAATTATATTAGTGTCATATATATGCACTTATTTCCTTCAAATTAATGCAATTTAATATTTTCTATTTAAATGATTTGTTCTTTTGAAGTATTTTCATATATCAGTTATTAGAAGATGTTTTCGAATAAGTCTTTTTTCAAATGCAAATGTCAGATATCTAGCAAGTTTATGAATAAAAAGTTTTGTTTTAACATTGCATTATCGTATTAAACAGATGTTTTGTTGGTAAATTATTATTCCAATCGTGTGGAAAGTAACGTTTTCTTAAGTTACCATATAACGGACATATCAATACAAAATGTAAATCGTCTTCAATAATGTAGGTATTTCTATTTAAACAATAAGTACAAATTCTAAACATTTTCTCAATATTGTCATGGCGTCCTTTTCCTATAGCTAAACTGTGGTTAGAGCATCTAAAATGTGTTCGTCGATATATATATATAAGGCATGTCAATCGTTAGGTATTTTTCAGTGTCCAATAATGATTTGAAATATTTTTAGTAATAAGCTTTTGAAGAGCTTTGGTTTCAAGTTTGCTGATGTTATTTGTTAAAAATCATTCAACAATGTATTCAGTTATACAACACAGACAGAGTTGCTAGCTCTGTCAACTGAATCCGTAGCTTTCGTAGTACTACCCAAACAACCAATAATACTAAAGGGTGGGTTGACTATTGTCAATTGAGAATTGGTAGTGAACCGACAGGAACTCGGATATCCAGATCTGTATGAGGTCGGTAAAATCACAAACCACACAGGTTTTAGTTAATCGGATAAATTTGAAATAAGGCCTCGTTAAACGATTACTATCAGAAAAGCCAAATCTAAATACATGCAATTCATTTACTTCGATATAGTAGATCTAGATTGAATTTACTTTTCGGATTTGTGTAAGCAATCGATGCACCCGTTGGCATTCACATGATCATCTAGATTCGTAGAAATATTTTTCGAGTAGCACAGGAAATAAGACTCCAACAATATGTCAGTCATGTACATGTGTGCGTATTACAGCACGACCCTGACATCTTGTTCAAAACGTTGTGCTTTAAAATGCACCATCATTAATGTAGTACTGCTTTAAAATGCACCATCATTTAATGTAGTACTGCTTTACAGGTGAAGTTATACGTTGAATGGCTTTAAAAGTACTCAAGTCATTTTGATATAAACAAAGTAAAAATAGCGTCGTTGTTAATTTGGTTTGAGCTTCGAGCATAAATTATGAAATTTACGTTTACGTCGACTTCATTTCAACAATTAGTAACACAAGCCTTCTGTTGACGTCCATTTCGGCGTCAGTATTCATCATAATACTTTTTTTGGTCGATATCACTGGTTATCTCATGGAGTGGCCCATATTTTTATTAATTTTTATTTTTACTATTTTATTTTTCTTGATTTGTGACTAAATATTGTATTCTAATCTAAATATTGTATTCTGAATATTGCATTGAATACAGTCATCTTTGAAAGAGCCTCGGAAGAAATCTTACGTTAGAAATCTTCAAGTATCCTTTTGTCAGAGTTTCAAGTCAATAATTAACCACAGCTGTTAAAACGAAATACAAGTTTTAGATTTATGGCATTAGTATTATCATTTTGTTTTGAATGGTGTCTTATGCCGCTGTTAACGCTCTTTTAAATTGTGAGGGTTATTTTCTATCTATTTATTATATTAGGGCAGACCGAGGATTGTTGTTACACTCATAACCATACTTAGGTTCCAAATTTGTCGGAAATCAATGTACATTAAAAAGAACGAATGTCTAATTGGTTAGTTAGACATTAGACATTCGATTAGACATTCGTAAATTAAAAGATTTAGGTACCAAATTAGTCTGAGGTCATTGTACACTAAAAAAGCCGAATGTCTAATTGGTCAGTTAGACATTAGAAATTCGATTAGACATTCGCAAATTACCATACTTAGGTTCCACATTTTCGGAGATCAATGTACATTGAAAAAACGAATGTATAATTGGTCAGTTAGACATTAGACATTCGACTAGACATTCGCAAATTACCATACTTAGGTTCCAAATTCGTCGGAGATCAATGTACATTCAAAAAAAGAATGTCTTATTGGTCAGTTAGACATTAGATATTCGATTGGACATTCGCAAATTAAGAGATGTAGGTACCAAATTCGTCGGAGGTCATTTTACATGCCAAAAACGAATGACCTCAGACAAATTTGGTACCTAAATCTGCTTTGATTGATTTAAGGCCGTCAAATAACCTGGCGCCCCTTTTTCTCACTGTATTGACATGTCCAGTACTCAGACCGGGGACCGGGGATCGAATCCTGATCTCCCAAAGCCGAGACTCTCTAACCAATTCAACATGGACACGGTTTTGTATTATCATGATTACCATTGTATTGTGTAAATTGAATTGTTGTATGATGATAACATAACAATGCCAGTTAACAATATGTTTCTGTGTATAATTCAATTTCGTAGGCATGTCTTGAAACTGTACCTTTAATTTTTTACTCTTCTGTTTTTGACTCTGTCCAAGAAGTTGTGGTTGTAAATGTGTATTCCACGGCCGTATCGATAAAATAACCCCCCCCCCCCCCCCCCCAATCACCCCCTACACCCACCACTACCCCTACATTAATCGACTTGTGTTGGATCTACACTGATCGTGTTATGTATTCAAAATGCGTCTGTTGAATTTATACCAGCATTGTCAGCCACAAATCTGATATTTTTCTTTCTGTTTATGTTTCACTTGCAAGTTTGTTCATAAGACCAGTTTGCTCGTATCTACAGACTCTTCACTAAACTGCGGACAATGCAATGCCTACGTTGTCTTAATTAATTGTTAAATGGGATTTAAAGCCGTTTACAACTTTTTAGGTCTAAGCACGGCGTCCAGTTCATGCTATTCATGTGTTTCCTGTGTTTCCTGGCTTTCGCAAACCAGCAATCCACACAAGAAACTTTCAAAGTAACTGGCTGATTTTCAACATAGACTGTTAGTCATTGACGCTTGTCACGGGGTCTTAAACGACAGCGAACAGAATAAATATTATTTGGACTACTGCAATCAAAAAATGATAAACTCGACATTCGTTAATGTTCGTATTACCCAAATTTTCTATGTAAACCAATTCACGATCAGTCATGAAGGTTTACATTCTCCGATCGTAGTGGACTGAGTGATATACTCAAGTGACCGTAATCAATTACTTTTCTCACAATAACACTTCATTTAAACATTTCTATTAACCCTTTCCAACGTACATCGAATTTACAGTAGACAACTTTGAAATCATCATGAGCATTATTGCCTTTTGTCACAATGTTGTCATATGTCGTCCGCTACAGATGCGTCAAAACGCGTCTGCAAGTTGGAAAGTTGGGTTAAAGTCGATTTTTCCGATATCGCTTAAAATAAATAGATGTTTTCTTTATTTCAGTTATCACATTTTGACATACAGCCGATAATGTAAAATGATTCGATGTGTTATCAACTTTTTTAACGTGCTAGATTTGAATATGAACACAAAGTGATGGAGAGAACCAATTCATCTAGTAAAGACAGAATGAATGAATGAATGTATATTGTTTTATGGCGCATCGACAGCTAAGGTCATTTAGCGCGCAATTAAATTTAATTATTCATGATCCCTGGGTAAACAAACCAGTACTAGGCTAGAAAATGTACCTTGCCCAAGGGCACTCCACCATGACCGTAGTGCCGCGACTGGGGATCGAACCCGGGACACCCGATTTCGAAATCTCCGACGCTAACCACTCGACCACAGCGGATTCCGTAAAGACAGAGCAAAGCAGTTACACGTATGCAGGAAGGACGGAAATGAAGAAAGTGTAGACAACTCCGTCTGGCGTATAGCAATGTCACTGATGAGGCTTGATGCTAGCCAAAACGAAAAATGGTTAAAATAAAATGTTACTTTGGTTGATTTAAGTCCGTCAAACAACCTGGCTACCTTTTTTCTCATTGTATTAACAACAACAACAACAAAAGAAAACCCGAAATTCCAAAAATATAATCTATTTACTTGAAAAAACTATAGTCTTTAACAGCGAATATTTACTACGAAACATGCACGTATATTCGCTATGCATCTTGCGCCCATGAAAAGGTGAAACATTTTGGCTTTTTAAAGATATATAACATCTGATAATATGATATTCTCTCTGTCTCTGTCTCTGTCTCTGTCTCTGTCTCTGTCTGTCTGTCTGTCTGTATGTCTGTCTGTCTGTCTGGCTGTATGTCTGTCTGTCTCTCTGTCTGTCTCGCGCTCTCTCTCTCTCTCTCTCTCTCTCTCTCTCTCTCTCTCTCTCTCTCTCTCTCTCTCTCTCTCTCTCTCTCTCTCTCTGTATGTCTGTATGTCTGTCTGTCTGTCTGTCTGTCTCTGTCTGTCTGTCTGTCTGTCTGTCTGTCTGTCTGTCTGTCTGTCTGTCTGTCTGTCTGTCTGTCTGTCTGTCTGTCTGTCTGTCTGTCTGTCTGTCTGTCTGTCTGTCTGTCTGTCTGTCTGTCTGTCTGTCTGTCTGTCTCTCTCTCTCTCTCTCTCTCTCTCTCTCTCTCTCTCTCTCTCTCTCTGTCTCTCTCTCTGTATCTCTCTATGTCTCTCTCTCTGTGTCTGTCTGTTTGGCTTTAAAGTCATTCAAATACAATTTAAAAACATATAATATTTGTGATGGTTTACTACAACGACCCGGAACCAAAACCGTTGTAGTATTATACTAACAACGACCCGGAACCAATAATGTTGTGGTGTTACAAGTACTGCGACCCAAACCAATTTCGTTTTAGTGTTATACTTACAACGACCCGGAATCAATTCTGTTTTAGTGTTATACTTACAACGACCCGGAACCAATTGAACTAGTGAATTATACTTTTAATTTCAGAAAATACATGTTGTTCTGAAAATAGCTCCTAAGCTGTCAATAAAGCTCAAAGAAAACAATGTTTTGATTACAAATCAGTCAGAGGGTATTCAACTTTATTGTCCAATGGGAGACCACTTCAGTCTTATGAATTCATCTGAAATCCCTTGGACAAAAGTGTCTGTCTGGCGCTCCAATCCGAATTGCTTTCCTTAGACTACATGGTGTATGAAGCTGTATATGCGGTGCAATGCGGTTCATTGTGATGATGGTACTTTCCGGCATTCTCTGGAATTATTACATGTATATCAAGCATGGCATAGTTTAGACATAGTTAAATTTTTAATGTAGACAAAGAATAAAAGGATATTGATTAATCTAATAAAATACTTTAAGAACACAATGAATAATCAACCTTAAGTTTGTATACATGTTTTATATTCATGACATTTGTTTGACTAAATAATGTATGTTATAGGTTTGTCCGTGTTTAAATGTTTGCCATATCATACAATATATAAATGACCAAAGACTAACCGATTCGTATGAAGTATTGAAACGCTTATAAGGATGCGAAGAATTACATTTCGTGTATCAGGTTTAGGTATTTTTGTAATTATCGTGCTTGTAATACTTCTGAGAAGTAGATATATGTTGTGTCATTTTGAAAAGGGTTTGGGACTCGGACAAAGTTCTCTTTTAGTCAACGGGACACAGAATAAAGTTGACTATACTATGTGCACCACGGAGATGAGGGAACATATGTTGAAAACACTACTTCCAATCAAGATGGACAAAAATGTTGATGTACACTGGTACGAAATGTCCGGATGTTTTGAAATAAATACGAATGAATCCGGGATAAACAGGCTTATCAATGAGAGGAATTGTATAAGTACGAAATGTGTGCCATTCGTAAAACGTTTTTTGAACAACACAGGAACTGAACAATTTGTTAGTATCACTTTTGAATTTGGGGACAAGGAAAGGTCTATTGAAATACGTTGATAATTATTTATAACTGAAGCTTGAATGTCAAAATGAGTTTTACAAATTAATTGCTTGATTATATTCAACATGTCAAACAATACGTCCCAACCAAAGCGGCTGTCTTTGACAAATTAAAATGACTGGAACCAATTTGATAGAGTTACAGTAATGGAAGAACCCTACGAATTATTTTAAAATTAGCGACTTAGTATCAGAGGCGACTATTTTTAAGTTATAACTAGCGTCACTCCCTTACATCTATAGTTTGACCAATCAATATAACCTTGGCAATTCTTGCAGTTTATGACCAAAGCAATTCTGTTGATCTAATATTGAGGGTGGCACAGCAGGTTTACAGTATACTAAGTTTGAATGTTTGTTTATAAGGGAACAAACCGCTCCTGGAGACAATGATTTTTATATTCTTCACGATATTTATTGAAATTTAACATTAAAATCTATTCTAATGTTCTTTTATTAAAGGAAATAATATATGTTTCACAATAAACACATTTATTTTTTCAATATTTCGGCCAAATCGAAGCTTTGAATGACGACAAGTCATTTCCGTAACACATCATTTTGGTGTAACGTAAAATTAAGCGACGTCTTTTCTCGCTTGAAAAGATTAGATCAAGATGGAAGACTCTCAGTTCCTAACCATAAGCTCTAGATTCATTCACACATTATAATTATAGACTATAAGACCAGATCAGACTATGTGTATGTACAGGTCGATCTTGATCCTAACATGCAATATATCCATAAAGGCCGACTCACGTCTACTCAGGCTTAACATTTTATAAATGCAATCCATCTATCCATCCATCGTATAACGCTCTACATAATTTGCAGAAACAAGTGTTGTCTGTCTGCATCAGTGCTTTGTTTATTTTCCCATGCACGAGACCATCATACACGTTTTCATTAAGTCTGTATGCAACAGTCGTGGTGTTATGGAATACTTGTCATCCTTTCAGACTGTGAAGTACAGTAAAATGTTTTTTTCTGATTGAATGACAATGTTGAAGAGGCTAGGTGTAGGCAAGGACCGAAGGTTCTCTATCTTCCTTCTTCTTTTTCGTCTATTTAAGTAGGTCTGATCTGAACTATATACCTTACTTATCTTACAATGAGTATATTATGGGATATATAACACTGGTACTTTTTGTTTACATGGCTACTTATTTTTAGTCGTAAACTACTTCACAAAATATTTATATGTAGATAGTATAGCCATCAAAGCAATGGTTCAATAAACGAACACAAATAATGAGCCGAAATTAAGTTATTATAGTTGTATTTAAATTTCAACATATTTTAACAATGCAAAAACAAATTATCGAAAAGAATATCGTTATATAAATCACACGGAATCTGCATGTTCAGTCTGACCTCATGAAATGTCTCTTTTCGTTGAAAACGTAACATACATAGACCTGAAAAACAAAAGCCACTGTACTATGACACAATAAGAACAATATATAGGGAGATGTCAGCAGTACGTCAGAAATACTTAATTGGAAACGTTTACCGCCAAATAGTTCCATCATTTCTGTAGAGACATGGTTAACAATAATAATTTCAGTGCTATTTTGGTACAAAATTGATACTAAGATTTTAGAACTATCGAACTAAGGTGTAATTGGGTTAAAAAAAAGTAAACATTAGCCTTCTTCGTGTCTGTAGACAGAGAATATTATTGCGCAAGACATACCGCCCATTGGGGAGTGACGTAGTAAGCAGGTGCCCACTAGATCACCCGACGTTTGGTTTGAAAAACAACATTCATTGTAAATAGAGCGTGCATGACAATTTGATATAAAGGGACGTTGTTCAGAAATTATTACATAACTTAGATTCTATGTTGAATACAGTACACATACATTTATTTAACACTTTTCTAGGTAAAATCCTACTATAAAGTTATATTTGGTAACCGAATTGGAGATAAATCGAAAATATTTTGATTTAATCGGAAGTAATATAGTGTTTCAGATATGTTTTCTTAAAATAGTTTATATAATTGAAAATAACTTATAGAAATACTTGATCTTGCTTCTTGTAAAATCATGACAATTGATGCTCGGCCCATACGTTTGAGAAGAAGAAGCAGACATCACCTGCTTGTGCCGATTTCTCATTCATAGCGTATGTATGTGGATAGACGAACATGTTCCTTTCTTACTTGAGCAAACCTGTTTTTAAAGACCATCCATGGGAAGAGAACAATCGGGTGGTCTTTCTCACATACAACACATCTGCAGCAGATGACTTGGAAAATATTCAGGCGAAAACACGGAAAAGCTCTATAAATGTAGATAATTACTAAAAAGAATTGAAAACATTGTGGCAAAAGAAGAAATTGCTCAAAAATGGTTGCTATAGACAGGGTACTGCTAAACAAAGCCTGACTTTAGCAGAGGTTAGACTGTATATGAGAATAATTTCAGTGACAGACTCACTTTCAAGTCAACTTTCTCCAGTTATGCCAGAGCTATAGCCCCTTGATTAGTGGAATTTAGTTTGATAGTATATGTCTGACCTCTCACTGTAGTACTCCTAACCCAACCCAGGGCATGTAAGTTCGAACCTTTCCACGGCCAACATTCTTTCCGACGTTTGACAAAGGTCACTGTGACAAGCGGCATTCGTCTTCCACCAATGGGCTAATATTCTTTGTGTTAAAGCAGCCTGTAGCTCGGACAAAATGTTTAGTGGAGTAGTCAGTATTAGTGTGAGAAAGCCAGGAAACACATTATAGAATATAATGCTACACTAAATGTATCAATAGGAGCAGCTCTTCCTTTGCAAATGTGTTGATTGTTGGAAAGAGTTATTCAATAGCCTGTTGTTCATTGACTGTTGATAACCATTTTACTGTCTGAAATATTTGGTTTTCGACTCCGCTTTTGATGAGCTCGACATATAGGCGTTCGGTGTGTATGTCCGTGCGTCCATGACTCTCTGTTTGTCCGACCCGCATCTTAACCCTGCATAATAGGATTTCTGAGAAAATTGGCACAAAAGTGCACTATGATGAGGTGGTGTGTCGTGCACAAAATTAAGGCCTGTACCTCAAATGTTAAGGTCACTCGTAGAGGTCAAAGGTCAATATGAGTACTGTTTGATAGGACCGACTTCTCCGGCCCGGGCATTGTCAACAGTTTAGGGGTTTGTTGAGACACTTTGCTTGCAAGAATCAACAGTTTTTATTTCATCTACGTTTTCTGGACCCATTAACTACTATGTCATCACTAAGGTGTTAGAAAGTGGTATAATTAGGATGATCTTGGTCCTATTGATCGTAATATCTGCATGTGGATACATGTACTCCGAGATACTGCTTGTTACTTTGCAGGATTTTCTACACGATCGCCACTACAGTGCCTTCGGCGCTGTGATTTAATTTAGCGTTCTGCATTTAAACTTTGGGTATAATTTGAATTTCTGTAGCCTGAACTAACTTAAACAACGACTTACAAATCCAACACAAATGTGCATTTTCAAAACACGGCGGTCAACATACATGATGACCTTTCTTGTGTAATGAAGCGACGGACGATCCGCATTACTCACACTTCTACAAAGTATATGCTCGAATTAATATTACCGTGTAAAGATATTTTAGCACACCAGCATACTCAAATAAAGTAGTAACAATCGAGAAATAAGGAATTAAAATCGGAACTATTTAGTTTCCTTATGTCTTGTTTACACACTGTAATTCGGCGCGTATTCATGGGCTCGCGTGTAATTCTTCTATTTTGGGTGGATATATTTATGAGTAAGCTGTTGGAATTTTGTATGTACTTTCTTAAAACTAGTTTAAATGAATGTACCTGAAAACAAAATTAAGCATGCAAGATAAATAGTATATTACTTCATTGACTTTCGACAGGATTTTCATCTGACTCGGCTGGGAGAAATGATACATGTTATTATCCCAACCTCGTCAAGATAAAGTTCATATCTTAAGTCAGGGACATAATATTCTCTATTTAGCAGCTGTATCGTTAGATATTTTCAGTGATTTTGGTAGTCTTCCTCCTTTTCACATATACATATTAACCTCAGTCCAATTACCTAGTTACCATGATTGTTGTTTGTACAATGTGGGGGACTGGATGTTTCATGCAGAAGAAGCTATTTATCTGAAGGCATTTTTATATATGCCGGTGAATAATCTATACCATTTGTCAATAGAACCAACGTATCCATCAATTCATCTTCTGTGTACTAAATCGCAATTCTAATTGGAATTTTATGTATATTTTATTCACATACTCCGTATATTTCTACGAACTGTCCACACTACCCACACTTAAGCCAAGTTGACCAACAATGAAGCGTGTATAAAAGTAGTGTCTCCGTCTATATTTCATAAGTCTCTCATCCCAGGACCTCATATGACTATATGCAAGGTATTCACAAGCTGGGATCCGAAAGCGATGCCTTTTGTTTGTATGTAGTGTTTGTCCAGCTTGAAGTTTTTGTTCTGAGAGAGATATTCTATAATCTGACTGACGTTGTCCGCTTATACACTTGGGTTTGATATAATTTAGGCTGCATGCCTCAATATCTTCTTGTATGGGTACAGTTCTGTAGAATGTATAAACATCAAAGCAGAACACACGTGTATTCTTTGCAATATGTTTTGTAACCTCTTTCATTTGGTTGATGAAATCTGTAGTGTCTCTTCCGTAACTTGGTGACCTGGTTACATGTTCATTGAGATCGTGTTTGGCTTACTCAGCCACTTTCTCTGTAGATGTGTTAACCCCATTCACAACTATCCACATTGGTACAAATTTCTTTTAAAACATTGGGTAGCTTTGTAGAGAGTCAACCTGTATTTTTATCCCCCGCAGAGAAAAAAGCGGGGTTATTAATTTCGGTTCGTCCGTCCACTGTCTGTCTGTCACACTTCGTTTCCGTGCAATGACTGCCACAAATGTGAACCGTTTTTTTTTTCAAACTTGGTAACAAGGTTAAATGCTTAAAGGACTAGGCCAAGTTCGATCGTCATTTTCGTAGGACTTTATTCGGTGGAGTTATGGCCCCTTATTTAACAAAAAATGTCGTTTGTTGCTATTTCCGTGCAATAACTGTCACAAATGTGAACCTTTTTTTTTTCAAACTTGGTAACAAGGTTAAATGCCTTAAGGTCTAGGCCAAGTTCAATGGTCACTTTCGGCGGACTTTATTCGGTGGAGTTATGGCCCCTTAATTAACAAAAATGTCGATTGTTGCTGTTTCCGTGCAATAACTACCACAAATGTGAACCGTTTTGTTTTTCAAACATGGTAACAAG
This sequence comes from Serripes groenlandicus, assembly GCA_031761405.1. Lineage (NCBI taxonomy): Eukaryota > Metazoa > Mollusca > Bivalvia > Cardiida > Cardiidae > Serripes > Serripes groenlandicus. The sequence goes on along the minus strand of JASEVX010000009.1, from coordinate 63,122,547 downwards.
GTTAAATGCCTTAAGGGCTAGGCAAAGTTCGATCGTCACTTTCGGCGGACTTTATTCTGTGGAGTTATGGCCCCTTAATTAACAAAGAATGTCGTTTGTTGCTGTTTCCGTGCAATAATTGCCACAAATGGGAACCGTTTTTTGTTCAAACTTGGTAACGACGTAAAATGCTTTAACAGCTAGGCCAAGTTCGATCGTCACTTTCGGCGAACTTTATTCCTACAATATTTCCTGCAAGCGGGGAATATAAATTTCATGAATTTGCTTGTTGCATTAGGTATTGTTTCGTATATTTGGAAATGGCACCATCTTTAAACAGTTTGTTCACTTCTCTTAAGGAATCGAGATAGTGGTTATCGGGGGATACAACTATCTCCTGATCTCCTGATCTGTTGGAAATATTCTCATTGATGTTCGCTGACGATGTTGCGTTGATGAGTGACACGGTTATGGGTCTCTTATTGATGCCTTACAAAAGTACTGCACTGATTGGCAGCTAGAGGTCAATATAACGAAAACTAAAATTGACATATTTAGAAAAGGGGGTAGAATGGCTAAAAAGGAGCATTGGAGTTATAATAATACTTACAAATAATGTATCATCGTACAAGATGGCTGAATATATAGCAGGTAAAAGTAAGAAAGTTTTGATTTGTCTTTTAAAATTGTTGATGCAAAAATAACACCAATATTATTATACGGGGCAGAGCTTTGGGGTCTGAAAAGAATTGAAACCGTTGAGAGAGTTCAAATATATGCCTGTAAACGCTGTATGCATGCCCCACACAATTCTGTTACTGATGCCTTATTGGGTGATTGCGGAAGATTCCCGTAATACATATCAGCATCTAAGCGATGCATCAAGTATTGATATTGGTTAAAATCTTTAGACAGGCATATTGAAAGATATGTTAAAAAATGTTACGTTATGTTGAAACTGTTAGATGAGAATGGGTAACAATGTGAAAAATAATCATTTTTCTGAATGGTTTTGGTTATGTTTTGGAGAGTCAACATGTATCTAACAAAAGACACTTTATTGCATGTTATGAAAGAAAGTTGAAATACCGGTTCTACCAAATATGGCATAACTTCTGCAGTTATAGTAGTAAGCGGTCTTACTATTGTTACTTTAAACCTCATTTTGCTGCTGAATCATATTTGTCATTAGCTAATTTAGGTAAATCTCGAAAATCTCTTTCAACATTTAAAAATTCTGCTCATGAACTTCTGCATTTTTGGAATTGAAAGAAACCTTAGACACTGTTTGCTTTGTAATAATATTGTTGAATGTGAATTTCATTTTGTTATGGTATGCCTTCTATATAAAGAATTGCGGTTCAAATATATCCTTCAAAAACAGTACAAGCATCCCAATTTGGACACATTTTACATTCTAATGGCAAGTACTGATGTGAAAAGATCAACTGAAATCAAGTTAGCTTCAAACCATAACAAAACATGATGTTAGTATGTATGTAGTGTATAAGTATGTATATGGGCCGTTGGCCATGTAATACAATACAAGTGTGAATTGTGAATTTGTGTTGTCTGTCTCTATCGTCATAAATGTCTCACAAGGTGTCATCTTTGTCTGTAAACAACCGCCTCGGTGGTCTAGTAGTAGATCGTCCGCCTCGGGTACGGGAAGTCGCGCGTTCGATCCCCGGCCGAGTCAAGCATGGAAGTAATGGATGTCCTCCTAGGTGCCCAGGGTTGCGGGATTAGCATTACGACTGGCTTGCTGGTGTCGGGATAAAAGGACCAGTACTACTGGTAACTTACAACGGAAACAAAGTGATATGACTGACAAGTTGTTAAAATCGGCGTCAAACACCAAACAATCAAACTGTTCGTAAACATCTTTACCCAAACCAAAGTCCGCCGGTCTAAACACACTATCTTGATTGTGTAAGAGTACCATAAATGCTCAGTGCTTCTCTTATGAAGTGTTCAGTGTCTTAATTTGTTAACAATATCTACATTATAAATCTCTATGTACATTCCCCGTCCCTTGCCTGAAATGAGGTGGTTCTTTTGGGGAACGTTGAACTACTTACCCGGGTCCATCTCTTCTGGCTTTCTATGTGTTCTGTTGCTTTTGTCAAAGTAGAATTCTTTGAGTAGCATCATTCGCTCCCATTCTGCTAGGTCTGTCAGAAATTTTAACTGATCTAAATATGTCTATCTGTAATAAATTTGAGTGAAATCTGAACATCAATAGTGAGTTGTTAGTTAGTATAGTCTCGTTTGTCTTTCTCTTTTCTTTTGTTTTTGTGTATACATGTTTTCCCTGCCTTTGCCCTTGAACAAGCTGGTGCACTATTTATTATTTACTGATATAGATTTATTCAATTCAGTATTTAACCTCTCCTCTCCGTTAGATATTTTTGTTTTATATCGACATATCTATCACCCTTTGCCTTTTTTTCTGTATGCCTAATATATAATTATTTACACAACAGTAACAGCTTAACACGTTTAAAACATTACTAACACTATTATCCATATATTTACTTCTAATCCTTTCCCACATACAATAAAGCTGCAGCAGACTGTATTGAAATGTACTTACAAACACTTGTAATAACTCATCAAGAGCAATTTCTCCTATTGCAAAACTGTCTTAAAAGAAAATGTGTAGCAGAGACATACGAAAGCTTCAGTATGCTGTAAAGGGTAAATGTAAATAATCGCATTCAATAAATTCATCAAGCATGCAACGTGGTTCGATACCTTTCTATACTGACAGGTTTCAATTAATGTATATTGTCTACAACTATACCATTGTACCACTGTCTCGAACTTATTGGAGTTTTGACGGAAAGATAATCTAAATAGGGCAGACACATATAGTATGATACATGAAGCACAGGCAGGTTTTAGGAAACATTATAGCGTTATTGATAATACATTTAGCTTACAAGCACTGGTTTAGAAGTATTTATCAAAAAAGAAAGGACGATTTTACTGTCTATGTGTTGATTTCCGAAAAGCATTTGATAGTATTAATCATGGCAAACTATGGGATTAATTTATTAGGAAAGGGATTAATGGGAACTTTTTAAATATATTTAAGTCCATGTATGGTCAATTAAAATCAGCAATGAAAATGAATGACAAAACTGACTTAAATGAGTTATTCGAATGTAAAATCGGTCCAAAAAAGGTTGTGAAAGTTCTCCAAATATATTTACACTCCTTATTAATGATCTAATTAATCTTCTAAAGATAGAATGTAGTAATGGTATTTTTATCAATGATAATATAGATGATACTTTATCTCTTTTATTTGCTGATGACAAAGCAACTGTTTCAGAACCCACAATAGGTTTACAAAAGCCACTTACCGTGATAGAAAAGTTTTTCAATTCTACAGGAATGAATATTAACCGAGATAAATCAAAAATCGTAGTGTTCAGAAACAGGGGTGTGATAACTAACGGAATCAAAGGGCCAATGGCACTGTAGTGGCGATCGTATGAAAAATCCTGCAAGGTAACAAGCAGTATATCGGTGTAGGGCTTGCGATGACTCTGGTGCGGGTAAATTTGAGAATGTATGAACCCTGCATCTTTTGACAGTAGAATAATGTTAGTTTGCCAGAATGTTGTCTTGGTGATTTTTTAGTTACGTTCTGAAATTGGTCGTGATGTGTTCAAAATTAGGCCATTCCAAATTTATGAAATGTCTAGTTGATACTCGATAGACTACCGTTTTAGCTCATTAGAATGGCTATTTGTAATCTAAATTGTTCGGGTAATCATATGTCCATCACCAGGTCGCTGGGCCATATTAAGATAAAATATTTTGTACACTTTAGAAATGACTAAATTATTAAGGAAGGAGAGAAAACAGTATCCATTAGTTTGGTGTTTGTTTCAATGATGTCCGATATTAAACAGGTCTATTCAATTTAGTCCCTTCACATTGCATGATTGAGGGTATATTTATATGTATCTGAGGTTGTTAAACTGCTTCGAAAAATGTGAGTGCAAAAACAAACACAAACATGCTCAAAAAGCACAATTTCACTATTAGCCAAACTGTTCAATTCATGAAGATATAGGCATATATTATAATGCTCGATCTCCAAACTAAATTAGGCTACACTTTCAGCATTGAATGCTAATTGACTCTAAAACGTGCAGACGTGTATACATAACGTGTGTACACACTGACATCGTGTGTCCTTTAAACCTTTGTAAACCAGTCTTATCATCTAGACGCTTTCATATATTTAAACAACTACAACATAAAGCGTTTATAATATTGAGATAACCAGTGTAGCGCGCTATTTACAGAACCTTTTGGAATTTCCAGATTTGAGTATCATCAGAGTGATTTGCCCTATTTGCAAGGCAGATAGAACGCGCAATGATATTTATTATCTGCCCAATCATGACGAAGATAATATTTACATATTTTAACTCTATGTAGATAATGTCTCGATAAAACTCAAATATTAGTAACAATCCGGTACCAAAGTAGCACTGACATAATTATTATTTATCACGTCTCTGCATCAATGATGGAACTATAACGGATGTGAGTAAATTAGTTTGTAGTAAGAAAAACAAATATCAACCGATTGTTCAAAACCGACTACGTAAATATTTTTCGTTGTTGTTGTTTCTGTTAGCATTGTGGCGATTGTCAAACCAATCGCCACAAAAATGGTATTATAAAAATCATGCTATAGAGGTAATTCCATATTATTCATATCTGGGTACATATTTTAGAGTATGTTGGACGAAATCACTTGTAGGTCAAGCTGATTAAGCTAGAAAAGTATGTCTTTGTATTTACAAATATCAACGGAAGTTCGGTTATTTTTAACCTAAAGATGCATTCAAACTTTTTGATTCGATGATAAAACCTAATATATGTTTTGGGTCTGATGTCTTGGAATTTAGATATTATGAAATCATTGAAAATGTACATGCAGAATATTTTTAACGTCATTGCAACTTGCATCAGAATACTCTTGACCACTTAGCTTTAGATGAATGTGGACGATACCCATTAGTAACTAATGACATGACACAATGCATCAAATATTGATTTGAAATCATTTCTATGCAAGAATATAGATATCATAAACAAACTTATATCATTTTAAGAACACTGGATGAATTGGGAAGTACGACATGGGCCACTCATATAAAAAGGTTATTATTTGAAAGTTGTTTTCGATATGCATAGTTAGCAAATGAAATCGGAGATCCCATACAATTTATGAAATTATTCAAACAGCGAATAATGACATTTCCCTGCAAAATCGGCGTTCTAAACTTCTTATTCCACCAAAATCCATATATTATAAATATTTTAAATCTATGCTTGAAACTGAAAAATATTAATCATGCCCTTTCCTCAAAGACGAATTCTTGCAAATCTTAGATGTTCTAACCATTCATCAGCTATATAAACTGAAAGACACGACACTATTGACAGGGAATATAAATTTTGTAAATATTGTTTAAACAATAATGTTTTCACTATAGAATACGATTTTTATTTTATTTTATTATGTCCTTTGTTATGCAACATTAGGGAACTCTGTTTCCCAAAACATTGGTTGAATATTCCACCCTCAACAAACTTATTTTATATAATGATGCAATGGCAATAAACAGTTTTCATATATTCTCTTGTGAGATATCTACAAATTGCGTTCAAAGAACGGAATATTTTAATTGAAAACCTTAACCGGCACCACTTGGTAAAAATGTTAGAATAGTTTTAATACAACTAATCAATAAGGTACTTAAATGACTATTTTTTGTTTTATTTTGATTTTGTTCTTTATTTGTACCACAAATATACTAGGGTAAGTTTTGAAACAGTGTATTTAGCATGCTTATCAGAGTAAATATTTATATTAACGAAATCTTATTATGGATTAACTTAAATGGCTAATTTATTTAATTTTGCCTAATTACGCAATATTGGCATTAGAAGTACAAGTGGGGGACAACAAGACAACAAGACATATAATTAAGCCTATTTCTTGTTACATTCATGTACAACAAATCCTTTAGCAAAACTGAGCTATAAATGAACTGACCGCTACATGACCTTAAATGACAAAACTGAGTTTGCAGTGCTTTTGTTAATTTGCAACCTAATGATCACTGCTAACGCTTGTTCACGTGTTTATAACCAGTCTTAGCTACACCTCTTTCATACCCCTATAAACAACAACAACAACAACAACATTGTTAGCATGTACCAGGCAGGCTTTATTAGTACAGGACTGAGATACAAATAATCATTAACAGATTCTTCTGATCAAGTCTTAAATCAACATTAGTTATAAAAACCCAGATCTATAAACAATATGAGCTTATTTAATGCGGTCGACTGGCCCAGGAACAACCAGAGATAAAAACATCTTTTTGATGAAATAACTCTGGAAACCTCTGTCTGGGCGTCAAATGCCATACCGCGAAGCGCCAGACCTTACTTTGCTCTAGACAAATGCAATACGCACTCCTTTAGTGCGCAGTAATACATTTAGTGGTACATGGTGACTTAACCAAATATAAATATTGTCCCTTTCAACTCTCAAAGGACTTCAATTATTGAAAATAATCGACTTTCATCTAAAGTAATGTATAAAGAAATAACGAAATCATTAATGAAATTGAAATTGAACACGTCTTGCCTGTACGTGATTGACTGGTAGAATGATTTGCTTACACAAACTGCGCACGGGTTCACCCGTGCGTAAATAACATACCCACAATTCAAATCACATGTCGCTAAGACAACATTTTCTCTCTATACTTCGCACCGCGAGAAAATACTATTCTTAATTATAAAAGGTATGCATTATTGCATCATCGTTTCTAAACATTTAAGTTGACTTATGTGGGCCTGATAAGTCCGTCGTGGCACTCTCGATTTAATCATAATAATAAAAAAAATAAAATAATATAATACTAGTGTGTAAATCACACACTCAGATTGTTATTTCAACAATAACATAGATAAATGTGAATCTTTTTCAGACTGCGCTTTTGAGTATACCGGGTTCTGGCAATCACTGGGTTCGGCATTTATTAGAAGAAATAACTGGTTAGTCTCGTGTTTTATTATAATTGTGAGCGCCTTGGTGGTCTAGTGGTAGAGCGTCCGCCTCGATGCGGGAGGTCGCGGGTTCGATCCCCGGCCGGGTCATACCAAATTGTTTAAAATAGTAGTAATGGCTGCTCTCGTTGACGCTTAGGGTTGCGGGCATGGCATTACAACTGACTGGCTGGTTTCAGGATAACGGGACCAGTAGTACTGGTATTTGCAACTTACCCAGGAAACGCCGTGATATAACTGAAACAACTGTTGACAGCGGCGTAAAGCACTAAACATTCAAATCAATCAATCATTATAATTACCTATTATCATTATTTTCTATTACCTATTTATCAACCAAGCAAAGGTCTTCAAGTACCGCGGTCCGCGCAGGCTGATCTGGATCGATACTTTACGCAGAGTCTATAATGTTGGTTTTCTTGTGGAACGGCTCAAATGTTTTCACAAACCACGTCCGTGGTCTTAACGGCGACCGAGGCTAAATCAAACCACAGATACTTTAAAGGTGCTGAACTCTAGATTATAGATAGTATAGTCAACATTTTAAAACTGTTCAAAAGTAGTCTTGAAATATTAGAATCATAATTCAGGGGTTAAAGTAGAGTAATAATTTCACTTTCGAGTACACTAAACATCTAAATATTGATCGTTTATGTTTCATTTTTACTGGGTGGACAAACCCGGTAGGCCAAATTGTGTACATTTTCATGACTTTCAATTGACTGTTTTTCAACATTTACTAGCAAAATAATTTTGAACTATTTATTACTTACTTTGTTGTCACAAACAGCAATATTTGCAGAAGTTTGAACATTTCAAAATGTTGATCTCTATCTGGAGTTTAGCACCGTTAATGTCCATTGTAAGTCTAGTATCCGGCGTACGAATTTAATTAGCACGATAATGTAATGTCAGGTAACTCCAGACTGGTGCGTGACCTACATTGAGTGGTGTGAGTGTTGTCGAAGAGTTCTGGTTTACTTACATTAACGATGAAGTGTTATTTGACTTTTATGTAAACCCTTTATGATGTTCACATGAAATATTTCTATATAGGAATTCACACGGGAAGTTTTTATGGTAACCCTCGTACCGATCACACGTTTAAAGGCGAACACACCATTCACAACGTTATAGCAGTGAAAACCCACAATCCAAAAAGGGCAAAGTTCAGTCGCGCGATCCTCATCGTTAGAGATCCATTTGAATCCACACTTGCTGAAACCAACAGAAGAAATGGGAACGAAACCACATTGACAAAAATATCACAATTCAACGAATCCGGTATGAAATGTTAACGAACGTTATGGAATCAAATTCGGGCCACCATAATCTTGTAAAAATAAAACGCATGTTTTCCTATTGGCACAATGTTTTGGAAAGTCGTTTACCAAAGAAGCGCTCAAATCCGTCTGCAAGTGGGAAGGGGTAAATTAAATTCAATGTTCGCATGAAAACTACATACAAATAACTATATATATACATGTACTACTATATTTATACAGAGAGCTGTATTCTTAAAACAGTGCTTTGGAGATATCTCTTCAACGTAAACAGTGATGATATCTCTAAAATCGAAATCTTTATTGCAAAGTGCCTTTCGAGATGAGATGTAGTCCTTTATATTTGTGAGATATCTCGATATGCATTACTGCTATTCCTTAACCCATTTCCCATATATAACATATTTGCTGCATACGACTTTGATAATAAACAAATAGCTATAGATAAGTCTATACTCATTGTATAGAGTAAAATACATTGTGCCAAAAGGAGAAATTGCTCAAGATGAGCATTGTTTTCTTTAGCCACAGTGTATTCAGAAGTCATATGCTAAAGATGCATCAAATTGTGTCTTCAATTTAGACAGGGATAAGGTAAGTAATTGCTATATCTAGAATGGCATTATATAGATGTTATTTGAATTACACATATGGAAAACGACTTGCATGTACATCCATGTTAACGACCCAAACGTATACTGATTAATAGACGTTAATTGAAGCATTTACTAATTAGAAATAAGTGCAAAATCAGATCAGACAACGCAGATGTGCTGCCTGATCTATATATGAGCCGTCCCGCGATAAAAAACCAACAGTGTGGACTCTGCGTAAAGTATATACCCGGATCAGCCTAAGCATGCCGCGTAGGGATATCCGGATAGACACTTTTCGCCTCCTGTGGAATTTCTGTTTCTCTTTACCTCTATCCCCCTGAGACGGAATGTGTCGGCCCGGGTCAGTCTACTCGGACTGAACAGGCTGATCTGAACCGACACATTACGCAGAGGCCATACTGTTGGTTTTCTCGTGGGACGGCTCATATGCACTGGTCGCAAATGCCGTAATGTTAGTTTTCGCAGAGCGCCGCTCATATTTATTATTATATACATCGTCTGACAAAATGCATGTTGCCTTATAGGCGGATGCCAACACAACTCATGCACTACTTAAGCCTCGCGTTCAATACGACATGAATATTCGTGAGGCTATAATTAAGAGGTGAATACTTTCCTTGCTATTGCGGAACAATAACACTGTTAACATTACACTTAACTGTTAAGAGATAATGTACTAGATATGTTATTGGGATTCAACACTGTCTTTTCTATTTCAATTAATCATATCGAATATACAAGAATAACGCGTTATTAATAACACCTTAGTCTCGCTTTTGCTTCTTCGTCGTGGCGAGACAAAAACGAGGCTGAGTTTCTCATTCAGAAACGTGCTCGACTTTAATCTAATGTAGACTACCTGTATTTATTTATTTACAGCATTTAACAGGTTCCTAAACGATCAGATAAATCAGTGTTTTACTGAAAAATGGATAGACAGCTTTGAAGGCGACTTGTTCATTCTATATTACGACAAGCTGAAGACAGATCTGGCGAACTCTCTCACAAAGGTAGCTGCGTTCTTACATTGGAAGGTCAGCCTAGAACGACTATTGTGTACGCTGAACAACAAAGATGGCTCCTATAAACGAGTGGAAAAGCCCGAATATATGTCAAGAAAGAATTTGGTTGACGAGAATATGGAACGAATGATATTGAAATGGAAAGAAGCAACTCACGACGCTCTCATGCGTCGAAAGTCACCATGGGCTAGTAACTAATTTTTGGACTAGAAACTTCATAAATTTTAACAATTTACCTACTGATAACAATTCCGCGACTAGCTATTTTGGGTCTTAAATTTGTCATAAATTGGGTAATTTACACGTTTTAATACTCTTAAACTATCTACATATGTAAATATTTCGGGTTCAAATATGCAAAAATGACATATAATTGACAATTTACGTGGTTTTATGTTATTGTCAATCATTCGGTTATTGTTCTTTAAACAGGACAAAATAGGGATGTTAAGAACAAATAGGAAGAGTGATTTTAATCCTATTTTAACTTATATATTAATGGAACAATGACTAATGGTTTGTAATGTTAAAACTTCTGTAAATATTGCTAATAATAACCACACAGTAAGTAGTAAATAATTCAAAACTATTTAGGCAGTGAATGTTTAAAAACAGTCAATTGGGAGTCAATGGATGTACAAAATTCGGCTTACTGGGTACGTGTACCCAGTACATATAAAGCATAAACGATCAATATTTAGATGTTTATTGTACTGTAAAGTGTAATCATTACTCTTATTTTATCTCATAATTGTGATCCTAATAGTTCAAGACAACTGTTGAACAGTTTTAACACTTTAACTATACTAAATGTAATCTTGAGTTCAGCACCTAAAGTAGCAGGTTGCATAAAACGTCAACAGTCGTCTATATATCCAAAAGAAATTCAACCAATACGTGACTGTTTGTCTGATTAAATCATGTTATAAATACAATTAGATACAACATCCATTTTCGGTTCCATGATTAATCGTTGCTGTCATTTTTAATTGCCACTAGTAACATACATGTACATAGACAAACACCTTGCAATAACTGAAAACGTGCGGTGTAAAAAACGATGCATACACATTGATCATGGTAATTGTCCTTGTGTAATAATCATCAGGTGCTCACGGATAAGTATCGTTGATTATGAATGTCTTGTGTTATTTCACTACCAAAGGTTTGATCAATTAGGAACTGTATTTCTAATTAATTGGTATGTAGGCGACACCAGAATTGATGACTGTTATACGTTGCTTCAAAACGACAATCCTAATGTAATAAAGAAACTTTCATATTTCATCTATATGTAAATGAAACAATAATAAGGACATCATTCTCAGCTCGATAATATTTGTTAAATAGAATGCTTGGTACCATGGGGCGGTGGCCTTATCACTTTCAATAAATATTTGTCATTGTCATTGTCATTGTCAGTAATGCCTTTTCAGAAGATGACTTCTGAAAAACAGTATGGGAAAGGTAGATATTTCACAAATTGAGCAATCACTCCTATTTTCATAATATATTTAACTAAGGTTTACACTTCATTTCCTGTTTATTATATCCTTTGACTCAGACCAGATCACGACCCAAAAAATCATATTGGGAAAGAAATTGAATCTAGTGTCTCGTATCACTCTGTTTTGCGGTTTTGGGTTTTTCTTTTACAGTTATTTCCCTTTGACGACATTTTTTGCGGAGTCTATGATATGGACCTATGATTTTTTTTAGTGTAACATTTCTCCTTCATTTATATTGTTTTCATGTAGAGCAGTTTGAGGTCTCCAACATATCAATAGGAATCATATTGATGTAGAGAAGTTCTGGAGTATATTACATATATGTGGTGTTTTTTTATATCAACGATATCATAAGTTCTCCCCCCACCCGGTACAGATATACATACCTGCAATGAATCAGCATTTTCGTTTTATAACTTGACGGTTTTGTTTGTTATCGAATGTCTTATGTCTAACTGACCAATTATACATTCGTATTTTTAGTGTACAGTGACCTACGACGAATTTGGAAGCTAAATATCGTAATTCGCAAATGTCTAATCGAATGTCTAATGTCTAACTGACCAATTAGACATTCGTTTTTTTAATGTACATTGATTTCCGACAAATTTTGAACCTAAGTATGGCAATTTTCGAATGTCTAATCGAATGTCTAATGTCTAACTGACCAATTAGACATTCGTTTTTTGCATGTACTCCGACAAATTTGGTACTTAAATCTCTTAATTTGCGAATGTCTAATCGAATGTCTAATGTCTAACTGACCAATTAGACATTCGTTGTTTTAATATACATTGATTTCCGACGAATTCGTAACCTAAGTATGGTAATTTGATATTCGATATTTTAAATTTGCGAATCATTCTTCGAATGTCTAATCGAATGTCTAATAAGACATTCGATAATCAAAATTTGCGAATGTCTAATCGAATGTCTAATGTCTAATTGCTCTGCCAACTTCACACACTTTAGTGTTTGATAGTGAAACGAGTTACCCCGTGTAACAACAATCCTCGGACATTCGATTAGACATTCGCAAATTACAAGATCTATAACCCAAATTCGTCGTAGGCAAATGTACATTCAAAAAACGAATGTCTAATTTGTCAGTTAGACATTGGATTAGACATTCGCAAATTAAGGGATTTAGGTACCAAATTCGTCGGAGGTCAGTGTACATGCAAACAACGAATGTCTAATTAGTCAGTTAGACATTAGACATTCGATTGATATTCGGGAATTACGATATTCCAAATTCGTAGTAGGTCAATGTACACTCAAAAGTCGAATGTCTTATTGGTCAGTTAGACATAAGACATTCGATTAGACATTCGCAAATTAAGAGAACTAGGTACCAAATTGTCGGAGAACCAATTCCGTTGTAGTGTTATTCTTACAACGACCCGGAACCACCTCCGTTGTGGTGTTTCACGTACTGCGACCCGTAACCAATGTCGTTGTAGTGTTAGACGTACTGCGACCCGGAACCAATTCCGTTGTAGTGTTATACTTACAACGATCCGTAACCAATTCCGTTGTAATGTTATACTTACAACGACTCGGAACCAATTCCGTTGTTGTGTTACTCGTACTACGACCCGGAACCAATTCCGTTTTAGTGTTATACTTACAACGACCCGGAACCAATACTGTTGTGGTGTTACACGTACTGCGATCGGGAACCAATTCCGTTGTGGTGTTACACGTACTACGACCTGGAACCAATCCGTTGTGGTGTTATAAGTTATACGACCCAGAACCAATTCCGTTGTAGTGTTACACGTACTACGACCCGGAACCAATTCCGTTTTAGTGTTATACTTACAACGACCCGGAACCAATACTGTTTTAGTATTACACGTACTGCGATCGGGAACCAATTCCGTTGTGGTGTTACACGTACTACGACCTGGAACCAATCCGTTGTGGTGTTATAAGTTATACGACCCAGAACCAATTCCGTTGTAGTGTTACACGTACTACGACCCGGAACCAATTCCGTTTTAGTGTTATACTTACAACGACCCGGAACCAATACTGTTGTAGTATTACACGTACTGCGATCGGGAACCAATTCCGTTGTGGTGTTACACGTACTACGACCTGGAACCAATCCGTTGTGGTGTTATAAGTTATACGACCCAGAACCAATTCCGTTGTAGTGTTACACGTACTACGACCCGGAACCAATTCCGTTATAGTGTTATACTTACAACGACCCGGACCCAATACTGTTGTGGTGTTACACGTACTACGACCCGGAACCAATTCCGTTGTGGTGTTACACGTACTGTGACCCGGAACCAATCCGTTGTGGTGTTATAAGTTATACGACCCGGAACCAATTCCGTTGTGGTGTTACACGTACTGCGACCCGGAACCAATCCGTTGTGGTGTTATAAGTTATACGACCCGGAACCAATTCCGTTGTGGTGTTACACGTACTGTGACCCGGAACCAATTCCGTTGTGGTGTTACACGTACTGTGACCCGGAACCAATTCCGTTGTGGTGTTACACGTACTGTGACCCGGAACCAATCCGTTGTAGTGTTATTCTCAAAACGAGCCGGAACCAACTAAGTTGTGGTGTTACACGTACTGCGACCCGGAACCAATCCGACGATGTAGAACAGTAGCCATCATTTGTTATCAATCCCCGAAAACCGTGCACAGCGAGCTTGGACGTTGCCCGTTTTCTATATTAAGAAATGTCAATTGTTGTACCGCCTATTCAAAAAAGAAGATTCCCTTGTTCAAAATGCTTATTGTACAAAAGTACAGTTATCTTTTAATGAAACCCTTTTTAATGAACTCCAGCTCAAAAGTAGTAATTACACATAAAAACTTAGGATATAATCACCTGCACAATCTAGTTAAAGAGATATGGAACGCCATAACTCTCTTATAATGTTGTATTGTATGGTACGCAGCACAATTTCATGTATAAGAGGTACATATGTCATATTTCATTTGACATGGTACATTGTTCATGATATGCAGTGCCTTTTCCGTTATATGAGTGTATGAGCATACCAAACGCGAACTACATGTAAATGCCGAACGCAATGGTCCAGTTAGAAGATCACAGAAACAAATGAGCGAACAATTTTAATAAGTACGTGGCTTAAGTCGAATGCACAACCTGAACCAGAAAAACCACGAAACACTTTTAGACAGCTAGATAGTGAAGATGATTACAGAACGACAACAACATACGATACAAACAGTGAAAAGGATAAAGGGGCGGATGTTTATGACATGAAAACACTGTTATTAGATATACGTCATGATTTAAAAAGTATGAATAGAAAGTTCAACAAATTAGAGAAAATGTAGAAGCTTTAAAGAAACACAGCAGGAAGTTACAAAATGAAAATGTGTCACAACTCTGAACGGATATAGTAGTTAATCTACAGTCCATTGATGCTGATAACCAACGAACGAACGAACAACTTAAGAAGCCCAGTAAAGAAAGGGTAATTTAAGATTCTTTATCTTACCTGAGAACGGTAGAAATGGGTCATGGGATGAAACAGAATTTACCAGAAACAGTAAATATTCAGGTAAATAAACTAAGCTTCCAGTGTTAATAAGTATAGAACCAGCCTATTACCGTTCACGAGAGAACGTATAGCAAAGGGACATAGAGCATATTTGAAATACGATAAACATATGATTAATGGGCAGCCTCATGTATATGCTTGAGAAACTAAACTGCCAAAACCATTGAACATATAGGGAATTGGCCAACGCCAATGTAGAATAAGTTGGTCAAAATGTAAAAAATGCTGTGAATGATATAAAAATATGTTCACTAAACGTTAGAGGTTTATGTTAACTAGAAAATTAACTTCATAAATTATTGTAAAACATTCGACATCATTGCCTTAAACGAAACTTGAAAACTAGCAAGTGAAGATTCTGGCATTTTTGTCAATGGCTATTGTAATTTTAAGTAGTGTAGACTAAAGTCGAAAATACCATCAAGAGGTTCCGGAGGTGTAACGGTCCTAATGAAATAATATATTTTAAATGTATATTTGAAGATATGACAGAATGTGTAATATTATTATTTGATGGGAAAATATTTGAGATAGATTTTAATGTTATAATGGTGTTTACGTGTATACGAAAGCTAACACATATGATACAAATTAGGACGGGATCGAACTACTGAAAGATAAGCTTTTATATATATCTTCAGCTTATCAAAATTGTCAATTCATTTAAGCTGGCGATCTTAATGCAAGAATGGGAACACTAGTTGATTATATTGACCATGATGATATAAATTACATTTTTCCTAAATGTGTATGAAATCAACCAGAATGATGGAATGAAGATTGTCAGAAATTGAAAAATAATAAACTCAGACAATTTAGTCTTACAAACGATAACAATACTGTTCTGAAATATAGATCTGCAAAGAACCATGTTAAAGCCAAATTTAAACAAAGTCGTAAAGTATTAGAATAAATTAACAGAGAAATGTTGATAGAGTGAAGAAAAAATGCAACCATTTTGGAAAACAATCAAGCACAGTTACAAAGTTGAACAAAAAACTAACCCACTAAACGGATATGATTGGTTTAATTAATTTAATGATCTAATTCAATCAGTTGATACATCTTTAAATAATAATATTCTGGCTAATATTATCCAGATAAATGATTCTTCGGAGTTATATAGCATAATAATTGAAAATGAAATTATTGCATGAAAACGTGTCAGTCCGAAATAATTTGTGTCTGTCAGGACTGGAGGACTGACGACTTTCGCGTAGACAGCATGCGTATATTGACAGTCAGAAACCGTTGTTCCTTGGAATGTTATGCCGTGTGTCCCCGAATCTTGCTTGTTATAGACTATATCTGCTGAGGTTATTCCAGTACGATATCTGTGATACTAAAGTTTCGTCTCTGACATTCATCTAATACTGGACAAATATGACCTTACAACGTACCTAGCAACGTTAATAACAAATGTTGTTTTCCCTTCGAAACACATTTGGAAACTATTTGTTACCACGCTGTACACACGCTGTACGCTGTACAAAGTTACATCCTTACACATTGTCCCGCATGAAATTTCTGGCTAATATATGTTGTAAGCGACCACCAAACCAAACGGAAGTCTGTCTACGTTGTCAGCATCCGCGTCTGCAGGAAACATAACATCAAATATTTGAATCTCCCCTAACGGACAGGCATAGACTATGGAACGAGTTCTATGACGAAAACAATTCATTGTGTTCTGATGTATGTGCTATGCTATTATGCAGTTTACCTAGACACGAACTCATCACATACATGCTTGGTAAAATAGATGACAAACTTATCAATGTGTTAATAGTCGAATTGTACCCTTAGCTTCTGACTATCTGTGCCAATCTCCTGACAACAGTATACGCTTAGAACTGTCGATAAGCACATACATATTGTACTTACTGTTAAACAGCTACTTTGTACTCTAAAGCAGACTTCAGAAACTGACGATCAGCGAAGATTACAGACAGTCTGGACATCCGCATAGACTAACTGAGATCTCCTCTGATATTCACCTAGCGAAAGATTTCATCATTAAATCTCCTGGTGTCTGTTTTGGGTTGAAAAGACTCAATAAGAGAACATGCCGTTTTCTTATAATTTCTTTTTCTTTTCTATTGTTTATTTTCTATTTGTTGTATACATGAAACTGCAATTTTATTTGTTATCATTATGTTATGTATTATATGTAACTCTTCAGAAAATGGAGGCAATAAAGATGTATATATTATCTAAAAGACAGAAATCTAGTTTTTAGAAAAATATTTTGTTCGTCAATTCGTCAACGAAATTGACGACTTGACGAACTGACGAACTTGACGAAGCTCTTCTGAATGACTGATGGCCATGAAATTTGAAATAAAGCCTAATTTGCATTCGATACGTTCAGATCTATCTAAAAGACAGAACTTAAGCTTTTAGAAAAATAATTTTCGTTAATTCGTCAATAAAATTGACGAACTTCACGAAGCTCTTCTGAATGTCTCATTCAAGAAAAACATCCAGATACATTAACTGAAAGACACAAATAAAGGTTTTGGATTTTCTTTTTCGTCATTTGTCAACAAAGTTGACGAATTGACGAACTTGACGAAGATCTTCTAGTTTAGTTTAATCGTATTAAATTCTTATATATTTTACATAGAAGGAATCATCAAGAAATATACAATGGAGAAATGGATTGGACTGAAAGCTCTTAGTATATTTTAGGTCTTCTTTTATAAAGATTGATTGTCAGGAAGCACGGTGAATATTGTACCTGTTCAGAAAATATCAGCTTACTTTAGATGTAAAATATAACATACAAGGAAAACTTAACGAATTAACGAAATTGATGAAGCAATAACAGTTTGTCACTCGTCGAGCTAACTTCACAACAGTTCGTCACTCGTCAATGTGTCGCTCGTCAAGCTAACTTCACAAATAATTGAAGTTCGTCACTCGTCACTTCGTCACTCGTCAACCTAACTTCACGGACCGAAAGGAAATTGATTAATCTAATATAATAAGAAACTTCAAGAACGCAATGAATAATCGACTGCTATGAACACATAATGGAAATGTATAATATAATCTATACGCATACACATTAAATTGTGCGTAGCCCATTCGCATGAAGTATTGAAACTTGAAACGCGGATACATTGATCATCTTTGTTTACAGTCTGACAGTATGTTTAAAGCAAAACCGCGTATAAAGGAATGAAAAATGATAAGATTTATATCATATTTCGGTATTTTTGTAATTATCGTGCTTGTATTACTTCTGGGTAGTGAATACATGTTGGATCATTTTGAAATGAGTTTGGGACTCGGACAAAGTTTTCGTTTGGTAAACGGGACACATTATACAACTGAATATAATATGTGTACCCAAGGGATGATGGAAGTTATGTTGAAGAACCCTCTTCCAATCAAGGTAAACAAAACCGTTGATATACACCGGTACGAAATGTCCGGATGTTTTGAAATAAATACGAACGAATCCGGGATAAACAGGATTATAAATGAGAGGAACTCTTTAAGTATAAAATGTGTGCCATTTGAAAAACGTTTTTTGAACAGCACAGGAAATGAAACATTTGTAAGTATCACTTTTAAATTTGGGGAGGGGGTCTATTGAATTACGTTGATAATTATTTATAACTGAAACGTTAATATCAAAATGAGTTTTACAAACTAATCGCTTGATATTCGAATATTTGAAAACGGACGAATATTCAAATACTGTTTTCGAATAAGAATATTCGTTTTCAGTGTATTATTTTTTTTACATTACTATTTTCTAAAAAAAACAACAAACATTATTAGTAAAATTCTGACATAGGTCGCGAGTGATTAAGGGTAAAGTGATTAAGGGTAAAGTGATAAAGACTGTGTATGTGTCGTTTGTTGTGTTTTTACTACGTCTGTCTAAACATAAGTGACAATAATTAATTCAATAATTGTAACGCGTACGTTTACCAGAGTTCTAATCGTTTGTAACCAGACATCACATTGACTACCAGTTTGTTCGATATATTTTAATCAACAAACATGTATAAACGGTGACAGTCTGCAGTTTCGTAAAACCCTCCAAGCCTAACCAATACATAGTCGATGTTTACATCTAAGACAGCTGTTGTAACAATTGAATAAATCATATTTAACATCGCTTTACGTTTCAAACGTAAGCAGCTTTCCTATTTACCTCTTCAAAATTGAATTCACATTAGCGAACAAATTGAATTCTTCCAACACGTGGTTAAATTGACTAGACGGAATCGGTAAAAGAAAATAAACGAAATATCACCAAACTCACTCTGCTTTTTGTATGAATAAGATAAATAATTATTTCGTTAATTATTTGATTCGATTCAATATTAAACTCGGTAAACAAGCGACACCTGAATGAATATACGGCCCAAAAAACGTTGCAATTTGGTGGGCATTTTTTTTCTTGATTTACTTCAAATTGAAATTCAAATACATCTGTTGAGAAAAAAAACAGAGTGTAAGTTCAGATTAAAACATGAAATATGAACGTAAATAATAGCTCATACTTATACTTGGAAAATTGCCATTATTTGAAAAAGGAAATGGAAAAATACCAGTCCTCGGATAAACCTGAAATCGGATACCGATTTCATTTCGAAAAACGAATATTCGAATATCGTTTTCAATATTCGTTACCATCCCTATATTCAACATATCCCGACAATACATCCCAACCAATCGTTGATGAATTAAAATGACTTGAACGATTTTGATAGAGTTACAGTAATGGCAGAATCCTACGAATTATATTAAAAATTAGCGACGAAGTATCAGGGGTGAACATTTTTAAGTTATAACTAACGTCTCTCCCTTACATATATATGTTTACCAATCAACATAACCTTGACAATTGTTGAAAAGAATCACCAAAGCAATTTTGACTACCCACACTTAAGCCAAATTGACCAACAATGAAGCGTGTATAAGATTAGTGTCTCGGTCTATATTTAATAAGTCTCTCATCCCATGACCTCATATAACTATATGCAAGGTATTCACAAGCTGGGGCCCGATAACGATGCCTTTCGTTTGTATGTAGTGTTTGTCCTATAATCTGACTGACCTTGAACGTTGATACACTTTGATACACTTTGGTTTGATATCATTTAAGCTTATTCTGCATGCCTCAATATCTTCTTGTATGGGTTCAGTTCAATACAATTTAAAAATATCAAAGCAGAACAAAAGTGTATTCTTTGGGGTAGGTTTTGTTACCTCTTGCAGTTGGTATGTGCAATCTGTAGTGTCTCTTACGTAACTTGGTGACCTGGTTACATATTCATTAAAGTCCTTACTTAGTTCTCTTTAAACATAACAACAACACTACTTTATGTTGTGCGTACAGGGAGTTGCGTGTATATACATATATACAACATATATACAACAGGCATATATTTGTAATAATAGCAATTTAAAAGAAATACATGTATGTACCTATACTCAGACACCAGTTACTGCTTATGGCCGGGGTCTCGAAACGCCCAAGCTATAACTAGCTATGGCACATACATCTTGTGCGTATACAAAACCGGTTTTGTAGCTTCCCTCCGTGAGTACAAAGGTACTCAGCTAAACGTTGTACCACCGAGTACCAACAATTCATGGTCGGTTTACTCAGCCATCTTATCTGTAGGCGTATTAATCCCTTTTATAATGTTCCGCATTGGTGCAAATTTCTTAAAGTATTTTGGCATGAGGTATTTTTTCAAATGTTTGGAAATGGCACTATCTTTGAACAATTTGTTTACAAATTTCTTCACTTCTCTTAAAGAATCGTTTGTGTCGTCTATCGTAATATACGTCTCACATTGTGTCATCTCTGTCTGTAAACAACTGCCACGGTGCTGTAGTAGTAGATCGTCCTCCTCAGGTGCGGGTGGTCGCGCGTTCGATCCCGGGCCGGGTCAAATCAAAGACTTTGAGAACATGGTAGTAATGGCTGCCGTCCTTGGCGCTCTGGGTTGCGGGATTTACATTACGACTGACTGGTTGGTTTCAGAATAAAGAGACCAGTAGTACTGGTAATTTACAAAGGAAACGCCGTGATATAACTGACCAATTGTTGAAAGCGGCTTAAAACACCAAACAATCAAACTGTCTGAAAACATCTGAACCCAAATCAATGTCCGCCGGTCTGGTCACACTATCTTGATTGTGTAAGAGTGCCATAAATGCCATGTGCTTCTCTTATGATGTTTTCAGTGTTTTAATCTTTTTAACGATATCTACATTATAAATCTCTATGTACATGTACATGCCCCGTACCTTGCCTGAAGTGAAGTTGTTCTTTTGGGTCTAATTTTTCTGGCTTTCTATGTGATCAGTTATTTTCGTCAAAGAAGAATTCGTTGAGGCGCATCATTCTGCTAGGTCTGCCGGAAATTTCAACATATCAATCTTAATTATGTCTATCTGTAATTAATTTGAGTCCTCTACATAAAAGTGAAATCTGAACATCAGTTAGTGAGTTGTTACTACAGTATCGGTTTTTTTTCTATTTTCCTTTGTTTTTGTATGAACATGTATCCGCTCCTTGTCCTTTGAACAAACTGGTGTGCTATTTAGATTTATTCAATTCAGTATTTGAACTCTCTTCTCCGTTAGATATTTGTGTTTTCTATAGACATATATATCACCCTTTGCATTTTGTTCCTGTATGCCTAATATATAATTTTTTACAAGAGTAACAACTTAACACGTTTAAAATATTACTAACACTATTATCCATATCTAAACTTATAATCCTTTCCCACATACAATAAAGCTGCAGCAAACGGTACAAAAATGTACTTACAAACACATATAATAACTCCTAATGCGACATTTCTCCTATTGCAACAATGTTTTCAAAGGAAATATGTTGCATCTAGGGATAAGAAAGCTTCTGTCTGTAAAGGGTGAATGTAAAAATGCAATTAATCGCATTCAATAAATTCACCAAGCTTGCAACGTGGTTCGATACCTTTTTATACTGACATGTTTTAATTATTGTCTATTGTCTACCACTATACCACTGTACCACTGTCTCGAACCTTTGAATATAGAACGAGTTCCTTTCAAAATGTGAGCTATTTGGTATGTTTAAAAATATTTGGACGCCTTTATATAGCAACAGCCGACTATCGAAATCTTTAGTGGTAAAGGTATTGCTCAAAACAAACATACATGTTTCAATAATTTTAAAGGATAATCAAGCCTGCTGAAATTTCCGTTGAGGTTCTATTATCATTAAATCTTATAAAAAGTATGCCTTGAGTTTCTGAGACGGTTAATATTGCTCCAATATTTAAAAGCCGACGACATTTAAAATTGACTTCACCGTCTAACGTTCCTTTTTTATTATCCGATAATCGGAAGTCGCAGTGTCATGCAATAGTCACTAATCAGTGTATCAATATGTTACATGACAGCGATCAACTGCGATTGCATACTGTCTGTAGTTGACCAGGGAGATTTCTACTTTTTTTCATTGAGTATTGATTTATCATGAGTAAATTGATCAATTGTTTTAACTACGTATCATAATACAATATTCACTATATTTTGTTTTTGTGTCAGTGCGATAATCTTTCAATTATCGTCCAATAACATTTAAACATTATTTGTATCTGTCTTCTTTCATATTGAAGTTTGTTTTAATCGCCATTCTATATTCGCGGGCTTTCATTAAGCGGACGTGGACGTAATGTACGTCTAAACAATTCTAAATATCGTCCGAAAATTGAGCACAGGACGTTTATTATACGTCCAGAAGTTCCAAAACAAATCCGTAAATTTAAACATAGATGTTTTCAGAATAACCCTAAATAAAGTTTATAGGGTGAGAGTTCAGAGGTTAGGGTGTATAAAATCGATAATTGTCACGCGTACGTTTTACCCTAGTTCTTATAATCTGTAACCAGACATCACATTGACGACCTGTTTGTCCGATCTTTTTTTATCAACACAAATTTATAAACGGTTATTATTATTATTATATCTTTATTTCCTCCTATACAGAAGATTTCATTTTATAATTTATAATACAAACAATACATATAAACACAATTTAATACAAAATTATACGAGAGAGAGAGAGAGAGAGAGACAGACAGACAGACAGACAGACAGACAGGCAGGCAGACAGACAGGCAGGCAGATATGAAGACTGAAATATGTACATCTTATTTAACTTTGAACAAAGTATTTACACTTGCACAAGGTATTTATAACATGTCCATATGGAATGTAAGAACAACGCAACATGCTTATAAAAGTTATCATAGTTGCCGTGTAACTCATTGTCTACGATCGGGTTCAAACCGAACAAGGCAGCAACAAAATCATTGCCTTCCAATGGCACTAATAAGTTGGAAACATATCCACCAAACTTTAAAAGGGTTCTGTTCTGAAAGGAAATAGTACATGACCGTACACTGGTACAGTTTATCAAGATATGCTCAGTAAGGCTCGTTCTAACATCGCTACATCCACAGCGTGTACACTGGGAACACTCAGTGTGAGCAGTGTACGCAATTAGCTGAGCGATGGAAAAGCAAACACGAAGCATATTCGGATTACGCTTAGCATAATCCCATACAGGACTGATTGCGAATCGTTTCTGTAATTGCCTATATAGAACAAACTGCGCGGTAGATGTTCTTTCATTCCATTTACCGATATAGTAATTTGATACTTTTGTATCAATACAATGTTTCCAAATAGTTTTGCTTGGGAATACACCATAATTAATGTAATCTTCTAAAACATTGTAAATGTTAAACTTGTTTAGAATATATGCAATATCAGAAACAAACCCGGTATTGGAATTACTATTTACGAAGGAAAGGAGCCGCAATAAAAAGAAACGTTTTGTTGCACAATCCCTCTCCAAACGGCAAAGTTGACCAAGAAAGGAGAGTTTTCTCTTCTCAATTTCAGCTTCAATAGGAAGAGCACAAATAAGACCAAGAACAATATCTGTTCTTGATCTTATTTGTAAACCCTGAATCTGCTTTAAACAAAGTCTATGCGACCTTTCCATTGTCAACATATCCCGATCAGACAGCGATTGTAACAATTCACATCCGAATAGAGCTCTCGGGATAACAATCGACCTATAAATACTGTAACTGGTTAATGGATTTAACCCATTTATATATAACCCGTCTTTGATTAGACCGAAGAAAGCACCCCTTAATTTTCTATCAACTTGCTTGACAATGAGAGTAGAGTTAGTATACTTATTACATATTATACCTAAATGGTTATATTCCTCTCTCTCACAAATGGCATTATTACCAACTACCCAGGACCGATAATTGCGTTTGTATACACGCTTAGATTCATTGAACGTGACAACGGCACACTTGCCAGAATTGTATTGGTACCTCCAAAGGCAAGAATATTCATAACATATATTAATCATTTCCTGTAGGGCTTTGCTAGACAAAGATAGAATTGTCATGTCATCTGCAAAGGACGGAGCACAGAAATGAGACCCTTCAATCTGGAAACCCAATTTACTGTTAACTAACTGGTCAAGTAGCGAGTTAATATAAACAAGATACAAAAATGGTGACCAGACGCCACCTTGCCTGGTTCCCTGTAAAACAGGGAACCAGTCAGAATAAAACCCATTATACATTACACAGCTATACATATCGGAATGCATT
Organism: Serripes groenlandicus; assembly: GCA_031761405.1. NCBI lineage: Eukaryota > Metazoa > Mollusca > Bivalvia > Cardiida > Cardiidae > Serripes > Serripes groenlandicus. Next base: position 63,097,787 of record JASEVX010000009.1, on the reverse strand, counting down.
GCAATAACTATTTTTAAAAGCTTATAACTAACGCCAAGTTCATTTAGCTTGTAAAAGAGACCATTATGCCATACACGATCAAATGCTTGACGAGCGTCTAAAAAACACGCAAATAATTTACTGTTGTTTTCTTTGCAAAACTGTATACTTTCTTTCAGAATGAAGGATGTCATAGAACTTCCCATGTTGGACTGAAACCCACCCTGGAGAAAGTGTAACGGTTTATTAATTGACCTGTGTAAACGTTGTAGCAGTACTTTTTCGTATAATTTTAAAATAGATGATGAAAGGGTTATGGCTCGATAGCTATTAGGCTCATTCTTTGGTTTGCTAGCCCCTTTGTACAACGTTAAAATAGTACCACGTTTTAGTGCTGTGGGAACATAACTATTACAATACATTAAGTCAAAAAATACCGATAAGTAATGTTTTACCATTAATCCACCATGGATGAGGTGTTCGTTGCTTACTCGATCTATACCACACATTTTGCGACTTTTTAAAGTAGATAATGCCGATAACACTTCCTCTTGAGAAATGTGATCACCATCAACCACAATAGACTCTTCTTTTAAAAAGTTTGTACACGTTGTTACGGTCTCAAATTGCGTATTATCGTAAGTCTTACATTCTGTATCTGAGTAAAGGGATGCAAAGTGTCGACCCCATTCATGGCAGATCAATTCTGGGTCCCGAATTACAACTTCGTCAAATTTAATCTCACTAGAAACATTTGAATTCACTTGTCTTCTTTTCCTATTAAACAATCTCCAAAATAATGGACTATCAACACCAGATGCACTATCAATATCACTATTAACCTTTTGTAAATATTTAAGGGAACTGTTTCTATGATATGCTCGAAAACATCTTTTAGCTTCCTTATATTCTCTATAACTTGAGAATTCACTGCCCCTTGGCCTGCCGGAGACAATCCAGGCCGTGCGTTTATTTCTCATACTCGCATGCGATTTTTTGAGATCGGCCGACCAATATGGCTTTAGGTATGAACGATATGTTGAGTGAGGTAGATGAGCATTGGAAGCTGTGTTGATATCAGACGAAATACACTGGTATAGATTGTCTATAAAACAGTGTATATCGTTAACTGGTAACTGATCTACACTGTCTTTAAGACGAGCACTGACGTTAAAATCATAGTTACGAAGCTGTTCATCGGACACCCTGTGCCATTTGACTGACATATCAAAACAGTGAGTAACGCAATCATGAGACATAAATTCAATGTAAAATACTATTGGACGGTGACAAGAAACATTAATACAATTATCGTCCAGGATTTTACAGTATTTCACGTAGAGCGATAGCTCGTCCGAGACAATGACATGATCTATCAATGACCTAGAGCTTTTGTCATAAGACACATAACTCGAGTCTGCTCCGGAACACAACTTTGAGGTTGTAATATTAAACAAATTGAAAAGAGTGATTAGTTCGCACAATGCAGTACCCCTCCTGTCAATTTGCTTAATAAATGTTTTGCCATTTATATGGGCATTAAAATCACCCATCAATACGACTCTTCCTGTCTGAGAATACATGCTAATCAAATCATGCAAAATCTCCATATTCTTCCGATAATGTACAATACTATGGTTAGAGCATGGCAAATATACCTGTATGATATACAAGTAGGAGTCACGTGACATCCGCACCTGTATACCCATAATCCTGTCAGAGTCTATACACAGTGGTGTAACCATATGATCTAACCTTTTATTCCACATCAAGGCAATGCCACCTTTTCCAACTTTTCTGTTACTATAGATGTTGAGATCTGAATCGCATACGCCCACCCCATTAAAGTTTGGATGTATGCTATTCAGAAAATGTAATTCAGACGGATATAGCCAATGTTCGGAAATACCGCATATATCTATTGACTCAGAGTCAATAACATTACTGAGATAGTAGGCACTGGACATAAGGCCAGTGGCGTTCCACGAATAAAATTTTAAATCAAGCATCTGAAGGGTAAAGGTAGTCAACAAAAATAATGTACTACATACAAGGACAAACAACAGAGGATACATTATTATGAATATCCCGCATGTCCTTCATTGGATTTTGTATCATCACGATATCCATAGTTAACATATTGATCATAGTCGTTACCTTTATAATCATAATAATCGCTGTGGGATTTCCCGTAGCTATCATCACGCTCATAACGGCCACCATGCTTATCAACAACACGGGAATTATACCTCCTAGGATTGTTGTTATTTCTATGAACAATATCACCACTCAAATCTGTGTTGTCTGATTCACACTTATCATTGTCTGTGACTTTACGAAATTGCTTCATATAACTGTTTTTGGACAGCCAGGGTCTACATGTCACACCGCGGGGCCAAAAGCCAGGTTCAGTTAATTTGTTTGATTGTGGCGCTTCAACATTAAGCCTGATAATGACAGACCGTCCATATTTTAGGGGGAACACTCTAATCATAGTGACTTTAAGGCCTCTATTTTTAACATAATTCACAAGTTTGGGTACTTTCACTGATGACTTAAAGCCGCCTAAATGAAACCTTTTCGTCTTTTTAACCACGCTTTCAATGAAGTCCTCGTCCATATTGTCGTCATCGCGATTTGTATTTGTTTCTATGTATTCTTCACAATTTGTATATGTGTCTATGTTTTCATCACGGTTTGTGTATGAGCCAACTTTTGTTCCATCACAGGTATAATTCATGTCAGTGTTTCCGTCATGACTTTCAAATAAAGGAGTGTTCCCTTCACTACAAAAAGTAACATCCTTTTTAAACGACACTGTATCACTTGAGTCACGGTTTGACCGAATAGCTTCCTTTTGTCGCGTAATGAGCACAGGTATTCTATTTGGTTGTCTCAACGTCGGTGATCGTTGTGGAGTTATTTTAGCTCGTGTATCCCGGTTACTTCGGGTAGGCTCGTGCACACCCCCGCGTAAACTCGTTTGTGTTTTTGCAGCTGTCACGATTTGGTCAGCAATAACGGGACTAAAAGCATTAGCATGAAATGACTCACGTGCATCGTTGATGGTAATAACGGTTTCCACGTTCTGGCTCGTGCACATTGGGAGTGTCTCCGTTAATTGTGTAGCTCCTGTCAAAACATCACGATATGACTGAATCGACTGCTGATCTTCATCGTTGGCTTTCAAGGATTTTTTTATATCCAGCACTTTTGATTCTATTTTGTTCATTTGTCTATCTACCCTTTTTCCAACATTGAAAATCTTATCATTTATAAGCCGAAGTTCATTGACACTTGAGTCCTTGCTCTGTTTTTCATTATGCACTATTAACTTGATGGAATTCTTAACACTAGTTAACCCAGATGATTTTTCGTCTTCAATCCGTTGGATGTCATTGCTTAAGCCTGTTAATTGCTCTTTAGTTTACCTACTTACTTGAGATAAGTCCCATCTCAAAGATTTAATGTCTTCGCACAAATGATTTTTAATGCTGTCTTTTTCATGTTTCAACGTAAACAAGTCTGCTTGGCATTGAGTCAGCTGATTCTTCAGTAGTTGGATCTCATGGATGCATACGCTTAATTGATTATCTGACCTGGATGAGTTAGACTCTGGTATTAAGAATGACTTAGGCAGGCTTAGGATAACTTTCATATCATCATAGGACTGATTTTCTAGCACGGACACTAATAAATAAATATCAGATGCTAATTTATGAGTATAAGTCTCACCTTTCCTCGTTTTCTTGCGTCGTTTCAACTCTGTATCCACCGGAAATGGATAATTACACAACCCTTTACAGGCATCGAAAACAGTATTCCTAATTTCTTCTAACCTTTCATCACGAGCTTCGGTATTCGAAATAATACGGGACATAAACACGTTTTTTGTTGATTTCCGGAATAGATCCGTTACATTATCTATAAGCGGCCAATTCGCGTTTATCGGTGGAGATTCATACCGACATATATTTTCATACAACTCTTCAACGTTGTCTGGTGTCACAGTAATCCGCTCATGCGTGGAAACAAACAACTGCTTAACACAGGTCTGCGAATCATCAAACTCCGACTCTTCTCCATCCACATAGACAGGCCGCTGAGCTGGGGTTAGCTGTGTAGAAATATTTACACTCTGGGTTAGCAATGGAGTGAGATGAGAATCATTCCTTCCACTTGCCATCGTTAAGGGTTAAAGGTTCACCCTTCAATTCCTTTCTTCAAATGATAAACATGACACAGGTTGAAAACTGCTCACCTCCGAGTATACACAAAGAGTGAACAAAGGAAAAATAGTTTTTCTTCAAATAATGATCAAAATGATCAAATGTCTATAAACCAAGGTCATGGTATAAAGCAAAGATATGTAATAATCCTATATATCCATTTTTCCATCATAAATAATCCAAATCATACAACTATTAATTCCAAATTCAATCGGAGCAGAAAAATCAACGACTTATCTAAACCGGAACCGGAACCATCCATTGGACGCCTTTATATAGCAACAGCCGACTATCGAAATCTTTAGTGGTAAAGGTATTGCTCAAAACAAACATACATGTTTCAATAATTTTAAAGGATAATCAAGCCTGCTGAAATTTCCGTTGAGGTTCTATTATCATTAAATCTTATAAAAAGTATGCCTTGAGTTTCTGAGACGGTTAATATTGCTCCAATATTTAAAAGCCGACGACATTTAAAATTGACTTCACCGTCTAACGTTCCTTTTTTATTATCCGATAATCGGAAGTCGCAGTGTCATGCAATAGTCACTAATCAGTGTATCAATATGTTACATGACAGCGATCAACTGCGATTGCATACTGTCTGTAGTTGACCAGGGAGATTTCTACTTTTTTTCATTGAGTATTGATTTATCATGAGTAAATTGATCAATTGTTTTAACTACGTATCATAATACAATATTCACTATATTTTGTTTTTGTGTCAGTGCGATAATCTTTCAATTATCGTCCAATAACATTTAAACATTATTTGTATCTGTCTTCTTTCATATTGAAGTTTGTTTTAATCGCCATTCTATATTCGCGGGCTTTCATTAAGCGGACGTGGACGTAATGTACGTCTAAACAATTCTAAATATCGTCCGAAAATTGAGCACAGGACGTTTATTATACGTCCAGAAGTTCCAAAACAAATCCGTAAATTTAAACATAGATGTTTTCAGAATAACCCTAAATAAAGTTTATAGGGTGAGAGTTCAGAGGTTAGGGTGTATAAAATCGATAATTGTCACGCGTACGTTTTACCCTAGTTCTTATAATCTGTAACCAGACATCACATTGACGACCTGTTTGTCCGATTTTTTTTTATCAACACAAATTTATAAACGGTGACAGTCTGCATATAATTACGAAAGTGAAAGTCAAGGTCCGTAAAACTTTCTTTCCTCTTTACCTGTTAAAAATCTAATTCACATCAGCGAAAAATGTGCAGTGCTTTTGTTAATTTGCAACCTAATAACAACTGCTAACGCTTGCCAACGTGTTTATTATCATGATTACCGATAAAAGGATGCATCTGATTGTTACTTCAACCATAACGCAGATAAACGTGTATCTTTTTCAGACTGAGCTTTTAAGTATACCGGGCTCTGGCAATCACTGGGTTCGGCATTTATTAGAAGAAATAACTGGTTAGTCACGTTTTTCATTATAATTACGACCGCCTCGGTGGTGTAGGGGTAGAGCGTCTGCCTCGGTGCAGGAGGTTGCGAGCTAGATCCCCGGCCGGGTCATATAAAACATTTTAAAATTGTAGTAATGGCAGCCTCTACTTGACACTCAGGGTTGCGGGCATAGCATTATGATTGACTGGCTGGTTTCAGGATAACTGGACCAGTAGTATTGGTACATGTAACTTACCCAGGAAATGCCGTGATATAACTGAAACAACTGTTGAAAGCGGTTGTGTTGTGAGGTCAAATGAGCCGTCCTACCAGAAAACCAACACTATGGAGTCATCGAAGGCTTATCTAGGCCGACACTTTCCATCTGAGGGCGATAGAGGTATAGAGTAATGATTCCTGAAACAGAAAACCGGGTCGATACTTGACGCAGAGTCCACAATATTGGTTTTCTCGTGAAACGGCTCAACTTTTAACCGCAAGAAGATAGTTATGATGTTCCCACATACAACATATCTGCAGCAGACGACTTTGCCAACAATTAGATAAAGATATCTATAAATAATTGATAATAGAGCAACTGCTACTTCTTCACACCATAGCCCGGACGTGAGAAAGCGTCTATATGATGGAAGCATGGGTTATTCATGATCGGGCCCCATTTGCCATTTTCCTATTAAAAAGGATCTTTGTAATAATATAACGGTTACAACAAATTCGCATCAGACTTCTTTGAAAATATCTAGCCATGAATCAGTAGCTTATCCATAAAGTATAACGAGTTATTTTATAGAGTTAAAACATCGTGGCAAAAGTAGAAATTGCTCAACATGATAATTTCTCCTTTCGTCTCATTTTTTAGTTTTCTGCTAGTGCCTAAAAATGTGTCTGCATGTGAGAAAGAGTTGAAATGTTCAGTTCCGTTGTTCTGGTTCGAGAGCACTCCAAATGAATGTAATTCCTGCGAGTCATTTCAGATATTATCCCACGTCAGGAACGAACTAAAGGTGCTGAACTCAAGATTATTGATAGTATAGTCAAAGTTTGAAAACTGTTCAAAAGTTGTCTTGAAATTCTAATTCTATTTAGGAATTTACACGGGAAGTGTTTATGGTGATCGGCGTATCGATAAAACGTTTAAAGGCGAACACACCATTCACAACGTTATAGCGGTGAAAACCCACAATCCAAAAAGGGCAAACTTCAGTCGCGCGATCATCATTGTTAGAGATCCATTTGAATCAACACTTGCTGAAACCAACAGAAGAAGCGGGAACCAAACCACATCGATAAAGAAATCAAAATTCAACAAAAACGGTATGAAATGTTAACGAACTTTATGAAATCAATTTCGGGCCACCATAATCTTGTAAAACAAAACGAGAACTATGGGCACGGTTTCCTATTGGCACAATGTTTTCAAATGTCGTCTACTAAAGAAGCGCTGTAATCCGTCTGCAAGTGGGAAAGGGTAAATTAAATTCATTGTTCGCATAAAAACTACATACATATAACTATATATATATACTACTATATTTATACAGAGAGCTGTATTCTTAAAACAGTGTATGGTAAGGAGATGACAGGCATGGTTGAAGGATAGAAATGTATGTGTTTGCTTTGAAGATATCTCTTTAACGTAAACAGTGATGATATCTCTAAAATAGAAATCTTTATTGCAAAGTGCCTTTCGAGATGAGATGTAATCCTTTATATTTGTGAGATATCTTGATATGCATTACTGCTATTCCTTAACCCAGTTCCCATATACAACAGATTTGCTGCATACGACTTTGATAATAAACAAATAGCTATAGATAAGTATATAATCATTGTATAGAGGAAAAATCATTGTGCCAAAAGGAGAAATTGCTCAAGATGAGCATTGTTTTCTTTTGCCACAATGTATTCAAAAGTCGTCTGCTGAAGATGCGTCGAAATGTGTATTCAATTTGGAAAGGGATAACGTATATAATTAGCAATATGTGCAAAATCAGATCAGACAACGTGGATGTGCTGCCTGGTCTATATGTGAGCCGTCCCGCCATAAAACCAACATTGTGCGTCAAGTATCGACCCGGATCAGCCTAAGCATGCCGCGCTGGCTAATCCGGAGATGGACCTTTTTACCTCCTGTGGAATTTATGTTTCAGGAGTCATTACTCTATACCTCTATCCCACTGAGACGGAATGTGTCGGCCCGGATCAGTGTGCGGACTGCGTAGGCTGATCGTGGTGGATACATTACGCAGAGGCCATACTGTTGGTTTTCTCGCGGAACGGCTCATATACACTGTTCGCAAATGCCTTAATTAAGGTGGAATTATACCTTTGAAATAACGTCGTTTTTGACGTCAAAACGTATGTTATTGCGACAATGATAGTGTGGTTAATGAAACCGCCATTCTTTTGACACATGTTCGTCTCTCATTTGTCGAAATTTCAAGAATATATATATCAAGCCGATTTTAAATAAATCACAATGCAGTTAAATATCTGTCGCGCTTCGGAACGCACGCTGTAGAATTATAGCTAGATACGCATCTAGGGTAGGTAATACAATAAAAACACCACATTATTGCATTTAATGATAAATTTCAATCTTTTAAGTTCCCCTTTTCTTCTTTCCCCTAGTACATATGGTAGGTTGTATTTATTTGCTTCTCTTTAAAGATTCAAAGTAGCTACGATATTGCAATTTTTATAGTAGATACATTACAAATACAACAAAAGAATACTTGCATTTTTACGAGATAGCGAGAATGATATTTTCAACAGTATTTTCATCAGTAACGCAACATATACACATTTCGTGAATCAATGAGTAGTGACGGGTTGAAACTTATTCATGCGAAAAGAATTACATTTCCAATTCGGGCAGTGAGCCATGACGAAATGTTATAGCTTGTTCTATTACATGTATCCAAAATAGGGATAAGCATAAAAATATGCTCCCGTTTTGATTATAAGTAGAATCCTGATACACCACCAGTTCGAAGGCAAAGGTAGCGGTTTAACAAGAGCGTTGAACTCGTAATGCTATGGTCCCGAGTTCGAGTCGCAATGGATAACATGTACATCTTTTTATTTTATGTTTTTTATGTAGTTTCTACGTAATTGTTAATCGCGCAATGTCCTTAATTTTCGTGATTTTATATTTACCTGCGAATGTATAAATGTGGCATACAAATGTAGAAGGACATAATATAGCATACACAGCCATGCAGTCGAGGTCACATCATAATGATGATGATTATGATGATGATGATGATATATTATTTTCACTATTTCTGTCAAGGGTTTTAATGATCTTTATGTAATATAGTTATAATGAATATTAAAAATGAAAAAAACAATGAAATCTAAAAAAAATAAAATAATAAAAGCTTAAAGAAATATATGCAAACATACAAATAGATCAAAGCTAAATGAAAAAGAAGAATATTGTGGTGGGATCGAACCCATGTCATTGGCATGAAATCGTTATATTACCGGCTCAACGGACTGAGCTTAGATGCTATGATTATACTTTCGAGTTTAAACCAATAAAGTAGTAGGTCTTTATTGCCTTCATTAACGGAGAGTGTTATATACATACAAATTATACGAAAGACAAAACAATACAAACATAAAATAGACATGTGACAAAAAAGTGCGAAAAAGAACAGTAGTGAGATCAAACAATACAGTATGCATATATCAGCCTGTACAATATATATATTTACACAGATTAGTCATGAATGCAAAGAGCTTTTAGCTAGATTATGGATATATCTTATACACTGTTTGAAGAAAACGACTCTCGATTCATCATTGAGTTTGAAACTAAAACATCCATTTAATAGCTGCAGAATTTGTTCTTGTAGAGCCATGCTTGTAAGCATAAGGAAATTGCTTTCTCCCAATGTAGATAACAATGTTTCCCACAGTTCTTCACGTATACGTTCAGTAACTGTACAATAAAGCAGCAAAGTGCGTTACTTCACATTTAGTATTTGTCTTACACTGAGGACAATAAATATAATTCTTTCTGGTAAACAGTCTAGAAACAACATGTATTACTGTTTAACAAAGTGACAGTTGTTTACGAAATATTATACTGAAGTACCATATGTTACATGGTATAAATTCACTGTGAATATATTCAAAGTTACTTATAATAGGATTGCTTTCAATGTTTGAAAACATCTGTTTCTGCACTGTAGGTGTCATAGTTTGTTTCACTAGTTTCCTCCATGAGGCACTGCTTGGGAAAATTAAGTGAGATAGATATCCCATTATTACTCTGGTTAAGCAGTATTTACCTAAAATGCGGTATATATCCGGCATAAACCTACGTATTTTACTCGGTCTGTTCATGAAGGATTGAAGCCTAAATGTGAACATACTTTTAATACGTTTTTCTGTATCTAACCTACTTAGCTGACCGAAAAGGATTACTTTCCTTTCATCAATATAACCTTATAATGGCTAGACAACTCATAGCTATTACAGACGGTGTTGAGCGTGGCATTTTCTGAATATGCTAGATATATTGTTTATGTGCACGTACAAGGTTTTGCAGATGTGTCGAACTTAAGCAATTCCATAGCTCACTTCCATAAAGCGCTTTCGATAAAACTACCGTTTTATAAATGCGCTTCAAAGAAAGTGGATGCATGCACTCACGACTTATGCCAAAGTCATTTAAACTAAAATATGTTTGTCGTAATTTTAAACAATACTCTTGCACTGATTGATCAAGCGATATGTTTTTATCATTGACGACACCTAAATGAAGAAAGCTATCTCCCTCTTCAACACTGTTCACCCCTAGAGACCAATTACACTGACTTTGTTTATATTCAAAAAGTCTTTCATTATACACAATTACCTTACATTTTAAGGGATTGTATCAGTATTTATTAGTTATAGAGTTTTCATACACACATCGATAAGTCTCTGTAGACCGTGTTGTGTTAATGAAATCAACATCATGTCGTCGGCAACAGTTGGACAACCATATTTAATACTGTTTAGTTTAAAGTAGTCATCACTAAGGTCTAAGTTATTCATGAGATCATTGATATATATAAAGTACATTAATGCACTGATTATTTGTCCTTGTCTCGCCCCTTTCCTGATCAGGAACCAGTCTGATATAATACGGCTGATCTGACAGAACTGAAAATATCTGTCAATAAACTCCGGATAATTTTAATAAACCTTTTGTCCATACCGTTTTGGTATAATTTGGTCAACAGTAGATCGTGGTTTACGTGATCAAACGCCTGTTTTAGGTATAAGTAACATGTATAAAGTGTTGAACTACTCTCAATGACATTATGAATGGATTTACGAACCATGAAAGATGTTAATGCGCAACTTGAATTTCTTTGGACTATTCAGTTCAACTTCACTACCCATATAACTTAATAACACCTTTCATAAAGTTTTAGGATCATGGAGCAGAGAGAAATCGCGCGGTACGAGTTAGGGTCATATTTCTTTTTGTTTCCTACTCTTGTAAAGAGTAGTGATTTCCCCCTTTTCAAATTTACTGGACAATAGGCAAATTCGTTCATAGCATTGAATAGTTTTCTTAGGACCTGCAGTAATAATATACCACCATAAATGAGGTTTTCATAATAGACTTGATCGTAACCAGAAGCCTTATTCTTTTTACAAGATGTCAATGCAGATTTAATATCTTCTACTTTAAAAACGCGATCATTAATTACTACATGACATACATCGATCATTATCATTGTTCACTGCATATATGACACTTCCCGCATTTTCCACATTATCATTTTCACCACAGGGGTATAGTTCTTTAAAATGATTCATCCATCCGCCGTAAGTTTCTTCTAGTGGTTAACATTGTTTATCTTTAAAAATCAGTTCAAATGTTTGGTGCGCCTTTGATTTTCGTTTATTATTAATTAACTTCCAAAATGCTTAACTATCCGCCTCCGCGGTCTTATCAATTTCCTCCTCTAAGTCATCGTTATATTGTTGTACACTTTGTATATGTGCCCTACGAAACTTGCGTTTTGCCGCATTATACTCTGAATAAGTCACATGATATGCGCATGGTTTATTTTCACTTATCTAAAGTTTTACAATTATCTTTAACCTATTTATGCAAACAGGAATGGTTTTCATTCCAATAAGGTTTTATATGAGGTTTATATGCCGACCTAGGAAAACACTTCAAATAAGCGTCTTTTATAAGCCTAACTAATTTTCCATAAATGCAGTCAATATCCTCGTAACTTAAGATTTGAACATCAGAAAGAGTACTTAAAGACTCACTTTTATCAAGATATTTAGTATATAATGAGATGTTTTTCTGTTTAACATTCCTCCAGATAATGGAGTTATTGTCATGATTAACTGATGTTCTTGTGACATTGACTGGATAATCAATAACACAAGATACTGGACGATGTGTAGACACGTTCAAAGAGAGGTCCTCGTGAATTATACATTTCCTTACATTGGTTATATCAACTGAATGCTCTTCTTTATTTTTTGTGATTTTTTTTTATATATATTTTCTCCTATTTTGTAACGTATGTATTATACATGTGAATTGACGAGGAGCAGATATGCTCAAGTCAGAATGAAATAAATTGAATTGAATTGAATTAATATATAATCGATCAGAGTTTCTCTTTCACTATTGTACGGTACATTACATGTACATCATTTTATTTTATGTTTTTTATGTAGTTTCTACGTAATTGTTAATCGCGCAATATCCTTGGCATACACAGCCATGCAGTCGAGGTCGCATTATAGTGATGATGATGATTATGATGATGATGATGATATATTAGTATACCCCCGCAAACGTAGTTTGAAGGGGGTATACTGGAATCAGCCTGTCGGTCGGTCGGTTGGTCGGTTGGTCAGTCCGTCCGTCGGTCGGTCTGTCCGCAAAATCTGTTCCGTTGTACTCCTCCTTTAGTTTCAACCTGATTTACTTGATACTTGGCATAAATGTTAATCAGGAGTAGTAGATGTGCAAGAAGCAAAAGTCATGTCCCTGTGACCTTCACCTCTGACCTTGAAATAGGATTTTTTTTCTTAAAATCTAATCTGGTGCGATATACTCCTCCTTCAATTTCAACCGCATTTACTTGAAACATGGCAAAATGGAGCCGTTTTGTGTGGCATCAGCCTGTCAAATGGTCTGAGTCAAAGATAATACTGTGAGATGTAATATGTGTCAGGGGTTGGGGCGGGGGTATTAATCACCTTTAGTGATAGTTCTAGTTTACACTATTTCTGTAAAGTTTTTTTTTTATCTTTATGTAATATAGTTATAATGAATATTAGATATGAAGAAAACAATGAAATCTAAAATTAAAACAAACAACTTATATAAAAAAAAATATATATGCATACATACAAATAGATCAAAGCTAAATGAGGGAAACGAGTAGGTTTCAAAACGTCAATAAATATTTTAATAACTGTTATATCAACTCAATTGTTGCATCAACTTCCCCAGAAGCCATTGCTTAAAGACATTCCTTAACTTTTGTTTACCGAAATATGTAACATTTTTTGTGTAACAAATGACAATTATTGTGGAGAAAAAACGACACTCAAACTGTTCTTTTCATCGTCCGAACTGATTCCTTTGCAAGTGACATTAGTTTTCCACTGATTTCACTCCTCCAACCATAGGCAAAAGTGTATTTATACATCGTTAGTAACTGCTTGACTCCTGGTGAACTCCACTGAATTAACATTTCAAATGACTATTTTTATTTATGTCTTTTTTACATGACGTTCATTTGACGTCTTTTTTACATGACGTTCTTTCACGTTGCTAAACAACTTTACTATTTTGGTGGTTATTATGGAACAACATTAAACTTTTATAATTAGAACAACATAACAACAAATTAATGTCATGCACATTTTCGGTATCTTTTGTTTGTGCATATTTTAAATAGACACAGCTTAAACTGGTACTTTCTTGTAAAATTACGCTGTGGCTCGCCTATGCCCAACTCGTTTCTATGACAACGGATTATAACGAAACTAATGGCAATATTAGAAAAATTAATTCGCCATAAGGTAGAGCAATAACAAATATACATATGGTATGAATTTTCGAAATATGTATTAACTAATACAAGAATCACTAAGAAAGTTCTATTTCTTTTTGATAACCCCTCGTATAATTGTCCTAGTATGATTATCCTGTATCCTGTATTACGTCTATTTATATACTGTATCATTTGCAATAAAATAACTATTCGGGAAGAAATAAATTAAAATATCCATTTTTAGTAGGGAGTAGATTTCATGATACCACAAAGTTGATGATTATTGTAGGAAAAAAAGGCTGTCAATTTTAATTCCGCTAATTGCGTTTCAGCTAAAATATCGCAATTTGCGTTCCGACGTGCGACATTGGTATAACGGCATTCTGATTTACTACAAATCAGCTACACAGATTTTTTTGAAATTCTGGTTACTTGTAGTAGAAAGGGTGATCGTAATGGTAAATGTTTAGTAAATTAAAAACTATGTAATTACTTAGAAAATATTCGAGCGAAACTTTCATAAACAGTCAGGTATTTGTTTTATCTAAATCGTCATGATAGATACATTAAATAAATACTACGACACAGGTGACTTTATTCTCTATTATTCGGTGTTATTGGTGTTTGAATACCAATCCAAACAAGACAGTTAAGCCTCGCGTTCAATACGACATGAATATTGGTGAGGCTATAATTATGAGGTGAATACTTTCCATGCTATTGCGTCACAATAACACTGTTAACATAACATTAAGTTGTTAAGAGGTAGTGTACTAGATATGTTATTGGGATCGAACGCTGCCTTTTTATTTTAAATAATCATATCGAATATATAGAGGATATTTGTTTGTTTTGAGTGGATATGGAATATATCTCATTGAGAAGAGATACAATTGAATATATGTTAAAATTGTATCACTTCGAGTTGATATATATTCCATATACACTCAAAACAAACACATTTTCTTTTTATGCGGGGGATTCAGCTTTGCTGAATACCTCCGTATATTGTCATGCCCAGCTTTCAGGAAGTGTAAATTGTATGTGCTGACCTCTGTTTTTTCAAAATGGACAATTTGTCTTGATTGTTCAGGGATCAGTTAAATACGTTTCACAACAAGCTAAACAGTATGCACATTATACAAAGTAAACGTACACAATGTAAAGTTTCAATCCATGATGTTGTATACATACATGTAATTTAGAAACTTAAGTTAGACATAATGATCTTAAATGGGTTTTTTAAATATATGGAAAACGTGTAGCTTGAAAGCGGGTAGATGAAAAACCTTTTGAGAAAATCCTTGCAATGAAAAATACGGAAATACGGCTGTCGTGCATCGTCAACATTTTCCCTTGTTAACACTCTGCAGGCTACATTTTGCATCGGATCTTCATGAAAGTTTATCAGAACATTCATCTCCATCAAATCTTGGGCAAGTTTGAAACTGGGTCATTTGAAGTCAAAAACTAGGTCACTAGATCAAATTGAAGGAAAATCTTGTTAACACTCTAGAGGCAATTTTTGCTTCAGCAGTTTGAAATTTTGTCAGAATGTTTGTATTAATGATTTCTAGGTCAAATTCGAATATGGGTCAGAAACTTGGTCACTAGGCCAAATTGAAGGAAATTATTGTTAACACTTTGGAGGCCTTATTTTCAACTTAAGCATATTGGAACTTTATAAGAATGTTTGTCTTGATGATATGTAGGTCAAGTTCAAACATGGGTCATCATGGGTCAAAAAGTAGGTCACTAGGTCAAATTGAAGGAAAAGCTTGTTAACACTCTAGAGGCCGCAATTTTTGCTTCAATAGTTTGAAATTTTGTCAGAATGTTTGCCTTAAAGATATCTAGGCCAAGTCCGAATATGGGTCACAAACTAGGTTACTAGGCCAAATTGAAGGAAAATATTGTTAATACTGTAGAAGCAACATTTTTTGTTTAGGCAGATTGAAATTTGGTCAAAATGTTTATCTATATGATATCTAGGCCAAGTTCGAATATGGATCAACAACTAGGTCACTAAGCCAAATTGAATGGAAATATTGTTTACACTCTAGAGGCCTTATTTTCAACTTGAGCATGTTGAAACTTTATCAGAATGTTTGTCTTGATGATATGTAGGTCAAGTTCGAACATGGGTCATGATGGGTCAAACAGTAGGTCACTAGATCAAATTGAAGGAAAATATTGTTAACACTCTAGAGGCCGAGTAGCCGGGAGATGCAGCGTCCATGTTTTGTTTACTAACGGTGCCCGGGTATGCGTATGTAAAACATCTAACCGGTCTGAAAAAGCACGTGCGCGCGAGAATCGCCTTGTTTATACACGTTTTCCCGACGTTTACGCCCGGGTTTTGCGATGTTTCTGTATCCCTTAAGCGGGCGTAAAACATAGATGTGTATTTCTTTATATGTAACATGTGTAGTATAACATGACCGAACACTAGGAAAATGACGTCACGTCAGCGATTTGAGGTCATAATGTTAGTCCCTTTGGCGCCATACCTATATCACTCACAGTGTGGGTGATATGGATTATATCTCACTGATGGAACTCAGTATCTCATCGTTCAGCATTAAATAAACAAGAATAACGCGTTATAAAATGTCTAGTCGTTATTCACTTTGACCATAATTATGAAGAAGGGTACTAGATGTGTCTTTGATCAAAATTTAAAAGCACTACGACTAGTGCTTATTAAGACTAGAATGGAGTGCTCCCCGGAGCACGTGTGTCACCTGTCACCTTTTCAGAAATTTTTAATTTTTGACATAAAAGGGGCAATATTTGGATTATTCCCCTTTTGTGAACCAATCACACACATTGATATACACATTTGTCAGAAGTTTCAATAAAATCCTTTGAGTAGAAAAAAAGTTATTTGAAAACGTGACGAAAAAGTGTGACGGACAGATAGACGGACGGACGTACCCATATAGTGTATTTGTGGGGTTATTTCTCTTGTTTCGAACGTGTGGGTTGCACCCCACAAGTATGCTTTTCATTCCGTAATTAACCCCCTTTTACGGAATGAATAACATTAATATGCAAATGAGATACCTGTTATAATAAATAAAAATAAACTATTTATCTAAGTGTCTTTATAAGGGTGGTAGGTGGGCTTTAGGACAACACCACACCCCACAAGTACTCGATAACCAGGACGGACGGACGGACGGACAGACGCCGGACAAAACAAAGTAATCCCTAAGTGCCTACCATGCTACGCAGGTGCACAAAAAGTAAACAAAAATATTAACGTTTATGTTTGACGCAGCCGTCGCCGCCGCCGCCAACAACGCAACACCGTAGTCTCGCTTTTGCTACTTCGTCGCGGCGAGACAAAAACGAGGCTAAGTTTTCATTCAGAAACGTGCTCGACTTTAATCTAATTACCTGTTTTTATCTATTTACAGCATTTAACAGGTTCCTTAATGATCAGATAAATCAGTCTTTTAATGCGAAATGGATAGACAGCTTTGAAGGCGACTTGTTCATTCTATATTACGACAAGCTGAAGACCGATCTGGCGAACTCTCTCACAAAGGTAGCTGCGTTCTTACATTGGAAGGTCAGCCTAGAACGACTAATGTGTACGCTGAACAACAAAGATGGCTCCTATAAACGAGTGGAAAAGCCCGAATATATGTCAAGAAAGAATTTGGTTGACGAGAATATGGAAAGAATGATATTGAAATGGAAAGAAGCAACTCACGACGCTCTCATGCGTCGAAAGTCACCATGGGCTAGTAACTAATTTTTGGACTAGAAACTTCATAAATTTTAACAATTTACCTACTGATAAAAAAGCCACGACTAGCTATTTTGGGTCTTAAATTTGGCATAAATTGGGTAATTTACACGTTTTAATACACTTAAACTATCTACATATGTAAATATTTCGGGTTCAAATATGCAAATATGACATCTAATTGATAACGTGATTTTATGTTATTGTCAATCATTCGGTTATTGTTCTTTAAACAGGACAAAATAGGGATGTTAAGAAACAATAGGAAGAATGATTTTAATCCTATTTTAACTTATATATTAATGGAACATTGAAGGTGCTGAACTCCAGATGAAGATCAAAAGTTTGAAATGTTAAAATTTCTGCAAATATTGCTAATAATAACCACACAGTTAGTAATAAATAATTCAAAACTATTTTGGCAGTGAATGTTTAAAAACAGTCAATTGAGAGTCAATGAAAATGTACACAAATTGGCTTACTTGGTACATGTACGTCTACCCAGTAAAAATAAAGCATAAACAATCAATATTTAGATGTTTATTGTACTGGAAAGTGAAATAATTACTCTTATTTTATCTCATAATTATTATCCTAATAGTGCAAGACAACTGTTGAACAGTTTTAAAACTTTGACAATACTAACCATAAGCTGTAGTTCAGCACCTAAAGTAGCAAGTTGCAAAAAGCGTCAACAGTCGTCTATATCTAAAACAAGTTCAACCAATTCATGACTGTTTGTCTGATTAAATCATGTTATAAGTGCAATTAGATAATACATTCATTACCTGATCCTTGTCTAATCGTTTCGCCAAATGTTTAATTGCCACTAGTAACGTACATAGACAAACGCCGTGCAATAACTGAAAACGTTCGGCGTAAAACACGATACATACAAATTGAACAAGGTAATTGTCCTTGTGTAGTAATCATCAGGTGCTCACGGATAAGTATTGTTGATTGTGAATTTCATGTGTTATTTCACTACCAAAGGTTTGATCAATTAAGAACTGTATTTTTAATTAATTGGTATGTAGGCGACACCAGAATTGATGACTTGTATACGTTGCTTCAAAACGACAATGGTAATGGTATAACGACATTTTCATATTTAATCTAAATGTTAATGAAACAATGATAAGGACATCATTCTCAGCTCTATAATATTTGTTAAATAGAATGCTTGGTACCATGGGGCGGTGGCCTTATCACTTTCAATAAATATTTGTCATTGTCATTGTCATTCTCAGTAATGCCTTTTCAGAAGATGACTTCAGAAAAACAGTATGGGAAAGGTAGATATTTCACAAATTGAGCAATCACTTCTATTTTCATAATATATTTAACTAAGGTTCACACTTCATTTCCTGTTTATTATATCCTTTGACGCAGACCAGATCACGACCCAAAAAATCATATTGGGAAGGAAATTGCATCTAGTGTCTCGTATTTTTTTTATTAACACTCACTCTGTTTTGCAGTTTTCTTTCTTTCTTTTACAGTTATTTCCCTTTGACGACATTTGTTTTGGACTGTATGATATGGCCCTATGATTTCTTTACTGTAAACTTTCTCCTTCATTGATATTGTTTTTATGAAGACCAGTTTTAGGTCTCCAACATATCAACGACATCATAAGTGGACTTCCCCCCTGCTTTACACCGCTTTCGACATTTTTTCATATATATTTCGGAATCGTCTGATAAGTTTGTGTAAGTAATTGGTGAACAGTGTAAATCTTCAATGTTCAAAAGAGACAATTCATATCTTGGCCCATCGCCATCATAGTCATCAACAAGTTACGTATATTTTACACACTCCTATCAAATGTTAACACAAGGTATATGTCGCTCCCTGGCATGTAATATGTCAATTACATTGAGCAGAAAAACAAAACCTGACTTTTGGCACGTCAGAAATCAATTGTACATTGAGCTTAATAACAAAACCCGACTTTTCACACGACAAAGATCAATTTTACATTGAGCTGAATAACAAAACCTGGAAAGTAGCACGTCCGGGATTAATTGTACATTGAGCTTAATAACAAAACTTGACCTTTGACACCTCAGAGATCAATTGTACATTGAACTAAATAACACAATTTGGCCCTTGGTACGTCAGAGATCAATTCTATATTGAGCTTAATAACTAAACCTGACCTTTGACACGTCCGAGATCACTTATAAATTGAACTAAATAACACAATATGAACCTTTCCACGCCAGAGATCAATTGTACATTGAGCTAAATAGCAATACCTGACATTTGACACGACAGAGATCAATAGTACATTGAGCCGAATAACAAAACCTGACATTTGCCACGTCAGAGATCAATTGTAAATTGAGCTTAATAACAAAACCTGACCTTTGACGCGTCAGATATCAATTGTACATTGAGCTTAATAACAAAACCTGACCTTTGACTTGTCAGAGATCAATTGTACATTGAGCTGAATAACAAAAACTGACATTTGAAATGCCAGATATAAAATTTACAATCAGATGAATAACCAAACTAGACCTTTGACATGTCATAGATCAATTTTACATTGAGATGGATAATAAATCCTCATCTGTGACATGTCACATATCAATTTTATATTTAGCTGAATAAGAAAACATGACATTTGACATGTCAGACGTCAATTTTACATTGATAACATTGAATCTTGACATGTCAGGGTCTAATTTGATGCTTTAGCTGTAGTTGAAATTGACTGTTTACATGTTATGTTTTAACAACAACGTCGAATAATAATCTTAAGCTGCGCTATGCGAAAAACAACTGAAATGCATTTGCGACCAGTGTATATCCGGAACAGCATGTCCGTCCGAGCAGGCTGATCTAGATCTACAGGATTTGCCAATTGAAGTATGCCAATTATGTAAAGAAGATTTCAAGAAACTTCTGTTAATCAGTTACCAATTATATCCTCAGCGTAGATGTGTAGGAAAATCTTTATTCCACACGAATAATGTTTACGTTAAGGTTGGTTTTCGCAGAGCACCGCTCATCTTGTTTCAAACATATACTTCAACATGACCGTGATGTTTAAACGTTAAATTGACAGATCTCAAGTCGAAACACATTCGAATGATCAAAGTACTGAAAGTACTAAGGGTAACATTTAGATCGGTTAAGAGGAGATGCAGGAGTGCATATATAAAGATTTATCTATAAAAATCACCACCATGACAGACAAGTAATGATGTATCAGGCCAGAATGAAATATTTCCAAGATCATAAATTCTTGTTGGTCTTTGGAAAAATAATTGACCCCATATCCGAATATATCATTCGGTCCATATAAGACTTTTTTAATTATCATATAACCCGATAGCTCTACGTAAATATCATCAGGAGCATTCATGATAGTACGGTGTCTTCCTATTTATTGACTGTACTGAACCAACTGAAGCATTCACAATTTGCAATCTTTTAATACAATATATTTAACAAATATATCTCATTTTGAGTGATATACCGGCTCTTATATCACGATTGGGAGTTCAGGTGTGTAGTAATTAATCACGAAGGCCGAATGGCCTGAGTGATTAATTTATACACACATGAACGACATAGAGGGCTATCCTGAGTGATAGATATATAGCATATGTGTAACTGCTAATATCGGAGAAAATTTAATCAAGAGCGTGAATGAAACTGCTAGGAGTGGACACTGTAAATGAAACTTATCAATAAGACATTTGTTATGATATTAGATATTTGAACAGTTTGTAAGAGGACCACCAAAGTATCATGACCGTGAAGTTTGGTTGAAATCAGTCCAATGGTTTGGAGAATATTTTGTTTAAAGCTTAAAGCGACTGAACTCCAGATACCCAACTGTCGAAAAAAAATAAAATTTCCACCATGATAAGTGTTATTTTTGTATTTGGGGCATTAAAATATGATAACTGACATATTACATACCCCTATAATCGGTGAGATTTTCTTGTTTTCGATACTTTTTCCATCGCAAATTCTACCCTGTCAGTAACGGGGTAAGTATTTTTAAATAGGAAACCCCTTCATCGGGACAATTGAAAACGACTCAAGTTCACTTTATTGATAAAAAACGATACATTTTCTACCCTGATTTTACTTGGATAACATAAAGAATAACATTTAGGGCGAATTCGATTTTTTTTTTTTTTTTTTACGTGCCATCTGGATTTCAGTCGCTTTAAGGTTCATTTTAACTCTGTTCTGATGCAGCATGACAGCTATCTTTTCAAACCAATCAATACAGCTTGAACAAATTTCAAATGTATCCTGCAATCAATTTGTTTGTTTGGAGTTTAACGCCGCTTTCAACAGCTTTGGTCATATCACGGCGGTCAGTGCACCTACCCATGTTTTCCTGGCTTTCCCACACCAGTACTTACACAACATTCTTTCGAAGCCACTGACTACTTTCTCACATAGATCAGAGGTGAGAGGCAATGGAAAACATCGCCCGAAAGAACGCGCCGCAACCGGGTATCGAACCCGTGACCTCCAGATCACGAGTCAGATACGCTACCAATTGAGCTACCCGGCCGGGCTATCCTGCAATCAAACAAAGACTTGAATAAAAAAGGAACTTTTAAGTTTTGTCATCTTGCGCCTTTCCTGATGCCGTCTGGCTGCCGCGGTTTTCAACCAATCAATACGGTTTAATCAAATCTTGTAGAGGATCACTCAAGGAACATTTGTATTAAATTGTCTTGGAATATGACAAGCAGATTCAGAGAAGACGAATTTTAGGTTTAGGCATTTTACTCCTTTCCTGCTGCCGCAGCAACAAAAGTTGTGTTTATAATTTATATCTTTGAAACCAAAGGAACATTCCTGTGAAGTTGTGTTGAAATTTTCCAGTGGATTAGAATGAAATATCATTTGATGCTAAAAGTTCAGATTACACCTTTTATGATGCCGTCTGGTAACTATGTCTTTCAACCAATCAATATGGCTGAAAGAAGTTTGAAGATGACAATACATTAAGACAAGCACTTTCATAAGAATAGAGTTTTAAAATGTTGTCAGTTTGTACTTTCTGATGCCGCATCGCTTCTCTTTTTTTTTTCGACCAACTGATATGGCTTGAACAATTTTCGTAGAAAGTCTATGAAGGAACATTTTTACTAAATAACTTGAATCGGACAAGAATTTTGAATATTGGACATTTTACTCCCTTTCTCAGATACCACACATACGAGAGTTCTACACATATCTTTGAATATATTTAAGAAAAAGACCGCCAAAAGAATAGTTCTTCTTTGTTTGTCCAGTGGATAAGGATGAGATGTCATTTGAAGATAAACGTTCAATGTTCCTTTTTAAGATGCCACTTAGTTTCTACGACTTGTAACTAATCAATAAGACTTAAAACATATAGAGGGTCACTAAATGAACAGTTCTGCTAAATTATCTTGAAATCAGAATAGCACTTTCATAAGAATGTAGATTTAAAATTTTATCAATTTTGCCCCTTTTCTAATACCGCCTGAATGCCGTTTTAAACAACCAAAGCACTGTGATTATATTTGTAGCGAGTTATCCAATGATAACATTATACCACATTATATTAGTATCAGACAAGCTAATTCAGAGGAGAATATTTTTAAAAATTTGGCAAATTTCTGATGCCGTAGCAAGTTCTCCGTAGAAAATAAATATAACGCGCAATTTCTTCATTGCCACAATATTTCCAAACATCGTCTGCTGCATAAGCGTCACAGAGGATCTGTATGTGGATAATTTCATATCTCAAGTTAATTTATATTGCTCTTTATGTCTCCTTTTGTCACAATGTTTTCAAAAGTTATCTGCATAAAATGGATCTGCAAGTAAGAAAAATGGCTATTCAAATATCAAATATCACAAACAAATCTACTTTGTCAGAAGGAGTATTACTATTCCTGTCACTAGAGGGAACAAAGGATTACAATTTACAACGGGTAAATTGTGTTCATGCGGTCGTACAAAACTGGGGAAGAATGGGGTGGGGGGCGTAGTCATATCCTGATCCTTTAAAACACTTAAATATGATATTTACACATTCGGAAACATTGCTTATGTTTTCATTCGTAATTCAACCAAGAATTTTACTGCACTGTTTTTTTGACGTACTGATATGATAGAAATGGTGTTCTCGGTCGTTTACATCACACGACTTTAAAATCTCACTTGTAACTATGGTAGCCCTGCTATCGCAATTCTACCAACAAGGGGAATGTTTTGAGGTTCGAAACCATGACATATGGTAAAAGAGCAATCTAAGTCAATGTTAATATTTTTGCAATAATATTTATAACACTTTGTCTGTTTGTGGTTAAACACCGTTTTCATCTAGTTCCAGTGACTTCAGTCAAACGTCGCAAGAATGTGTGTCGAGCTGGGATCGAACTAACAACCCCTGTATTAACTGTCCGTGACGCTATCGTCTAAACTCCCGGTGTTCGGCATAAACCGTAAGACTCGAAAACCCACCTTGTTCTAGCAAGACCATTACTTGAATTTTGTAAAACATGTTTTCTGTTTCAGTATCCATTGATCAAGAGGCTATTTTAACCCATTTTGCGCATGCGGATACACCTTTAAAAAAGTAGAAATTGCTTAACAAGAAACATGTCTGCTTTTATCACAATTTTCTTAACCCTATTAAAAACGATAATTGTATTTATATTTTGTATAGATATTGTTCACGTGTCCCCGTCGTGGTTTCAACGTCATCTGCTGCATATTTGTTGTATGTAGGAGAAGGAGTTAACAGGTCAGTGACAATGTCCGAGATAACAGTGACCTTCAACTAAGTATTCTATCTGTAATACGGAGCAGTTCTTGAAGCATGACTACCCTTTGAATGGAACTTGAGAATTTGTGTCATTCGATCAAGGACATGGTTTGTGAACGTATCAATATATGCCTCGTCGCAGGAAAATAGACCTTCTGACATGTGCAGACTTTATATATCAAGATCAAGCGACTATATATTTTAAAGTCGTATTTGTGCTACTACTACTACTTACTACAATAACACGTGTTCATTTGTCTAAGTGGCAAATGGTGTAGATTTTGATCAAGGTGTGCACAAGCATTGCCTGATCAGGATCTACACCAACCGTAGCTGTCTGTGTAGGACGAATTAACCCCGTCGATGTTCATTTAAAATTAATACGACATGGGCAGCGCAAGTGTTTATGTCACTGTAAAACGTTGTTACTGATACTTCTGGCTTCCTGGCAGCAGTAATCCACACAACATTGTTTCTTTGTAATGTGATACCTTCTTCTTAGATTCCTGTTCAACGAATTGAAAAATGCCACAGTGACAACGAGTGTCAATTATCGAAAAGAAGGTTGGCCGAGCAGGAGAAGTTAAAACACATGACAAATCGATCAACAATAAACGTCATTACCGATTGAGCTACTGTTGATGGAGTGAGTTGTTGTCAGACATAAGATAACACTTAAAAGCACATGTACAATTTCGAGTTTCCAGCGAACACATCATGAATGAAACCCTTTCCCAACCAAATCTACAGCAGACGACTTTGAAAACAGATTTGCAAACATATCGAGGGCTTGGCGTGAAACGGTTGTAACTAAAAACGTATTTTGAAAACCCTGGTTTAGGGGCAATTTTGACCCCTTTGTAAACAATGCAAATTTAGGTGCCATTGCTCAGAACGAGCAATGGCACATAAATTTCCATCGTTTATCAAGAAAAGTGATTTAACGCTTATAAAGACTTTATGGAGCGGTGATTAACATTGGTAAAAAAATACTAATTTTAGTTACAACCGTTTCACGCTTAGCCCTCGATATGGACAACATCAATAGGAGAAATTTTAATTATCAAAAAAAAAAATCTAGCAAAAGAAGAAATTTCTTATTATAAGGAATTCCCATTTTCCCCACAATGTTTTCAAAGTCAGCCGCTGATGATACGTCTGTATGTAGGAAAGAGTTCATATGATACAACCAGACGAAATGAGCCTCTCTATTCCTGCCGTTTATCGGATAAAATGATACGTTTTGTTTATCGTCCCAAATGGCTCATGTTTCATCAATTATTCACACCCGTATACGACCCATAATTCCCTACAATGATGGCTGTTTTCAGATGGACTTGTCCAGTTGCATTTGGAAGAAATCAATGCCTATTTCAGACGGCGCGGATGCGTGAGCTTGCCTGGCTCTTAAACGATGGGAGGCTTCACTCAATCATTTCAAGCTGTAAAAAGGGTTAATAACATAATTCAGCCGTCCCGCGAGAAATACAACATTATGGAATCTGCGTAATGTGTCGACCCGGATCAGCCTAAGCATGCCGCGCACGCAGGCTAACTCGGATCAGCTTAGCATGCCGCGCAGGCTAACCCGGATAGACACTTTTCGTCTCCTGTAGAATATCTGTTTCGGGACTCATTACTCTATACCTCCATTCCCCTGAGACGGAATGTGTCGGCCCGGATCAGTCTGCGCGGACAGCGCAGGCTGATCTGGGTCGATACATTACGCAGATACCATAATGTTGGTTTTCTCCCCCCAGACGGCTCAATTATCTTACTAATGTTCTTACGATCGTCGTACTACAGCTATACTATAACAAGAGATCCGAATGGAATGTTGTTACGATCGTCGTACTACAGCTATACTATAACAAGAGATCCGAATGGAATGTTGTTACGATCGTCGTACTACAGCTATACTATAACAAGAGATCCGAATGGAATGTTGTTACGATCGTTGTCTACAGCTATACTATAACAAGAGATCCGAATGGAATGTTGTTACGATCGTCGTACTACAGCTATACTATAACAAGAGATCCGAATGGAATGTTGTTACGATCGTCGTACTACAGCTATACTATAACAAGAGATCCGAATGGAATGTTCTTACGATCGTTGTCTACAGCTATACTATAACAAGAGATCCGAATGGAATGTTCTTACGATCGTTGTCTACAGCTATACTATAACAAGAGATCCGAATGGAATGTTCTTACGATCGTTGTCTACAGCTATACTATAACAAGAGATCCGAATGGAATGTTCTTACGATCGTTGTCTACAGCTATACTATAACAAGAGATCCGAATGGAATGTTCTTACGATCGTTGTCTACAGCTATACTATAACAAGAGATCCGAATCGAATGTTCTTACGATCGTTGTCTACAGCTATACTATAACAAGGGATCCGAATGGAATGTTCTTACGATCGTTGTCTACAGCTATACTATAACAAGAGATCCGAATGGAATGTTCTTACGATCGTTGTCTACAGCTATACTATAACAAGAGATCCGAATGGAATGTTCTTACGATCGTTGTCTACAACTATACTATAACAAGAGATCCGAATGGAATGTTCTTACGATCGTTGTCTACAGCTATACTATAACAAGAAATCCGAATGGAATGTTCTTACGATCGTTGTCTACAACTATACTATAACAAGAGATCCGAATGGAATGTTCTTACGATCGTTGTCTACAGCTATACTATAACAAGAGATCCGAATCGAATGTTCTTACGATCGTTGTCTACAGCTATACTATAACAAGAGATCCGAATTGAATGTTCTTACGATCGTTGTCTACAGCTATACTATAACAAGAGATCCGAATGGAATGTTCTTACGATCGTTGTCTACAGCTATACTATAACAAGAGATCCGAATGGAATGTTCTTACGATCGTTGTCTACAGCTATACTATAACAAGAGATCCGAATGGAATGTTCTTACGATCGTTGTCTACAACTATACTATAACAAGAGATCCGAATGGAATGCTCTTACGATCGTTGTCTACAGCTATACTATAACAAGAGATCCGAATGGAATGTTCTTACGATCGTTGTCTACAGCTATACTATAACAAGAGATCCGAATGGAATGCTCTTACGATCGTTGTCTACAGCTATACTATAACAAGAGAACCGAATCGAATGTTCTTACGATCGTTGCCTACAGCTATACTATAACAAGAGATCCGAATGGAATGTTCTTACGATCGTTGTCTACAGCTATACTATAACAAGAGATCCGAATGGCAAAACATAAAATTGATGTAAATATGTTTAACCCCCAACAGTTAAACCCCAAATGTCCGGATGTGAGGTAAGTTTACAACACGTATTCGCGGGTTCGATCCCCGGCCTTGTTATACCAAAAACTTTAAAAAATAGTGACAAAGGCGTTGCCTCCTTAGCGCGCTCAGCATTGTGGGGCTTGCTTCACGACTGGCTCTGAAGCTCAGGATAAAAAGACCAGTAATACTGGTAACTTACCCCGAAAGCGCCGTTATATAACTTAAATATTGTTAAAACTGCGTTAAACAGCAGGCAAATAAACAAAATACGCACATTTTTAGACGATTCGAAAACGTATCAATCCTGGTGTTTAAAACAGCTAACCCCCTTATCACACGTAGACGCATTTTGACGCATCCTCAGCAGACGACTTATGAAGACATCATGACAAACGGAGAAGTAGCTCATAATGACCAATTTCTATTAACTTAATTACATAAAGGATTCTTTAATGTCAATAGATTTACAGTGTTTTTGATCAAACAAACTTTTATTTAGTCGTCTGTTGCAGATGTGTTGTATTGGGGAAAAGGGCTAAATAGCCAATACAACTAGGACGGATTCTGTTAAGTACATCTGTCAAAGATTGCTTTCGAAACTGATTACTTTTGTGATGTTTTCAAATCAATCAAACCCCTCTCGGGCATTTCCTAAAATAGAATAATGCCGCACCATTTTATGACGTATTTAATATACACAAATCGGAGATGCAGATCCGGTTCCAATCAGTTCTGAAAGAATACAGTTCATGCGGGCTGTTTTGGATATTATCCCAAGTCGATAAGGAATTACATTTAACCGCATCACGTGACCCAGAAGCCGATTCACTACCCATTATGTGTATGTATTCATTAAATACATCTGATGTGTTAATCGAGTTTATTAACCATTTTCCTAGATGACCTTATTAGCGAACATTGTAATCCAAGAAAAGTATGTTCAAACACATCGACAATTTCATCATAGCTGGGATTCCTCAACTCTCATTTATGCATGTATACATATAATATCAGGCATTGATGACGAGAGTTGTCTTTTCAGGCGTGGTGAAATCGAGTCCCTGCTCGGCCAACAGTCTTTCGAATGGTTCACACATGTCACTGTGTCTTCCACCAATGTGATAAATGATTTACTTGGGTAAATTTACCAGGAAATATAACTATGTGGGGGTGTAGGCCTATTTCAGTCTGGCGTACACTAGTAAATAAGTACGTCAAGCATGAACCAACAAAGGCGACTACATTGATCACCCCTTGTATAAATATCTATCGCATATAAAGTCAATTAGTAAGTATACAACTGATTTTCGTAAACTATACAGCAGACCATTTCAACTTGATAGTTGTAATCAATACATAAATTATGAATACAACTATATTCAAACTTTGAAAGATTGTTGTCTCTTTAGGCTTGTGACTGTTACACCATTCGTCATTGTTGGCGTATGACTGACCCTATAATGTAATTGGTAGGGGCATCTTACTCCAGACTAAAAATAATGGCGTATGACTGATCCTATAATGTAATCGGTATGGGGCAGGTTTCTTTCATCCTCGGTACCCAGGCTATTCATTAAATATATGATACCCTGGGAAAATTGTCTGTAAAAATCTCGTACTCATGAATATTTTATGAGGTGAAATGCAGCCGCTTGATTGGCCGCATGACACAAACCTCATGCGATACGAAAATTACAGTCTAGTTACGGAGGAAATCGTGGTGCATGCTTTACGAAGTTTCGCTTGCAAATTTGCACAGGGTATCATATATTTTATGAATAGCCTGGGTACCGAAGATGGTTTCTTCAGACTAAAAATATTGCAGTATGAGTGATCCTATAACGTAATTGGTAAGGGCATGTTACTTCAGACTAACATTATTGGCGAATGACTGATCCTATAATGTAATTGGTAGGGGCATGTTACTTCAGACTAACATTATTGGCGAATGACTGATCTTATAATGTGATTAGTAGGAGCAGGTTTATCCAGACTAAGATTATTGGCGAATGACCGATCCTATAATGTAATCGGTAGGGGCAGGTTACTCCAGACTAAAAATATTGGAGTATGAGTGGTCCTATAATGTGATTGGTAGGGGCATGTTCCTCCAGACTAAGATTATTGGCGAATGACTGATCCTTTAATGTAATCGGTAGGGGCATGTTACTACAGACTAAGATTATTGGCGAATGACTGATCCTTTAGTGTAATCGGTAGGGGCATGTTACTACAGACTAAGATTATTGGCGAATGACTGATCCTTTAGTGTAATTGGTATGGGCAGGTTACTATAGTCTAAAAGTATTGGCGAATGACTTACCCTATCATGTAATTGGTAGTGGCATGTTCCTCCAGACTAAGATTATTGGCGAATGACTGATCCTATAATGTAATTGGTAGGAGCATGTTACTTCAGACTAAGATTATTGGCGAATGACTGATCCTATAATGTAACTGGTAGGGGCATGTTACTTCAGACTAACATTATTGGCCAATGACTGATCTTATAATGTAATTGGTAGGACCAGGTTTATCGAGACTAAACATATTGGCGCATGACTGATCATATATTGTAATCGGTAGGGGCATGTTCCTCCAAACTAAGATTATTGGCGAATGACTGATCCTATAATGTAATCGGTAGGGGCAGGTTACTCCAGACTAAAGATATTGGAGTATGAGTGGTCCAATAATGTAATTGGTAGGGGCATGTTACTCCAGACTAGGATAATTGGCGTATGACTGATCTTATAATGTAATTGGTAGGAGCAGGCTTATCCAGACTAAACATATTGGCGCATGACTGATCTTATAATGTAATTGGTAGGCACAGGTTACTTCAGACTAAACATATTGGCGTATGAATTATCCTATAATGTAATTGGTAGGGGCATGTTACTCCGGACTAAAATTATCGGCGAATGACTGATTGGTAGGAGCAGGTTACTCCAGACCAAACATATTGGCGTATGACTGATCCTTTAATGTAATTGGTAGGGGCATGTTACTCCGGACTAAAATTATTGGCGAATGACTGATTGGTAGGAGCAGGTTACTCCAGACCAAACATATTGGCGTATGACTGATCCTTTAATGTAATCGGTAGGTGCATGTTACTCCAGACTAGGATTATTGGCGAATGACTGATCCTATAATGTATTTGGTAGGGGCATGTTACTACAGACTAAGATTATTGGCGAATGACTGATCCTATAATGTAATTGGTAGGGGCATGTTACTTCAAACTAACATTATTGGTGAATGACTGATCCTATAATGTATTTGGTAGGGGCATGTTACTTCAGACTAACATTATTGGCGAATGACTGATACTATAATGTATTTGGTAGGGGCATGTTACTTCAGAATACCTTATTGGCGAATGACTGATCCTAAAATGTATTTGGTAGGGGCATGTTACTTCAGACTAAGATTATTGGCGAATGACTGATCCTACAATGTAATTGGTAGGGGCATGTTACTTCAGACTAAGATTATTGGCGAATGACTGATCCTATAATGTATTTGGTAGGGGCATGTTACTTCAGACTAAGATTATTGGCGAATGACTGATCCTACAATGTAATTGGTAGGGGCATGTTACTACAGACTAATATTATTGGCGAAGGACTGATCCTATAATGTATTTGGTAGGGGCATGTTACTTCAGACTAAGATTATTGGCGAATGACTGATCCTACAATGTAATTGGTAGGGGCATGTTACTTCAGACTAACATTATTGGCGAATGACTGATCCTATAATGTAATTGGTAGGGGCAGGTTACTATAGACTAAAAGTATTGGCGAATGAGTGATTATATAATGTTATTGTTAGGGGCAGGTTACTGCAGACTAAAATTTTGGCGAACGACAGATCCTATAATGTAATCGGTAGGGGCAGGTTACTCCAGACTAAACTATTGGCGAATGACGGATCCTATAATGTAATTGGAAAGAGCAGGTTATTTCAGACTAAAATTATTGGCATATGACTGATCTTATTATGTAATTAGTAGGGACAGGTTGGTTAATAGTTCTGGTGCGAGAACGCCGGGCAACTTATAGGTAGATCAAACGGCCAAATGTAACTTTAATTTAAACAAGAAGGCCAAGATTTGGTTTACCGTTTGCTTAACATTGACTGCAACTATAAAGTGTCATACAAGCTGAAATTTCTTAATTTTAAATCTGCTCTAACTAGATCAATTAGATAAACAAAAAACATAGATACTGAAATATGAACAGATATTAACTCAAGTGTTAATGCCTCTAGTTATAAGTTAAGTGTGACACAAGCTTTGGAAAGAGAGAGGGAATTATATTACCCTTCCAGTTTAGCAGAAGTATGATAACAAAAAACGAGAGTATATAAACAAAAAATACAAATAATTCTAACAAGTTTAAAGATATTTAATATCAAAATTAAGCTTTCATGAAATTAAAAGAAAAAGTTATCATGTATAGTCAACATATAGCAAGAATACAATGGTCTGAACGAACAACTGTATGGGGGGGAACGTTTTAAGTTTAGTAATACAACAAAAATAAATAGGAAAAAACATCCCCCGATTTTTTTTTTTCTGAGCTTTGATGAATCGTGTCGTCGAACAGTAAACCAAACAATTACAAAAGCGTAGCCTAGTGAACTCCATAAACCAACTCATAAAAAGGCGTAGCCTAGTATGTTGGGGAACAGTTATTAAACACAATTTAAATGTGTCTAAAGTTTTGTAACAACTGTAAAAAGATTACATATGTTGTGTCTTGTTGTTTCTTAAATCTGTTAATACAATTTATTTAATCATAAAGGCTGTTTTTTCAAACATATAACAGAGTTTTTCTTTACAATAATATTTGTTGGTTGCTCCCTTTTCGATTACGTCACCCCATGGTACAAAATTAAAACCTATCCCATATTGACGCCGCGTCAATAACTGAGCGGGGGGGGGGGGGGGGGGGGGGGGGGGGGGGCATAGGGCCAGTGCTCGACTCCCCCACCCCACGAAAGAAGTCACGTGAACTATACAGTGGCGGATTAACCGGGGGCCGTAGGGCCAGTGCGTCGAAAAAATCCAACCTTCCAGCAGCCCCCAGGCCGTCAGCATTGCAGTGCTTTTATTTACACATGGCCCCGTCGGCATAAACGTCACTTTTAAAGGACAGATAATTAAAAAAACAAAACATAATCTTTATTGTTGATACCTTTCCGGGCCGACACATTCCGTCTCAGGTAGACAGAGGTTTAGAGTAATGATTCCTTAAACAGAAAATCCACATGAGGCGAAAAGTGTCTCTCCGGGTAAGCCTGCGTGGCATTCTTAGGCTGATTCAGGTCGATACTTAACGCCGAGTCCACAATGTTGGTTTTCTCGCGGGACGGCTTATTCTTGGTTTAGTATCATATTTGTTCTCCATAGTATTAGTATGTAAGACAATGTTAGTAAGGGAGAAATAAGCAATACAATTGTAAACCATATATTCGTAAATATATGGATTTGGTATTACTAGAGACTTCTTTTTTGAAACTATTTAAGATTATTATACCCCCAGATACATAGTATATAGGGGGCTATATAGGAGTCACGCTTGTCGGTCGGTCGGTCAGTTGGTCGATCGGTCGGTCTGTAGACATTTCTTGTGAACACTATTTCTCAGCAACCCTTGGTCAGAATTCAATATAACTTCACAAGAATTATTGATACCAAGCCTAGTTGTGCATATTGTCTGCGTGTTGCACTGGAATTATTTTTAAATGAGTTATGGCCTCTTGAATTTCTCATACATATGTATAGTGTCAGGCACCGGCTGGGGGTATTCATCACCTTCAGTGATATTTCTAGTTATTTTTGCTATTTACTAATTATTTAAAAAAAAAAAGCTTTATACGCTTTTGGAAACAATACATTTTAAAATTATATTTTCAAAAGTTGCAGAGGTATTAAACGTCGTCTTTACCTCTTTTTCCTCATACACCAAATCTGCAATAGACTTTGAAACATTCTCTGAAAAAAATCCCTATAATTGAAAGTATTTTAATTAAACAGAATTGATAACAATGTTTTCAAAAGTTGTCTGATACATATGAGTCAAAAGTCGTACGCAGGTGTCAAATATATGGGATGGAAAGGGTAAAACTATTATCGGTATTTGTGCGATTTGGACAAACAGTTACTTACCATGTATCCGGTTTGTCGCGGCTTTTGATAACCTTGAGGTCTTGTGGCATATCCGGTATGACATCATATCAATACACGCTTGGCACTACTACACGCACGTTTAGAAATTAATTGATATTACGCGACAGGGAATCGAACTCTGGTATCCCGCTCTAGTGGCGGACGTCTATAGTACTTCATCACCGAGGTTGTTTGATTAATTATCGTCTTTTAACCCTTTCCCTCATACGACAATTCTGCAGCAGACGACTTTGAATGTATTTTGTCAAATAATTGTCCATAATTGGATGGATAACCTATGACAAAAAGTGGAAAACATTGTGGCAAAAGGAGAAAGTGCACGTTTTGTGCAATTTCTTCTTTTGTCACTATGTTTTCAAAAAGCCGTCTGCTGCAGAGGCGTCAGAAAGCGTTTATATGAGAGAAAGGGTTAAATGAATCCACAGGCGTATTTTATCGCAATTGCAGCGCACAACGTTTGAACGTTTGAAAACATTGTAGCACGATGATATATTTATCACAACGAGCAATTTCTATCGCCATAATGTTTTCAACGTTTTTCTATAAAAATGCCCTCATGTACGGGCACTTTCTATATTGTTTCCCATACCCTTTTTTTTTCAAAGTCGTCTGCTTCACATGAGTTCCAATGGGGGACATGGGGTTAAGAAAAAATGTAAATCGCTGGCAGGGAGTAGAAGTTTATACTGAAATTACTCCCTATGATTTGTTCCTGGGGTCAACAGATTAACAGGGATTCACGAAGAAGGCATCGATTTAAGTCATATCAATTCAAATTACTGAACTTTAACTGTTTGATGAGCGAGGTTATAACCATTAAATCGTGAACAAATGTCTTTGTTGTCGCACAACGTTTATAATTTATATATGAGATTTATATTAAGTGCATGTTTTGAAGGGCTTAGTCGTTATTAAATACGTCATAGTCCGTAATAACCGAGATCTACGAAAACAATCAAATTGACTTTACGATTAGTGTAGATCCAGAAGGAGCTATGTACATGGTCGGTTTGGTTCTTCACACGTCACTGTACGCCATTTTGTAACCGATCAATCATCTATCAGTAATAAACATTGTACATAGAGATCATATTGCATTGGTGTGCTAGCAGATCTTTACATATCGAGGGATTGGCGTGAAACAGTTGTAACTAAAAACCTATTTTGAAAAACCTGGTTTAGGGGCAATTTGACCCCAGAACGAGCAATGACACCTAAATTTCCATTGTTTACCGAGAAAAATGAGTTAACGCTTATAAAGAGTTAATGGCGAGGTGATTAACCTTGGTAAAAAAAAATTTTTTTTTTAGTTACAACCGTTTCACGCCAATCCCTCGATATGTTTGCTACAAATACACAATGGTTGGTTTTAAGGGGGGCACCGGTGATGATTAAACACGTCATTTCCTGTAGGTAATCCGATTTGGGAGCGTCGGTAACCCGGTAACACTAGCCATTCGGATATCACCCTTTCCGAATGAATGCAGATTACCCGGGGTGCTACGTTTGTCTAAATGTGAACTATCGCATCATCGTATGGGCCCGTCTTCGCCGACCTTCGCCGACAATTCTAGATACTATTTTATGTCCAAATTTGAATTAACAAATTAACGCAATTACTATGATTAGGTTGATCATGAAGCGTTTTACTTTTATTTTTTCTTCAAAATCAAAATTAGAATGTACGTGTAATTAGAATGATTTGTTAGAAGGGACGGAGCACTATGGAAAATAAA
>JASEVX010000009.1:63008397-63062122 GCA_031761405.1 Serripes groenlandicus | reverse complement strand
ATTCATCTATTAATCAAAATGTGTCTAAAAGGGCAAAGGTTAAAATAATAACTGTAGGCAAATGTTTTTGTTATTTAGATTATAGAGAGAAAAACTTGATTCATGTTTCCAAAGCATTGTTTGAAAAGGAGGAATTGTTCATTGTCAGCAATTGCTCCATTTGCAAAAATA
This sequence comes from Serripes groenlandicus, assembly GCA_031761405.1. Classification (NCBI taxonomy): domain Eukaryota; kingdom Metazoa; phylum Mollusca; class Bivalvia; order Cardiida; family Cardiidae; genus Serripes; species Serripes groenlandicus. Next base: position 63,061,951 of record JASEVX010000009.1, on the reverse strand, counting down.
CTTTCAATATTCGTATGTAACTAAGTAGCTATACGGAAACGGTTCAACCCTTTCCGCTTACAATCCCTTGTTGACGCATGTGCAGCAGACGGCATTGAATACATCGTGACAAGAGGAAAAATTGCTTATCGTGACCCCATTTCCTCTTTTTTCCACAAAGGTTTCAACTATATATTTTCTCCTCGATGTAAGGTAAATTGCTCGTTATCATTCATCTCGTGCATGTATTTAAAATGTATCCGGAAGAAAGAGTAAAGAATGTCCGTAGTAAAACGTTTAAATATGAAAATGAATTAATTTGAAACGTGTTTTAAAGCATTTATGTGAAAAGGAGGAATTGCTCATTTTCAGCAATAGCCCAAATTTCAACACTATTTTTAATATTCGACTGTTATAGTATCACGGAAAGGGTCCGCTTTCATGGGTAGGATATAATAATTGTTTCGCTAACAGACGCTTACAGACGCATGTGGAGCAGACGGCATTCTAAAACATCGTGAAAAAAGGAGAAATTGCTTACCGTAGGAAATGTTTACTTTTGCCACAATAGTTTCAACTCCTTTCAATAAATATAATTTTATTTACAGTGATTTGCATATTTCTCTATATGTATTCTAAGTCGACTGTTGTAGACTAGTGGGGTCACAGCACGGTCTACCTTTAGAAACAACACTGATATTGAGGACAATCATAATTCAGAGTGTGCTTCACTCGTTGGAACTTTTATTTCTCATTAATGCAAGCGCATCTTTTTTCTATTTTAGGTCGAACCAATGAAATCATTGTAAACCAGACGGTAAACCAATCAAAACTCGAATTTCGCAGATGAGGTGCGGCTTGGTTACAGCCGTACGTCGACTTTTCGAAAAGCATGCTAGGAATGGGATAGGCGCGAAAAAACACCAGCTTTGCGACAATGCCTTCATCGTATACTCGGATTATTCTGCATATACATGTGCAAAGATTTATATCAACTTTGACTTAGTTAATAGACTCAGAAGCTATTTATCTGTTACTCCCGATCTATTCATTACCAATATGAATTCATAGCATGAAAAACAAACAAATAAGCCGTTCCAGGAGAAAACCAACAGTGTGGACTGCGTAAAGTTTCGACCCGGATCAGACTAAACATGCAGCGCAGGCTAACCCGGACAGACTCTTTTCGCCACCTTTGGATTTTCTGTTTCTTGAATCATTACTCTATACCTATATCCCCTGAGACAGAATGTGTCGGCCCGGATTAGACTACGCGGATTGCGAGCCCATAATGTTAGGTTTCACGTGGAACGCCTCAAATGCAGATTAGATGGAAACGTAAGCCTCGAAACAGATATGAATATTTAAAATATACTTAGCAAAGACAGACTGGAGTCCCTATAGCTAATTAGTAGATTACATATAACAATAAACCGCTACTTTACCCTTGTCAGTCAACCAAAAAATACACGTAACAATTAAAGTTCCGAACAAATATGCATATATTATTGAAAGCTAGGCTATGGCAGTATAAGAAAGGTTTTTAAGAATATTGAATAGAGGTCAGGAAAAGGGTTAAGTAGATTTATTGGAAGAGTAGTTTTCTTCTTCAGAAACAGTCATGGTACCTAGATGCTATAGTCGGCTTAAAGTGAATATTGTTACCGGTATGTTGATTGATTGATTGATTGATTGATTGATTGGCATATAACGCTGTTTTAACGGTAGTTCAGTTATATAACGGCGATTGATTTGCCTAAAGTGTGTTATTTGACTTTCTCACTCCAGTGCTCCACACAACATTCTCACAAGGTCCCATATAGTCATCCAGTGGTTGTGAGTTCGAATCCCAGTTCGGCCAACATACTTTCCGACGTTTGACAAAAGTCATTGTGACCTGCGTAATTCGTCTTTCACCAATGGGCTGTTTAAAAGTCTATGTGGAAAAGCAGCCAGTTACTTGGAAGGTATGTTGTGTGGTGTACTGGTGTGGGAAAAACCAGGAAACGCACGAGTATGTGAACTGGTCGCCGTGATATGACTGAAAAAATGTTGAAAACGGCGTTAAAATCCAATCAATCAATCAATCCCATATATTTTATTCCAAGTCCGAAGTCAATTAACGTTCACAAGAGCATCATTAACGTGTTCTATGCTCAGGAATGAACTCCATGCTTCAAACATTACTTCTGAATGATCAGTTTCGAGAAAGACTCAGTTTCTGACCAATGAGATACTTCAGAACAAATTCTGAGCACATGGTCAAGTTGTATTAGTTCTGAAGCCTGTATTCATGTCGTGATACCGGGACAACCCAGTCAGTGAAATAGTTACCACTTTACATTGTGTCTTGTCATTTATCACGTATTTCTGAGGTAGGGATATGTACATGAAAACTGCCGGTTACGGTGGCCTGTGCGATTATCAATAGTGTGTCTATTTTTTATTGATTATCATCTATATTCGTGTTGCAATAGCTGGATGATACTTTCACTAGACGTGTTTACCACCTTGGTGTTAACCCTTCCCCTCATATAGACGCTTTCTGACGCTTCTGCAGCAAACCACTTTTTGTAAAAAATAGTAACAAAAGAAGAAATTGCACAAAACGTGCAATTTCTCGTTTCGTCACAATGTTTTCCTCTTTTAGTCATAGGTTATCCATTCAATTATAGAGATTTTCCATTATTTGACCAAATATGTTCAAAGTCGTCCGCTGCAGAATTGTCGTATGAGGGAAAGGGTTAATGTGCCGAGAACTGTATTGCCTTAGCCATATCGCGGCTTTTCCTGGACAAACAGTTTTCAACATACATACACATTTTGACGCATCTGCAGCAGACGACATTTTAAAACATTATGAGCAGTTTCTCCATTCGTAACCATGTTTCAACTCATCTGATTAATTATACTTTCAATTATATACATTTTTCTTATATATTTTTTTCAAAGTCGTCTGTTGCAGATTTTTTTGTTATGTGCATTAAGGTTACGCTGTATAGTTGCTAACCTGTGGCAAAAGGAGATATTGCTCATTATATTGAATATTATAATAAAGTAAATAATATGTTTTAACTTTTAAGAGATTTTCAATGTTATACCTGTATTAATCAAAATATTTTCTGCAGATTTGTTGTATTTGGTTAAGGATAAGTTACCAGTACTTCTTGTATTATTATCATCATAAAACCGGTTGATCTAATTAAGTCCTTTATGGTGTAGTAGTAGAGCGTCCGCTTCGGGTGCAGTAGGTCGCGGGTTCAATCCCCAGCCGTGTCATACCAAATACTTGGTAGTGATGGCTGACCTCCTTGGCGCTTAAGGTTGCGGGGTTAGCATTACGACTGGTGTCAGAAATAATTGAACTTTTGTACTGGTAACTTACCAAGGAAACGTCGTGAAATAACTGAAAAATTGTTGAAACGGCATTAAACACCAGATAATCAGTCAATCATGTTAGTGCACTACTACAATGATAAAACAAACTTTTGGTAAGACCCATTTCGGTATTCAAACCGGGTCGCAAGCTCATGAGACGAATGCTGATGATTACTAGATGTATATATTGTCAATGGACCATTGTATAGTGACCCTTAACAACCTACATATGAGCCGTCCCGCGGGAAAACCAACATTGTGGACTCTGCGTTAAGTATCGACCCGGACCAGCCTAAGCATGCCGCTCAGGCTTACCCGGATAAATACTTTTAGCCTCCTGTGGACTTTCTGTTTCAGGAATCATTACTCTGTACCTATATCCCCCTGAGACGGAATATGTCGGCCCGGATAAGCCTGCGCGGACTGCGCATGCTGATCTAGGTCGATACATTACGCAGAGGCGTTTATGTTGGTTTTCACGCGGTACGGCTCAGATGCAGTTTTACTCATCTGAAGCAGACGGCATTTGAAAACATTGTGACTAAAGGAACAATTTTTGCTGATAATGAGCAAGTTCCCCCTTACGTCATACTCATACTGTTTCTAACTCTTCTGAATATTTATACTTATAATTATAAAGATTGTTTGCCTACATGATTTAAAAGCTATTAACGAATCAAAGTATGGTAGCAGACTAAGGAATTCAGCAGGACATGGGTTCATTAACAAAACCGTTCACACAACAATACCGCCTGGCAGTATTGACCTGTTCCTGTGCTTTGTGGAATGGTACGATGCTCACGACGTATTCACAAATACAAAAAGTATTTGTATTGAACACACGCCCTGTTGTGTTAAAGTATTGTCAGATAATGCAGAACATCTGTTTTGGTTTGTATCTGTAGGTCTTGCTAGTGGGTAAGGGTTTAATCCTTTCCCACATACAATAAATATGCAGCAGACGACTTTGAAATTATCAAGTAGAAAGTAAAGATAATCTCCATCAACGAAAGTATGATTATTGAACAGAGTTAAAATCATTGTGGCAAATGGAGAAATTGCTCATTATGAGCAATTTCTACTTTTGTCACAATTATTTCAAAAGTCGTCTGCTGCAGAGGCGTCAGAAAGTGAATAAATGTGGGAAAATGTTGAATAAACAAATCTAAAAATGCGCGTTAAATACATGTATCAATCAATTCACGAAAAACTGTCATGGTCGATTGGTTAACGTCGGGGATCCCGGGTTCGATCCCCACTCGCGACACGACGGTCATGGTGGAGTCCTCTTGGGCAATGCACATTTCCTAGCTGTAGTACCGGTTTGTTGACCCAGGTATCATGAATAAGTGAACTGTCGACGTAATATAACTGAAATAATGTTGAAAGCGGCGTAAAATCCCAATAAAACAAAATCATCAATTCACTGATTGATTGAATATTACGCCTTCAGACTGTTTGACAAGTGATGATGCGGGTCGGTCTGTAGGTTGATTAGTCATCCTTTCCCACAAACAACAAATCTGCATCAAACTCCTTTGAAACGAAAATAGGGAAAATCTCCATAAATTAAAGTATAATAAATAGAGATGAAACATTATACTAAAACGGAGAAATTTATTATCATGAGCAGTTTCTCCTTTTGTTACAATGCTTTCAACAGTCTGCAGATGGGAAAGGGTCAACCTTTGTAATGGTTACAGGAATTGTGTCAAAGTATTATTGAATATACCTATAGACATAAATTTACACCCTCCCTGGTTCACACGACAAGAGGCGCCGTTTGTAAAACATATTCAAAACGAACACTTTTTCTATTTTCTTAAAATGTTTTCAACCTCATATCAAAACTATACTTTTAATTTTTACAGATTCTTTGCTCAAATGAAACGACTCAAGTCCAAATAATAATATGAAAAAGGCAAAGCCTCATCACGAGCACAGCGTCTATAATGGGTCTAACCTGTAGGTATGTGACTACCATGATAAAGGAATCTGTTTCAAGCTGTCGGAACTGAGACCGCTGTTGTACACTATTCCTACTTTATCTTTTGGTGCAAAGTCAAATCTTCAACAATTTTAACATTCAATTCATCACATGAACATAATCAATACAGAAAGGTAAAAAAAAAAAAAAGTGAAAACAAGTTTTTCCTTCAATTAGGCTTAGTGACATAGTTTCTGGGTTAAAAGCGACGTTCAAAAAATCCATTCTGCCCAAGTTTTAACATGCTAACATTAAAAGAACAGCTGTCAGAGTGTTAAAAAGATTTTCCTTTAATTTGGTCTAATGTTTGACCCGACTTGACCAATATTTGAACTTGGCCTAGATATCAATAATCATCAGGGGTACATTCTTACAAAGTTTCATGATGCTGAATCAAACCTTGAGGTCAAGCTGTTTACAAGATTTTTCTCAAATGTTTTTCTTTGGACCTCATTTGGACCTCATTGTTGTTTTTATCCAACATGACCTATATTTTAGTCTAGATTTCACCAAAACACCAATTCTGACAAAATTTCAACATGTTAAAATAAAAAATGCAGCATTCAAAATGTCTGAGTGTTAACAAAATGTTCCTTCAATTTTGTCTAGTGACCTAGTTTTTGACCCACCATGACCCTTATTCTTACTAGGTCTATATATTGTCAAGACATACATTCTGACAAAGCCTCAAGCTGCTGAAGGCAAAGTGTGGTTTCTAGACTAACAAGATTTTCCTTCAATTTGGTGGAGTGACTTAGTTTATGACCCAACATGACCTAGTTTATGACCGAATATATTTAAACTTAGCCTAGATATCATCAAAACAGTTATTCTGAAAACATTTCAACATGCTTAAGTTTAAAATAAGGCATCCAGAGTGTTTTCAATATGTGCCTTCAAATTGACATTGAAACCTAGTTTTTCACCCAGTCTATAACTTGGCCAAGATTTGATTGAGATGATTTTCTGATAAACTTTCATTCATATTGGATGTTGTAAAATGTTCACAAGGCAATTGTTGATGGCGTGTGACCGAAGGACATCACACAAAACCTGATCATAAAAAACACAAACTGTGCAATAAAAAAACAGGACTTCCTTTATACTACATTTAATTAGATAAAACAAGCTTGATATGATTTTGATAAACTTATCCATTAATAAAGATTACCTTGTATCAATCCATTAGTATTATATGTAATCAGCTGAAGTTCCTCTCCTGTCCTCATCATAACATGTAATTTCATCAGTAAATCGGTTTCTCTCAATATATTCCCTTGTTTGATGTTGATGCAGGAAGTTATATCCCACAGTCAAAGATGCATGCAATTTTCATTGTTTTGACAGACACCAATGACCAACGGGTATATCACTAACTGCCTATATGAACTTCCTCTCCCATTATCGCCACAACAGCTGTGATTCCATGATTGTACAGGTTGATCTCAATCCATTTACTGTTTTGATGTGTATGCAGGAAAGAATATTACCCCACAGTCAAAGATGCATAATATTTTCATTGTATAGACAGGTACCAATGACCAAGGGGTATATCACTTACTGCTTATATGAATTTCCTCTCCAGTAATCGCCATCAGAACTGTTATTCCATGATTGTATGGGATGTTCTAAATCCATTCTGTTTTAAAATAAAACTTGATGCAGAATATGATTGACTGCTCTTTTAATAAATGACATCAGACAATAACTGCAAATAAAAGTGGCTTTATATAAAATAAAATGATAAATTTAAGAATGAGATTACAAACACTATTTATACCTATTTCCTTTTAAATAGCCTAATATTTAAAAAATAGACCAGAATTGAAAACAATATACATGTATATTAGTTATGTCAAAAAGCCAAGCTTTGGGTTTTGCAACCAGTTTTGTTTTAGACCAGTTTGTACCTCTGTGCAGTCTTATCTGGATTATTCCAAACCAATGACTTTAAACTTATCTTCTTTTACAATTGTAAAACAAGCTTTAATCTTATATTAATCACGCTCAATGTTCCGGAGATACAACCAGTTCTCGCCCAATTTGTGCGGAAAATCCCAATCTTCACTGAATTCTAATTCAGATATTTGGAGCATTTTTTTAAGAATTAGGTAGACTTTGAGGATTCCGGTGTATTTTGGCATTTTATACATTTTTCATTTGAGTATATTTGGGCAAAGATGCTTCTATAATTTTTTGAAAAGGGACCAATTCCCCACTTGTGTTCAGAAAAAGTAGCCATTTAGGGGTTTATACAGATATTGTTGACAATCAAAGATAAATCAACATTTTAATTGACATATTATGATTATTATAATTACTGATGATACAGATGAAACTTACATTTGTGTTTATCTTATGAAGATGACATTTGACCTTACAGCATATGATGTTTGAAAGCATTGTGATAAAAGGTCAAATTGTTGACAATATGCAATTATACTTCTCACAATGCTTTTAAATAAAAATCAATTGAGCATTTTCCAATTCTTTAGATTTAACTGTTTTGCAAGATGTTTTTATACTTACTTGAATGATGTTTAGCTGCAGGGTGGATTCTTTTAAAGCATCGCAGTGGTCCTGACGGCTTCCAGAATTCTCGACACCAATTTCCTAAGAATAGTCGACTCCAATTTAGACCCCAGTTTATATAGGTGTGAATGGATGATGGTTCTTTTGTTGTATAATCACTACATTTAGATAATGATTAATGTAATAATGATATATGTTTTTAACATTGTTATAAATTATTTTATATCATAGTTTTCAAAGTATTCTTAAGATTTGAAGTATTGTTTGATAGAGGACATTTCCTCCTTTTCTCACAATCTTCCTAATTCATTAATATAACTATACCTTAGCCAGAAGTCAACCTGTCATGTACATATTCTCCTTTTCTCACCAAATGTTTTCAAAGTCGTCTGCAGCAGATTAACTATTTAAGTATTGTTTGATAGAGGACATTTCCTCCTTTTCTCACAATCTTCCTAATTCATTAATATAACTATACCTTAGCCAGAAGTCAACCTGTCATGTACATATTCTCCTTTTCTCACCAAATGTTTTCAAAGTCGTCTGCAGCAGATTAACTATTTAGAACACATCAAGATCATTTAATTAATCAATCAACAGGTATTAAAGTAAGTATCAATAATCAGTCTTTTGTTTAAGACACTTGTGTGTTAAACCATCCATTCACACCTATATAAACCGATAATAGGGTCGAGATTTCTGGCTACCGTCCTGACATGTAATGTGCCTTGTTAAGATTCATTTTCGATTATCACATCCTTTTATCACTTGTAAAAACAGTTTTTAAAATTTTGTTCAGAACACACAGCACAAGGGATGCTCATATAAATCCGTCTCGGCCACGGATATGTGTCTCCAGTCAAGTCTTTTAGAAAACTTGTTCAAACTTCATTTTTTTGGACACCTGATATGTCTCTTGAATACACTGGGGACGTTTCTTCTTGGGTTCTTTTAGTCTAAAAAGCTGTTAGTTTTAACTGATTAATTAGCCATTAGTCTTAAATATTCCATCCACATTGCAAATGTGTTCACCACTAAAAAATGAAGTGGATGCCATGCAGTAGACACGCAAGATATTACGTCATTAAATGTGTAAACAATCTGCACTTGAGTTCGAAGAACACTTCTAAAAATAGATTTACTTTCTTATGTACTATTTTTGTGATATTTATGCATAGGGACTTAGGGTCACAATTTATTACTTACATCATACAGTAAGCGTGGGAGTTCCGGATCACTAACGAAACAAATAGTGATAGCTAGAATAAAGGAATTGAGAACTTAAAAGAAACTTTTGCAGTTTAATGGCAAAATATCCCACCTTTCATCTTATATTTGTTGTCTGTCACACACATGAACATTGTTTGGTGTATTTGGGCAGAGACATAAATACATGTCTCTGATTTGGGTCACAGGGTGTATATTCAACCAATTTTTGCATCGATCTTTGACCGTCCAAAGGAGTTTTGTCAGAAGGACTGACGACTTTAGCAGGTTTGTGAAGCATTGTCATTGATCTAGTGAAACAAATTTACAACGAAGATCATCCTAGATCAGACAGTTATCCCATCGCCAGGAATATCCGTCAATGAATGCAAACATTCAGATTTACAATACAGCTAGATCTTATATCTTTACCGACAAGAACGCCAAAATGATATTGTCTGTGTTAATATATACGAAAACGAGAGAGATAAACATTCTTACCTAAAGCAAAGGGGACTCGTAGCCGATAGTTTCTGGTTATCAGCCTTTACTGTAAACAAAAAAGTTATTGACGTTAGCTCGGGAACCAGCTTGATTTGGACGGATGTGACGTCGGCCGGATATGAATAAATGTCGGTCATGGTTCCCTGCTTTGTTCTATGATATTTCATTTGGATTTCATGAGCTGGGCCGTAGTATCTTTGCACCCAATTTTTTTCCATACTGAATATAAGAAATTTCCCCTTATTAAGGTTAAACCTCATAACGAGCTGTGCTCGTTATCAGGTTAACACGTTAACACGCGAATTATAACTGAGTATAAAGTGAAAATATGTTTATCATTTGAGAGCGGGACAACCTACAGCTTTTCCGTTTCCCACTCGTAGACGCTTTTTGACGCATTTTCAGAAGACAAATTTTGAAAACACTGTGGCAATAGGAGTAATCCCTCATAATGAACAATTTCTCCTTTTACCACAATGTTTTCAACTCTATTAAATGTCCTTAACTGTTATTTACGGATATATTTCACGTTTCGGCCAATATGTTTTCGAAGTCGTCTGCTGCTCATTTGTTGTCAGTGGGAAAAGGTTAAGTAAAGAACCGCACCATGAATAAAACAATACAGTATTGACAAAGCTCCGAGTTCAAGTATAAAAAAAATGCCATTGCATAGCTCTGGAATTATAAGGGCCTTTTTGATATATCCAAAAAAACGTACATGACGTCAAAATGAATGTTGTGTGTACTCAAAACCCACGTCTAACCGAGACCATTCTTTAGAGTACACACAACATACGGTTGTAATGCACAATAAGAGGAACTTCGTAAATAAGAGAACACTTTGCTCCCCGTCATCGCAGCCGGAAACAATTACCTGTCATATATTGAGTCCGTTAAACAAAAAGGTATTTAAAGGACTTTACATGTGACACAATTAACATTATAACAATGACAAGGAAAAGGCCTCGTTTAGACCGTTTCATTATTTGAGCCGTATCGCGAGAAAACCAACATTGTGGCCTCTGCGTAATGTACCGAACCAGATCAGCATGCGTATTCCTCGCAGACTGATCCGGGCCGACACATTCCGTCTCAGTGGGATAAAAGTATAGACTAATGATTCCTGAAACAAAAATCCACAGGAGGCGAAAAGTGTCCGGCTAAGCCTGCGCGGCATGCTTAGGCTGATCCGGGTCGATACTTTACGCAGAGTCCACAATGTTTGTTTTTTTTTCGCGGCGGCTTATTTGCAATCTGGCATCGTGCTTGCCGAGCCGCGTAATGTCTACATGTGTTTTCAAACCACTTGGTCATGCGTATAAATACGGGCTCGCCCATTCATTATTTACGACGATTGACAACGGGCTGACATAGTCTATGAGGAAGGCAGTTGTCTTGGAAGGGTAATGTGCGACACATCTTGACGAGACAGGGATGAGTTTCATTTTAGTCCCACAATTAATTATGGGAATGATAATGTACCGAGTAGCTTTGGATAGCAACGATTGGTGCAACACAGCCATCAATACTTATTTTGAAAACAACATAAACTCAAAGACTTATATAGTTGACATAACACATCAAAGGTTCTATCCGTTGTATTAAATAAGAGCATATAAGAAATCAAAGTACTGAAGTACTGAAGGTAGAATTGCGATCGTTTAAGAAGAGATACAGAAGTGCATATATGAATATTTATTTTACAAAATGTTGACGAACAGACAGACGGAGAGACAGACATCGCCAATCTATAGACCGGAATTGCTAAAGCAATCCGGCCAAAAAAAAAAAAAATCATCAATTTTAGCAGTAAAATCCTGCCAAGAAGTAATGAATTGAGAAAAAAATGTGCCGAGAGGTCCATAATTTCAAACTTGCTAAGATTTGGTCTGTGCAATGTACAAATTGAAAAATGTATTGTTGACATGTATTTTCTACACCATCATTGTAATGTTGTTTATCATAAATAAAATTATTCCTTTTTTTAAATAAACTTTTAATCAAAATGTGTGTCTCAGTGTTGTCTTCTTCAGCAGTTTGACAGAAACAAAGCCTAAATCTGAAATTGTGTCAATGTGTTATTTGTCAACTCTGTCCCATAAGTTTTGCTTGTGATTTGAACTCTCATAAAAAAAAGCACGGAAAGGGACAACTTTCCCAACTTTGATTAAATATGTTTTCAATTAAATTGTAAAAAATCTTTTTCTTGTTTTTTGAAAGTTTTGTCATTATTATTTAAGACGGACATTATATACTAGAATAGCCAACTGACTATCATTTGAAAAAGTGTTTCTTATTTAAACCTTTCCCACTTGCATACGTAATTGCAGCCGACGACTTTTGAAAACATTGATGCAGAAGAAGAAATTGCTCATAACAAGCTTTCTCCTTTTGCAACAATGTTTTCAACTATATTCAATGATTACACTTCCAATAAATGTGATTTTCTGTATCTTTGCTCAGATTTTTTTTAATTCGTCTGCTGCAGAGTTTTTATATTGTGGGGTGGGTTGTGATTTGTTAAAGGGCAAGCAGGATTGGGAATTGAGTGTTGCACTTATCCTAATGAAACACTCGCCTGCCTGTGCATGTTTTAGCTTAACTTAACTTGTTAATGTTCTTTCCATCATCAACTTAGTCATCTGTTAGTAATCAACTCTATGAACGAAATAATCGCGTCAAAATCATAACGAACAAACTGTCAAAATCTAATTTTGAACTGTGTAATACAAATTTAGAATAAAAGGATGAATCAGTTATGTTGTAACAACCAATATCCGCGGGTCATTTACCTGATTTTGGCCGAAAGAAATGATCGATTTCTTGCAAGATTTATTCGTTATTCGTTCTGCCTATTATAATCAAAGTATTCTAAACGCTTTATAAACAAGTGATTTAAAGCGCTCAAATCATTTGATGAAATTTGTTTCTTTAGACGCGGACCTTGTCGAAAGCACCTATCCAAAATGCAAAAGTCATCGTGGACTGAGAGAAAGAGAAAGAAAAGGCTTAGCAATGCATACTATCTTTATGAATAAGGACATGAACGAATATGTATGGACTAGCGCCTAGAATTTCGTACTAGCCGATCCTTCATTCCACTCGCTTATGCTAGCGGGCGAGTGGATGTTTACATCTCTGCCGAGAGGGAAAAAAGGGTTACAATTTACAAAGGGTAATTGCGCGGTGCAGTGCTATATTGGCGTAGTGATATCTAAATAATTGTGTACACTTTAAATATGATATTTACACTTACAAGACTTGTTATTTTCTATTATAAGCTTGAATAATCGGATTTTTTTCGTTACTCTATGTTTGCTTTTGTGAGCATTCGTAAATTAGTCAAACCAAAAATTGCACTTAATTGTTGGTGGTGAAGGGCATATACATCACGTGACTTCAAACTCACTATGACTATGGCAGCCTCTGCGCATGCGCAAGTCTACCAAAAAACAATATTTCTATTGTGTACAGCTTTTAAAAACCACATAATCAAATCAACCGTTCTATCATTGTAATTTGATAAAAAGCACATACGAACAACAGTACTTCTATTCAACATCGTCTGCTGCAGATTTGTTGTATGAGGGAAAGGGATAACTCAACAAGTGTATCTTGATAAGCCTAGAAACGGCTGTTGGCTTTTCTAAATGTAAAACCTTGACGAGTCGTTTTTTTGAAAATTAAGCATTGAAAGGGCTAATACAGGTAAATGTAAGTCCTCAGGGAACCAATTGAAAAGATTACTGTCGCATTGAAAGGGTTAATACAAGTACATGTAAGTCCTCCGGGAACCAGTTGAAAAGATTACTGTCGCAGTTAACCCTTTCCCTCATATAGACGCTTTCTGACGCCTCTGCAGCAGACGGCTTTTTGAAAACATAGTGACAAAGGAAGAAATTGCTCAAAACGAGCAATTTCTCCTTTTGCCACAATGTTTTCCCCTTTTCGTCATATGTTATCCATTCAATTATAGAGATGTTCTATGTTTGGACAAAATATGTTTAAAGTCGTCTGCCGCGGAATTATTGTATGAGGGAAAGGGTTAATTAAATTACTGATGAATAATGCGTTAACCCAAACAGAACAACAAACAAAACTATCACGTACAGGGCACATCTTTATAGGGTGCGAACCAAATGAAAATTGACAACTTGGAATTGAAGCGAGTGAGAATCGATACGTAACTGGCCTGTGACGGATCTATCAATTGTTAAGCATCGGGCGACGTGAGTCTGTCAGAATTCTACCTGATATATAACCGTGTGACAACAACCGCATTCAAAAACTAGGGTGATATCAAAATGGATGATAAATACATACCAGATGTTATGAGAAATACAGGGAGTTACCGTCATTTGTGTTTGTAGACCTAGATATACAAAAAAAAATATGGACATCTTTATCTGTGAAATAAACTGGAAAAACATATGTGTTGAAACAGGTGGTTTTATCGATATGAATTGATGCGTTATATATCCCCAAGGCCGAAGCGTAATTTAAGGTAAATGCAACGCACTGATCATCGAACATAACTTTTGTTTTGTTTTTGATTGAAAGTAAATTAATGTATAAGAAATGTCGACGAGGGATCTAGGAAAGTGTATATACCCGTAAATAACAAGAACTACATGTAACGATTCTAGATACGCGGTGAAAATTAACAATACAACTTTAAAATTCTTAACACCATCGTCTTAAATAACATATAAAGTTGAAAGTTAACAATTTATCCTACGTTAACACTTAACACGATCATTAAATCTAGAAAAATACAGGAGAAGGTTTTCATTATACCAAATGCATAACATGCATGAACTATTTCTTTGTTTCGTATCATCTGCGTGAAATGTTCTATAAGTGTATGAAATTAACAAATAAACAGTTCAGAAAAAGACATACATTCTGAGGCAAAACAATGGAAGCGGATATTGTATTTGGGGAAGACGGAGAAGTAACGCACAACACAGCCCATCCTATAGACGCTGTTGTTGTAGACAAAAATCAAAATGTCGTTTCTGAGCCAAGCAAACCACGATCAGTCATGGTTGCCCAGATAGACGAAAGACAATCTTCTAGCAGGAACAAGAAGAAACAATCACGCGATAAAGGTTCCAGTTCCGCTCGGACCCAAGACCATGGAATAACAAGCACGTTCGATATCGACTTAAGGAGCACTACTCCATCCTTTAAAGACAGTCGTAAACTATCTCCAGCATTTCACGAACAATTGAAGACATCAGAATTTAGTGATTATGCAAGCACAGGACCGTCCTCGATCAGCAAACGTTCCTCGGACACCATGGCTTCGCGCGGAAAAGAAGCTAGTATTATATTTGACGATCAGGATAATGACAGCGGATTTTACGGTGTGGACGATATGGTGTTGACAAAGTCGAAATCTAAATCTCGGCGGCATACAGGATTAAGACCGGCCACATCGTCTAGTAGTAAATCTAGCTCGATAGATTCGCCGTTTTCCAGCAGAATGTCACGAATTGGTAAGATTCTTTTAAACTTAATTTAGTTTAGACTTCCGTAAGAATATTTATTTTATGTAGAAAATCATTCACAAAGACATTTAGCTCGCTTGATTTGTCGAGCAATTTGCAATAATCAATGTGTAGGCCGTCTCGTGAGAAAATCAACATTGTGGACTCTGCGTAAAGTATCGATCCGGATCAGCCTGAGCATGCCACACAGGCCTATCCGGATAGACACTTTTCGCCTCCTGTGGATTTTCTGTTTCAGGAATCACTACTTTATACATCTATCCGCCTAAGACGGAATGTGTCGGCCGGATCAGTCTGCGCGGACAGCGCAGGCTTGTCTGGTCGATACATTTCGCAGATGTCTATCGCCGCAGCTGCATTTTGGGGCATTTTGAGAAAAAATGTGGAGGCACGTGCCTATAGTGCCTAAAGGGAGCTACGCCCCTGACGTCGACGCATCTGTACCAGGCAACATTTAAAAACACAATTGCATTGCCCGCTCGTTGCATTTAACGATCGTTGGAAATACAGCTCGCTTTATTTACAAATGTCAATAGAACGTAAACATGGAAAGACAAAAATGACTGTCTTCGGAAATCGTCTAGTAGTAAATCTAGCTCGATATATTCGCCGTTTTCCAGCAGAATGTCACGAATTGGTAAGATTCTTTTATACTTCCGTAAGAATATTTATTTTATGTAGAAAATCGTTCACAAAGATATTTAGCTCGCTTGATTTGTCGATTCCCATTTAATGTCAACTAAATGATATGGGTGTGAAGCCCTAACAAACAATCCCTTTCTAACATACTTAAGAAGATCTGGACAGAAATGCAGAATACTCTCTTTAAAGAATTTTATATTTCAATAGAGTTAAAACATTATTGCTAAAGGAGACATTGCTCGTGATGAGCCATTTCTTCGTTTGTTCAAATGTTTTCAAAATGCGCATATGCGTCCAAGTGCGTCTGTAAGTTGGAAATGTTAATCTATCTCTCCCTAACTGCAATTATTTTTCACTAGAACTTCCAAATCTTTATTTTAAATTAAGCTCGCTAACTTCGCATTCTTGTAGTAAAATGTCACAGATTTTGTAAACCAGCAAAATATATAGTTTGCTACACTCGCATTGTTCTAGTAAATTGTCACAAATTGGTTTGTATTTTAGATTTGACGATTTAAGAATCAAATTGATAATTTAATAATGAAGCTTTTCTAATGATCAATTTCTCCTTATGAAACAGTTATTTCATCGCTTCAATAATTAAACTTCCGTTATAGTGATAGAGATTTTCCATTTTTTTACCTAGATGATTTAAAAGTCATCTGCTGCAGATTTGTCATCATACTTAATAACTACAGCATGCTGGATATGCGTTTTATAGGAAGATTAGATTGCTTTTTCCGTCAATAGAATGTCAGCATGTCAACGCATCTGCACCAGGCAACATTTAAAAACACAATTGAATAGCCCGCTCGTTGCATTTAACGATCGTTGGAAATACGGCTCGCTTTATTTACAAATGTCAATAGACCGTAAACATGGAAAGACAAAAATGACCGTCTTCGGAAATTGTTACTTATATTGTTCACTGGTTCGCTGATGAATTGCTCATGATGAGCAGTATCTACTTGTGAGGCGTTTATCATCGAACAGCACATATCTGAGTATAATGACAAGAGTTGGTTTACCCAAAAACATATCGTTTCGACTTCACTAACAAAATACAAAACTAAAGTATGCGCTGATGCATTATTTTATCTTTTCTGAATAGCCTTTGGTGCAAATATAATATGTGGGCAATTAACAATCATATGTTAAATACGTGGAAATATCGGATTATATAAGACAAATAACGCGTAACCATCACATAGATTTGAATCCATTCTCTGTCAGAAGGTATGGTTAAAAGACTCTCAAATAAATTTCTATGTAATCTAGTCTTTTAATGTGTTCTTGCGACAGTTGATTTTAAATACGGTTCACGGAATAAAGTGTCACGTGACTGCGTCATTGCAATATGCAGGACGAAAAGCCTAGACAATTGAGAAACTGAGCTAAGCCGTTGACCGTTGTGGATCTCGGGCAATATCTCAATGTACTTTTGTTCCACAGTCTGTTCAAAGGTATTCTGCTGTCGAGGCGTAATCCGTCGATTGTATGTTCACGGAATAAAGTGTCACGTGACTGCCACAGTGCAATATGCAGGACGAGACAATTGAGGAAATAAGCCGTTGACCGGTGTCGATCTCGGGCAACATCTCAATGTCCTTTTGTTCCACAGTCTGTTAAAAAGTCGTCTGCTATAGGGGCGTAAGCTGTCGGCTGTATCAGGGAATAGATTAATGGGTAAATTGTTGGGTTACCGGAAATTGCTGTTTCAGCTTGTGTAGGCGCACCTGAAAATGAGAAGATTATACGGCATATAAGCCGTCCCGCGAGAAAACCAACATTGTTGACTCTGTGTAAAGTATCGACTCGGATCAGCCTAACCATGCCGCGCAGGCTTACCCGGATATACACTTTTTGCCTCCGGTGGATTTTCTGTTTCAGGAATCATTACTCTATATCGCTATCGCTCTGTGTCGGAATGTGTCGGACCGGATCAGTCTGCGCGGACTGCGCAGGCTGATCTGGGTCGATACATTAGGCAGAGTCCATAATATTGGTTTTCCCGCGGGACGGCTCATATATAACGTCATCTAGTGTGAATCACTTTCTTTCTTTATTATATTTACTTTGAAGTTGAGCTGTCGCGTTAAATGCATTAGCCCTTTCCCATATACATGAAAAGATCTGGGGGAAAATATTGAAAACCTCTTAAAATGAACGTGTAATAATATAAAACATCGTGGCATTTGTCACAACGTTTTCAAACGTCGTCTGCTGTTAGGCGCCAGAAGGCGGCCATTTCGCCTGCTCACGTTGCCTGACTTTCACGAATCGGTTGCGTTTGTTATTATGTATAATGTTGCGAGATTTACACTTTTCAAATGAATTTACTAGATCCACTTTTATAGAGGCCGTTTAATCCTTTCCCACTCGCAGCAAATGACTTTCGAAAACAGTGTGGCTTAAGGGGAAATTTCTTCTATACAGATTATTCATATATTAGTCTATATGTTTTCAAAGTCGTCCTCTGCAAACGTGTGCGCGTGTTTGTAGCAGACAACAAGATAAACTGGAAATTCAGAATTGCCCATCTCGTCATAATAACGATGTCTTCATCATTATTTTACATTTGGTTTATGAAACTACACGCTGTGGTATAAATAATACGCAGTTGTAATGAGCCGTTACATGAGAAAACCAAAATTATTAACTCTGCGTAATGCATCGACCCATATCAGCCTGCGCAGTCTGTGCAAGCTAATCCGGGCCGACACATTCCGACTCAGGGGGACAGAGGCATAGAGTTATGATTCCTGTAACAAAAAGTCCACAGGAGGTGAAAAGTGTTTGTCCGGGTTAGCATGCCGTGCAGGCTGATCCGGATCAATACTTTACGCAGATTCCACAATGTTGGTTTTCTCGTGAAACGGCTCAAATTTAATGGAAAATGTTGAGTACATCATAATATAAATTTTGGTCGAGTCCCAGTTGCCCAGTCGGTTTCGATTTTTCTTCCAATGCAGAGGTCGTGAGTTCGAAAATCGCAGCTCGGACAACATTCTTTCTGACGTTTGACAGATGCCAATACGACATTTGTTTTCCCACCGATGGGATAATAGTTTATGCGGTAATACAGTCAGTTGTTTCTAAAGACCGCTGTGCGTAGTGCTGTTTTGAGAACAGCTTTTAACCGCAATCAATCAATCATATAAATATGCATCTGTACACAATAGTTAGAATCATGTCAATATGAACCAGTGAAAAACTGGTCTAATAAAGATAATGAGCCGAGCCCAGGTAGCTCAGTCGGTAGCGACGCGGGCTGTTAATCAATGGGTTGTGAGTTCGAACCCTAGCTCGGCCAGCATTATTTCAGACATTGACACCAAACCATGCATCGCGAAAACGCAGTATGATTTCGCGAAAATAGAACTCGATTAGCTGAAGCAAAATGGGATTTCGTGTTTAACGGTCAATTTAAGTGTCTACAAACGCATCACATTCCTACTTTTAAAAGACACTTAACCCTTTCCCTCATACGACCATTATGCAGCAGACGACTTTGAACATATCTTGTCAAAAAATGGAAAATCTTTTTAATTGAATGGATAACCTATGACTAAAAGTGGAAAACATTGTGTCAAAAGGAGAAAATGCTCGTTTTTAGCAATTTCTTCTTTTGTCACTATGTTTTCAAAAAAGCCGTCTGCTGCAGACGCGTCAGAAAGCGTCTATATGAGGGAAAGGGTTAAAGGCATAATAGCTGTGCACATAAGGTCGATATCAAGTTAAGATCTTTTACTTTGCACGTGAAAATGCACGTTTAAAGTCAGTTTGTATGCGACAATGACAAGGGGACAATCAATCATTTTGCGGATATTTTAAGGTATTGTCTATAGTTACAAAGCAGTATCTGTGCCATTTGTATTGATTTTGATGTTCACGTGATGTAGCACCTACTGAGATGATAACTGCTGTAAACAAACCCAGGCACTTGAACGGTTTGTTTACGTTGTGGTAGTAAAAGTGAAGTCGGGTTTTTGTACACTTTTAAATATGCTTTTAATTATTATATTATATATATAAATATATAATCCACTTCCACAAAAGTTGCATTGGTTTAAATACTTGTCCCCAAGTAGGTTTTGGAAGCGGGATCCCGTCATGATTTAGTAATTTTCCTTTAAAACCTACCTCGTTTCGTCCGAAATTAAATCGATTTTTGGCCTGGTCATAGTAGTAATACCATTTTTTCGGAGTTAGCAGCCTGCCAATTGCTGTTAGCACCAAACAACGCATGAGAAACTGCGCGAGAAAAATAGTTCATCCTGCAAACTGCATTTAAAAGGTGAGGATCTCTCCCCATAAATATCATTTTAATGTTGTTGGAACATCAGTGAAAAATTTAAGGCGTGAGTACTCCAATATAAGTTTAAGAAATGCTTTAAAAATTTATGCGCCGAGGGGTCAAATATGGACACTTGTTAACAATATTAACATTCGCGAAGAGGAACGGAAAAAAAGAAAGAAGTCACGTGAAAAATACAGTGGCGGATTAACCGGGGGGACCCGTAGGGCCCGTGCGTCGAAAATTAATGGTAAACAAACAAAAAGCGTGGCAAATGTAGTGGCGGATTAAGCGGGGGCCCATAGGGCCCGTGCCTGACTCCCCCACCCCACGAAAGGAGTTTCGTGAACTATACAGTGGCGGATTAACCGGGGGGCCGTAGACCCGTGCATCGAAAAATACAACCTTCCAGCAGCCCCCAGGCCGTCAGCACTGCTGTGCTTTTATTACATTAAAGGTTCTGAACTCTTCATGGAGATCAAAATTTTGAAATATTGAAACTTCTGCAAATATTGCTTATAGTGACAACAAAGTTAGTAATAAATAGTTCAAACATTTGGTAGGGGTAAATAAGACAAACAGTCAATTGAAAGTCATCTAAATGTAATAATTTTTTCTTACCGTGTACGTCTACTCAGTAAAAATTGAAGCATAAACGATCAATATTTAGATGTTTATTGTACTGGAAAGTGAAACTATTACTCTTACTTTATCTCAGAATTACATTTCAAGATAACTTGTGAACAGTTATAAAACTTTAACTATATCGAGGGCTTGGCGTGAAACAGCTGTAACTAAAATTGGTATTTTTTTTACCAAGGTTAATCACCTCGCCATGAAGTCTTTATAAGTCTTAAATCTTTTTTTTTTTTTTTTTTTGTAAACAATGGAAATTTAGGTGCTATTGCTCGTTCTGAGCAATGGCACCTAAATTTGCATTGTTTACAAAGGGGTCAAAATTGCCCCTAAACTAGGGATCTCAAAATAGGTTTTTAGTTACAACCGTTTCACGCCAAGCCCTCGATATTAGTTATAGTCTGGATTTCAGCACCTTTAACAGTTTAGTTTGGTGTTGTGTCTATTGATGGCAGCACCGGTAAAGCTCGAGCCCCAAGAATGTTATAATGATTCCATGATGTCGACGCTTTCAACAACTCTTCAGTTATATCACGGCATTTCTTTGGGTAAGTTGTCAGCACTACTGGTTCATTTATCCTGACACCAGTCAGTCAGTCGTAATGCTAACCCCGCAACCCTGAGCGCATAGAATAGCAGCTTTTACTACCATTGTTAAAGTCTTTGGTATGACCCGGCCGGGGATAGAACCCTGGTCTCCAGGTCTGGAGGTAGAGGCCCCAACTAGCTAAAGGATATTTTTGAAAGTGAAACGAAACGTGTAAACGAAATGTATGCTTGTTAATAAATAATAAAAGACATCTTAACCTTTTCACTGCTACATTTTTAAAACGACCTTGTCCAGATTTGATTCGACCCGGCCGGGTAGCTCAATTGGTAGCGTATCTGACTCGTGATCTGGAGGTCACGGGTTCGATACCCGGTTGCGGCGACATTCTTTCGGGCGATGTTTTCCATTGCCTCTCACCTCTGATCTATGTGTGAAAGTAGTCAGTGGCTTCGAAAGAATGTTGTGTAAGTACTGGTGTGGGAAAGCCAGGAAAACATGGGTAGGTGCACTGACCGCCGTGATATGACCAAAGCTGTTGAAAGCGGCGTTAAACTCCAAACAAACAAACAAAAAAAGATTTGATTCGCACAATTTAGGGAAATCAAGATTAATGGTGATTTGAGCATCAAGCCGCACAGAATCTGGTCAGAAGATACGGATACGCCGTCTGGGCTCGCTGTTTATTAATGCAATGGCTTCACGAAATCTGTTCGGAGGAGTATTGGACCAAGGGTTTAACACTAGTAACCAAATATGACATATCAGATAAAATTCGCTTTTGCTTGCGGTCTCATATTTTTTTTTAAATAAACAGCGGAGATCAATCAGGCGTAAATTGACAACCATGTCATAACTCAATGGAGAGTAGGAGCTATAGTACGTTTCGATACACGTACTCATACAATCGTACAGCATATATTTGTAATGTCATTTGTAATGTTTATTTGTGCCATGTGGCCTATTGAACTAATATTTGAATTAAACTTCTTCTTCTTCCATGGGCGTAGCTCCCTTTAGGCACTGTAGGCACGTGTCTACACATTTTTCTCTCAAAATGCCCCAAAATGCAGCTGCGGCGATACACATCTGCGAAATGTATCGACCAGATCAGCCAGCGCTGTCCGCGCAGACTGATCCGGACGACACATTCCGTCAAGGGGGGATAGATAGAGTAGTGATTCCTGAAACAGAACAATCCACAGGAGGCGAAAAGTGTATAATCGGGTACGCCTGTGTGGTATGCGTAGGCTGATCCGGGTCGATACTTTACGCAGTCCACAATGTTGATTTTCTCACGAGACGGCCTACACATTGATCATTGCCAAGCTACGCCCCTGTCTTCTATATTTGTTTAATGCTGAAGATAATGCTTTTGATAATGCGACTATTATCGAATTTAATTTTATGAGAACTAAAATAACCTTATATATCGAAATATTTAAATTACAAATTTAGAAACACTACAAGAGTGCCACGTTTGACACCGCTTTAATATAATTCAGCCGTCCCGAGAGAAAACCAACACTGTGGACTCTGCGTAAAGTGTCGACCCTGATCAGCCTAAGCATGCCGCGCAGGCTAACCCGGATAGACACTTTTTCGACTCCTGTGGATTTTCTGTTTCAGGAATCTATCCCTATACATCTATCCCCCTGAGACAGAATGTGTCGGTCCGGATCACTCTGCGCGGACTGCGACGGCTGATCTTCGTCGATACATTACGCAGTGGCCATAATGTTGATTTTCTCGCAAATTATATAGTAAACGTACGCCTGTTTGTCAACATGATGCCTAGCAAAAGAGGCGATATACATTCAGGAAATGAATATGACAAGGATAAAAGCCCCTACTCATTAATCCCAGCTTGCTGGCACTTTCAAAAGGAAAGACACATTAATGAGCAAACAATTTTAAATGATTATGAGGATCCATTTCTAATTTCTTCATTTTCACTTTTGTGAGAGTAACAATAAAACTTGGTCGATATGTTCAATATCCCTAATTAAACTTATGAATATGCTTCCTATCGCAGACCATGATATTATTGCGCCACGTTACAAGAAAATCGACATCCGTGATTGCGCGACAAGCGAAGATCATATCAGCCATCCCGCGTGAAAACCAACACTGTGTCGACCCGGATCAGCCTTAGCATGCCGCGCAGGCTAATCTGGACAGACACTTTCCACCTCCTATGATATTCTGCATAATACACTGAGATTCCTTCTTTCACGTAAAATTAGATTAACTATATTTACCTACATGTAGATGTATTCAAAGTGGTCTTCGGTAGATTTATAGTTCATGGGAAAGGTGTTAAATTGTGTAATGGATCTTTCAGAATCAATACCTCGTACCTAATGACCAAGTGGATTTACATTACAAATTTATGTTTGATTAAACATATTATCTGGTCACCTTTGAACTATTGTTGTCACTTTCCTTTCTGCGGACATAATTGTCGAGCTTGACTTTCTCAGACGATGTCCAGCTTTTTCGTCGTAAGGAATCCTTTCGACGGACATAATGCTCGACCTTTACTTTTTCATGTTATGTCCAGCTTTCTCGTCCAAAGAAATGGATTAGTATTTACACTTTCATGCAGGACTTGTTTTTTATTTCATGGAGACAATTCGATAAGGTGGGAATATTTTCTCGATATTTGTTATATTCGCCGAGACATTGACGCCCACGCGATTAAGAAAGCAAAACACTACTATTTAAGTCGATGATTTTGACTGATAAATTGACTGATTGTCTTCCACTGCTTTAAAAAAAAACAATTACGGCGTTTCCTTGTTAAGTTACAAATGTTTGTCCTAAGTAAGTAAGTAAGAAAGTAAATATGTTATTATAGTGACATGTGTATAGGTCAAATTACGCTAAATACATCCGCTGACTTGCTGATCTACAGTACTATAGTCCCTAAAACAAAACCTTTGTTTATGTAGAAATGAGTGTATACCATCACCAGAATGTATTGAATATATGACATTTAGTTTAAATGCATTGTGAATGTGTATAGGATGCACTGGAAATGATTGATTTGATCAGATTTAGTATTTTGACCTTGTTTGCAAGTGCAAGTAGAGAATGCTAAACACCGGTTTTGTCCGGGCCCGATTTGGTCTAAAATTACGGTTACCATTTTCGCCTGGTGAGTTCTTTCTTGCATAACGCATGACCCCGCATTTTCTTTGGATTGTTTTTAAGCTAGGAGGTAACTCTTTTCAATGATATAGGGTGTTCTACATGAGAAACGCTTAGAAAGTGTGACAATCGAGGACTGAAACTGGTCGATTTACATGGAAACAAAGAAGGTTTTTTTTTTGTGTGTATTGTAACCTATAACAAAACAAACGTATAACACAATGTAATAATGGGAAAAATCACCCGGCCTCATGGGCCTATATGTCACTGTTAGAAAAATACATTAACACAGTGACGTACATTTCACTGTTCCACCTAATAAACACATATTTCTACATAAGTAAACAACAGCACTGAGTTGCTCATGTCGTTGGCATGTATCCTGGTACAAAGAGGACAATGTACATACCAAGTACGTGCCAGATTTCGATTGCATGACCCTATACAATCATTCTTATACTATATACAATAAGTTTTTGTTCACTGTAAAATGGGTGCGTGTTTCATAAAAAGTTTCATTTTGCAACAGCGATTTACGCCCCTTCCGAACAGTTGCACAATTGCAAAACAAGATAATAGTAATGAATATTTTTTTAAAAATAACTGGTTGCATCACTGGAGTTCTTTACAGAAACGAAAGGTAAAGAAAACCCATCATATAGTATCTTAAATAAACATTGAAGTAAACAAACTAAACAAAATATAATGATTGAGTAAGTGAATGAACGCATGACCGGACGGACGGACGGACGGACGTATGAATTAATGTATGAATGAATGAATGAATGAATGAATAAATGAATGAATGAATGAATGAATGATTGAATTAATTAATTAATTAATTAATTAATTAATGAATGAATGAGTGAAAAGATAAATTGTACTGTGAATGTATTGTAATATTTACAACACAATGTGTCAATAAGCATGTTGATTTCTCAATGGCTAGAATAAATGGATCTCCGTCGAAGGAATAAGCTTTACCAATATATTTGGACAGTTTTCTGACATGATTCGTCAGTAAGTAAAACAGCCTGTGCTCTGGTGATAATTATTTAAAATCGTCTTTATCGATAATATCCCCAAATATGTCAGATCGTTATCCCCTGTAAAAACACATACAATCACAAAATGTGTTTCTGTCTCCATTTCTGAACAGTTACAGAATAAACAGGTACGAGATTGTACTGGTTCATCAATATATCGACCTGTCTCTATCCTTAACGGTAAAATTCCACATCTAAGTTGGGCTAGTAAAGAGCGTTCGTTTTTCCATGAATTCAGTTGAATGCATCGTTCACAAATAAATGTATCTTTAAATAACTTGTATGTTCTAAATGTTTGGGTTTGTTGTACACTTGTAGACAATTCAGCGATAAAAGGATGTTTTATATTTTCCTCAGATAAATCCATCCTAATAATGAGCTTATTTGTGTAATAATCTAATAAGCCGATCTTTGTCAAAACGTTTTTCAAATTACTACACCAGTTACTCTCACATATTATATAGTCATGATTAAGAACACATTTTATTAATCTGGTATCATCTATCTACAGTAGTCTATTCCGAAATCTTATAATAGATAACCATTGTCTAAATATGCTAGGAAGCCAACTAGTGTCTCCAATCAATGCTGTTACAGGTGCGAATCTGTGAACACCTAGATATTACCTCATGCTCCTATTTTGAATATTGTCTATAAATTTGAACGATTTAAATCCCCATGTGGTTGCCCCGTAAATGAGGATTGTAACTACACTCGTAATTCTAATCCAGCGCCAAGAACAGCAGCCATTACTGTCATGTTAAAAGTATATTATGCGTGATCTGATTTTCACTGAGCAACACTCACGTGAATATTCATCTTGATACCCGGATTCTTGCAAACCAATATCGTGGAATCTGCGTAAAGTATCGACCAAGATCAGCCTAAGCATGCCACGAAGGCTTACCCTGATAAGCACTTTTCGCCTCCTGTGGATTTTCTGTTTCAGGAGTCATTACTCTATTCCCCTATCCCCCTGAGACGGAATGCGTCGGCCCGTACATGTATCTGCCGTGATTTTCATCTGATCTTGAAACACAAAAAGTATCATGCAAGCAATGTTGACGAGTAAAATATTTATGATAACTGTCGCTGTAATATCGTTCAGCTTGGTAATCCGGTAAATCAATCGTATTTACCCGACAGGAACATTTATATGGAAGTTAATCGTTTCCCTGATACAGAAACATTTATATGGAAGTTAATTTTTTCCCTGATACAGAAACATTTATATGGAAGTTAATCGTTTCCCTGATACAGACACATTTATATAGAAGTTAATCGTTTCCCTGATACAGACACATTTATATAGAAGTTAATCGTTTCCCTGAAACAGAAAAATTTATATGGAAGTTAATCGTTTCCCTGATACATATAACATTTATATGGAAGTTAATCGTTTCCCTGATACAGCAACATTTATATGAAGGTTAATCGTTTCCCTAATGCAGACACATTTATATGGAAGTTAATCGTTTCCCTAATACAGACACATTTATATAAAAGTTAATCGTTTCCCTGACACAGACAAATTTATATGGAAGTTAATCGTTTCCCTGATACATATAACATTTATATGGAAGTTAATCGTTTCCCTGATACAGACATATTTATATGGAAGTTAATCGTTTTCCCTGATACAGACATATTTATACATATTTATTAAGGAAACGATTAACTTCCATATAAATGTCGTCTATATCAGGAAAACGATTAACTTCCATATAAATGTCGTCTATATCAGGAAAACGATTAACTTCCATATAAATGTCGTCTATATCAGGGAAACGATTAACTTCCATATACATGTGTCTGTATCAGGGAAACGATTAACTTCCATATAAATGTCGTCTGTATTAAGGAAACGATTAACTTCCATATAAATGTGTATATATTAAAAATGATTTAACGCTCATAATGACTTTGTGACAACCGTTTCACGCCAAGCCCTCGAAATGTCAGAATCAGGTCGATATAGATAAGTAATACAGTAGTCGCATGTCTATTGCAGGGACATCGAGCAGTGCCTCCAGGTTTTCCGACGGATATCCGACGTTCGCCGCCAGTATTTACGGAGACAGATTAAAGAAGATCTACGACTATGCGGGAGTCATCATGGAGGATCGAGAAGACGCGAAACAGTTCCTTTGTCAACGAAAGGTCGAGGTGGAGGAACAGCATATGGACATGATGGAAGATCTGGTCACCAACATCCTTAAAGTAAGTCTACATATGAGCCGTGCCACGAGAAAACTAACATTATGGACTCTGCGTAAAGTACCGACCCGGATCAGCCTAAGCATGCCACACAGTCTTACCCGGATAGACACTTTTCGTCTCATCTGGATTTTCCGTTTCAGTAATCACTACCCTATACATCTATCACCCTGAGACGGAATGTGTCGACCCGGATCAGTCTGCGCGGACAGCGCAGGCTGATCTGGTCGATACATTACGCAGATGCCATAATGTTTGTTTTCTCGCGGGATGGCTCATATTACAATAGTGAAGTACAGACAGACCTATTTATGATGCATGTCTGGATTATTCGTTGAAGCAGTACGGCAACTAAAGAATAAGTGATGAGTTGTTATCTGTAATGCAGCTCTGCTTGACATTTATCAGCCACCTTCTAATATGTTTGTTCGGGAAAATCGACGATCGGAGCTTTTAAAATTGATCGTAGATATATTGTATGATTAATTGCGTTTCACAAAGAAAAGTCAACATCGGCTCAACAAGAACAAATCATCTACTTTTGTCACAATGTGTTCAAAAGTCGTCTGCCGCAAAGGCGTCTGCTGCAAAAGGCGTCTGCTGCAAAAGGCGTCTGTTTGAGGGAAATTGTTAAAGGGATTGTCTAAAACGTTTTTTGTAAACAAAACAAAAACTAAGCAAGACAATGCCAGGTTGATTTTATTTCAAAATTATGAGTACGGATTATTGATTTTGTAAAGCTAAAAATGTGATAAAGTAAGCTCACTTTATTACGGTGTACCGTTAGGGCCATCGAGCTATCGTGTCATCACCATCGTGTCATCGTACCATCACCATCGTGTCATCGTGTCATCGTGTCATCACCATCGTGTCATCATACTATCGTGGCATCATGTGTGCACGATAGCACGATGGCCCTAATGGTACACCGTACTTTATTGTGTTTACCAGTAAGCATATCGAGGGCTTGGCGTGAAACGGTTGTAACTTAAATTGGTATTTTTTCACCAAGGTTAATCACCTCACCATAAAGTCTTTATAAGCGTTAAATCATTTTTCTTGGTAAACAATGGAAATTTAGGTGCCAGTGCTCGTTCTGAGCACTGGCACCTAAATTTGCATTGTTTACAAAGGAATAAAATTTCCCCTAAACCAGCGTTTTCAAAATAGGATTTTAGTTACAACCGTTTCACGCCAAGCCCTCGATATAATTATTAACCATTGAGGCAAAATAAAGAAAGTCTTAATAAGTCTCGAAACATTGTGCCAAAAGGAGAAATTGCTCGTTTTGAGCGATTTCTCCTTTTGTCACAATGTTTTTTAAATGTCGTCTGCTGGAGAGGCGCCAGAAAGCGCCTGTTTGTGGGAAAAGGATAACCAAATAATTAACCCTTTCACTCAAACATAAGTATTTTGACGCCTCTACAGCATACTACTTCTGAAAGCATTGGGACGAAAGGAGAAATTGCTCAGAATACAAAACCATTTTCAACTCATTTTAAAAGTTTAAATTTTATTTATAAAACATTTCCAAAACAAATTTGCCAGATGTTTTCAAAATCATCTGCTGCAGATCTGTTGTATGTTATATTTGAGTAGTCTGATGAGGTTTAAGGAAAGTTTCAGAAAATGAAGTACGAACTTTATCTAGAACTCTGGAACCTTATATCATGCATGAATCATGCCAATGTGTTATGGATTCTAATATCGGCCTAAATGGAAATGTGCCAAAATATGTTTTCTCGTCTAGTATATAGTCTAGCCGGTGATAATGTCAAAGGGTTCGAACCCCCGCTCGGCCAATATCTTTTCCGGCTTTTGACATAAGTCATTGTGTCATGCGCCAATAGGCTATCCGTCTGTGTGAGTAAACAGCCGAGTCCCGGTAGCTCAGTCGGTAGCGACGCGGGCTGTCAATCCAGGGATTGTGAGTTCGAATCCCAGCTCGGCCAACATTTTTTCCGACGTTTGACAAAAGTCATTGTGACCTGCGTCATTCGTCTTTCACCAATGGGCTGTTTAACAGTCTATGTGGAAAAGCATCTAGTTGCTTGGAAAGTATGTTGTGTGGTGTACTGGTGTGGGAAAACCATGAAACGCATGAGTAGGTGAACTGATCGCCGTGATATGACGGAACAATTGTGAGTTCGAATCCCGGCTCGGCCAACTTTCTTTCCGACGATTGACAAAAGTCAATGCGACATGCGTCATTCGTCTTCCACCACTGGGCTAAGTCTATGTGAAAAAGCAGCGAGTTGCTTGGGAAGATTGTTGCGTGGAGTACTGGTGTGATAAAACCAGGAAATGCATGAGTAGGAGAAATTTTTAAAACATGTTAAACCCCAAGCAATCAGAAAGACGATTCTTCTTTGTACAATCAACATAATATCAAACAACAGAGCTCTAGATAAGGGGCGTTTTGCATGTTCTAAACTCTTTATTTGACCCTTTAACCCAATGTTGTGGGTATACAAAAGAATCGTCTCAATGTACCCACAACATAGGGTTTGCTTTATTAATAAGAAAGAAATTGTGGGGAAAAGAGCAGATTACCCCTCCTTATCTGAACCTCTGAAACAAGGATATTAGATTATGTAATATGCACATGATTTATATTTGTCTAATGCTAGTTATTCCTAAAATGCATTCATATAGTCAGAACGAATAGTTCGTACACAGCCCCAGCATTTTTTTTTAAATAAAGAAAACATTCTATGATTTGTAATAATACAGCAAATAAGAGTTAACAGTAAATCAAATGAAGCCTGGCCTATGACCTTCGTAGTAACAAATCGTAAGCATCTGAACTTTTATGCTAAAATATTTTTAAATGCGTTAGTGTTTACTGGTACCAATGAATTTAAAATTCTAACCACGTCTAGTTCCGGTTAAACTCCCTTATACATCAATTATTCAGCAGATTTTGGCATCTATATGGAAACTGTCTATAAATGAATGCATATAGATCTATCGAATAGAGTTGGTAACATTGTGGCAAAGGGAGAAATTGCTCATATTGAGCTAGTTCACTGTTTGTCACAATGTTTTCAAAAGAGGCATGTTCCATGTACGTCGAAATGCGTCAAGTAGGAAATGAATAGGGCGAGTCCTTGGGTGATCTAAGTGGTTGTTCTCAATAATTATCCTTAGAGACAGAACGACCAGAGATATGTTATCTTGAAAATATGGTCGATGTCAAAACAGTATGATTGCCAAGGTTTTCTACGAACCATATACATTATCCAGTTTAATCCTTTCCCACATACATTAGTTTTCTGGTTCCTCTACAGAAGCCTTAGGAACTAAATAAGCAACTTCTTTTTTGTCGTATTTTTTTCAAAAAAGTATGTTTCAGTTAACTGATACACTATCTAATAAGTCTCAATTTTAAGTATAAGTTACCAACAAATAGATAGATAGATAGATTTTATTTAGGTAAAAGGGCAATTTGCCCAACAAACCACATAAATATTACACTTTTGTTTTAACAAAGTCAAATGGCAGACTAACAAAAATAAATGTTTGGAAATATTCTAGAAAAAATATATATTTACTAGGATTGATATCATATGTATATCAGTCATTTGAGAGATGAAAACACTTAGAAAATCAATCAAAAATCATTGAAGAAGGTGGCGAAGTGGCTCGATGTGGGAATTTTCGCATTTTTCACATTGATTTGCATTCTAAAGATGCAACTGAAACAGAGTTAATCTACATAATTATTTTCATTTCTTATTTCAAAACCCTTGTAAATAAATATGGCCACATTTTTAACTATATTTTCATTTTCAGATTTAAGTGATTAAATAAATGTTATCATACTTAGATGTCTTCAATAATATCTTTTAATATATAACATTCGTATATCAGAAAACATTGGACATTCTAACAAAAAGTGCATTTCATCTTCGATAGTTTTACGTAATTTACATTTTCTTTCATTATAAGGTATTTTGTTTGGTGTGAGCCACCTACCAGCTTAAATTTCTAATCAGTGTGCAGAAACACGAAAATGCAGTCACTTTTATATGATAATTTAACTCCATTAAAAAAACTTTTTTTCATAATTTTGCTCGGATTTTCAGGGTCGTCTGTAGATTTGTTGTGTGAAACGGTTAAAACGATACTGGTACACTGAAACAAACTAGATTATTAGCGAAACAAGTTTCTTTTTAAGGGTCTAACGAACGCTGAGTCCTTGGTAAAAGCCCGAATGTCGATGTTCCTTCTAGCTTGACATGTTATATGTAAGATATTATTTCATTTCATTTCAGATGAAGGAACCCTTTCTAGAACGACTGGAAGGATTCCATAAAGCCAACATGGACGCTGGCTCACACCGCATTGCACAGTGTCACAAACAACGGCACGAAGCTCGACTCATCTGGCAGTCTTTACAGGTAGATATTAGTCAAAATAGTTGGTTTTATTTGGGTGTATGTGGTTTTCAACAGCTTTTAAGTTTCATCATGGAGACATCCATTCCCAAATCCTCCCGCTAACCACTCGACCACGGTGAAATCCTAATAGAGTCGACTTGTTTTCAAATCTGTTCATTATTCATGAGTTCGTTTAAATAGATATTCCATAATGATGTCAATATATAATATGTACACATTCAAATAATCTAAAATATTGCTCGTATAGATAATTATATTTCTGATAAAATCAACAATTTGCGTCCTATAAACATACGATTTAATAATATATTGCGAGACATCGGAAATTGGTCAAGATGAGCGATTTCTCATTTCCGAATAACGTTTTCTACACTGTGCTGAAATAAATATATTCCTTATTTTAGAAATCAGTCTAACAGACGACTCCTTTATCTAAAAGTCATATGAGTTTACAGTATAAAGTACTTCCCTTGTAAATTGAATTGTCAGTCACGTGACTGATAGGTCAGTGAACATAAAGGTTTTCTATGTTAATTGACCTTGTTATGTAGTCATCATGCGATGGTTCAATGTTTATACATGTATTCAATCCCCATATTTCGTTGTCATAAGACCCACACATTTAGCTGCACGTGATTGAACTGATACACTTATTAATGAAATACAATGGGAACACTCAGCAATCACCGCTTCTCTATCACGTTCATATATGTATGGGTTATCTCCCCTGCTGATACCTAACGATTGTGTAGTTGACAATTTGATTGACCGGTGTAACGGTCAATCTCAGACGACCTGTTAGTTGCAGTTATCAGAGCTAAACGACTGTTTGTTACTACAGCGAAGTTTTTGTTTAAACCCATTACTTCAAACTGACCACATTTGATGTCTGCTGCTGTTGCAGACGACGTTTGAAAACATTGCAATAAAAGGTGAAATTGCTCAAAACGAGCAATTTCACCTTTAATTGCAATATGTTTAACTCTTTGTCAAAAAAGATACTTCCAGTTGTCCAGATTAGTCAACTTGTTCATCTGTTGATTGTAAAGTAGACAACATTTGAAGTGATGGGTTAATAAGATTGATGATACCCCCCAGCCCAATTGTTCTATGTTATATTTTGTATTACAACAGAAGCCGGTAAAAGTGGCCCAGGTAGAGTGTTTTTGTTTGCACTTACTAAAGATAAGAAGTAGTAAGATGCATGATCTAGATACAGAAACCATTGCATGACATTCTTTATTCCTTTCCCACATATAGACACGTTTTGACGCATCTGCACCATTTTGATTTTGAAAACATTATGGCAACTGGAGATATGGCTCATAATGAGCAACATGTTTTTCCATTTACCACATTGTTTTCAGCTCTAGAAATCTAGTATTCATGCCTTCATTTATATAGTGTTTTCACAGCTGTGCCTATATCATTTCAAGGTTGTCTGCTGCAGATATGTTATATGTGGGAACGGGTTTACCTTTTCCCTGGTACAGTTTTTTTGGTTCCATAGTGGTAAACACTTGACCATGTTACATGAACAGCTGCTTTTGAAATAAGTATTACTTACCAACATTGATAAGTTCCCGAACTTCATGCAATGATTTATAAACATCATAGCCTACATTTATTTTCATCAATTTTCTCGATCGACCGCAACTTCAGCTGGAAGTCCAGGAAACGCCTTAATATATTTTAAAACAATTCGAGAACAGCGTACCAAAATCAGTGGAGTGTAATTTAAACCTCGCCGGAAAAGGAACAACCTATGATCAGTAAGCTGTAATGCGTTTAATAGACACTAAGCCTTACCGTTGACCGCGGGCTGTACTCTATATCCGTTCATACAGTAAATACTCATCAGTGTAGTGGTAGAGCGACTGGCTAGGGTGCAGGAGGTCAATGGTTAGATTCCCGGCCAGGTTATACCAAATACTTTAAAACGATAGAAATATATTTGTGTTCCTTTGTGTTCAGGAGTAAGCATTAGGACTGATTCGCTGGTATCAGTATAAATGGACCAGAAGTACTAGTAAATAACCCAGAAAAAGGCGTAATTTTAACTGTAAAATTGATGAATAGAGCTTAAATGCCATTGAAACAAACAAATCCATGTAGTGGTCCTGGACCACATATCCGAGTAACATATTTAGGTGTCCATGGTCAGGTTTCTTCTACAGTATATGCAAAAGAGACAGAATTTATCAACAGTTGAGATAAAGGAGAAATGTTTTTTATCTTTCTGCACAATATTTTCTTTCTCTGCCAAAAATATCCTTTCATTTGTCTATGTGTACCAGGGAATGGGTTAATAAAGATTTTTTTCCTTTTTTTTTTTTTTAACACACGATGTTACGAAATCTGACACATTACTAACAGGCTCTAGTTACGAATTTAATACAATGCTTTGAAAAAGGAGACAATGTATGAAATGGGAAATTGCTCCTTTTCCAACAATGTATTTGCATAACACATTAACTTGTATTTCTCTTAGTTAAATCTGTTTTACTTTTAATTGAAACATATTGCATTTAGAAAAACGTCCATTAGGATATTATTACCCGTCCGAGAAAACCAACATTATGGACTCTGCGTAATATATCGGACCAGATCAGCCTGCGCAATCCGCGCAGACTGATCCGGGCCGACACATTCCGTCTCAGGGGGTTAGAGGTATAGAGTAATTATACCTAAAACAGAAAATTCCAACGGAGGCGAAAATCGGGTTAGCCTACGCGATATGTGTAGGCTGATCCGGGTCGATACTTCACCACAATGTTGGTTTTCTCGCGAGACGGCTCCTATCATGATTTCTTTCAGGTATATAACTAACGCAGTAGTTAATATGTGGTTGTTAGTTTATCAGAAAATACTGTAATGTGTTCGGTTGATTCGCTTTTAGTATGCCTACAACCTAGCAGCAATTAGTCATCCGAATGCACACTATAGTATGGTTGCAATGCCTATAATTGAATCTTGCTAGATGAAAACGGTTCCTGTTGCTTCTGCGAATAGTGAAGACTCAGGCGAGCATGTACATACACACAGTCTTACCATAGTCTTCCATCTCCGAGGTTAAGCTAGAGGTGTAGGACAAGATGGGGAGTTAGCAAGACCCTAGATCGTATGACTCGAGTTGAAGTATAAGTGCATGCGGAAAGCTTGCAATTTGCAACAGAATGTTTTAATAATGCACGCCGTATAATAGAATAGAATCAGCAGTCATATGTCATTGAACCGAGCAAAACAATGTGTTCTTTAAACTATTTTAAGTTATATTTTCATTATTTATATATCTTTTTCATAAATAGAATTCCATTAGTGTTGATGTAGAACTCAAATGAATATTATAGTACATCATTCGATTACCTCGTGATTATAGAGTCATGTTACACGACAAAGCATCATCCTTTCAGGAAAATCAACATCACCAGTTTATAACATACACAAAAGATGGAGAGAGAGGGGGGAGGGCGGCAAAGTGAGAGAAGTTATATATATATATATATATATATATATATATATATATATGAGAGAGACAGAGACAGAGAAGAGACAGAGAGACATAGAGACAGAGAGACAGAGAGACACAGAGACAGAGAGACACAGAGAGAGAGAGAGAGAGAGACAGACAGAGAGAGACAGAGAGAGACAGAGAGAGAGAGAGAGAGAGAGAGAGAGAGAGAGAGAGAGAGAGAGAGAGAGAGAGAGAGAGAGAGAGAGAGAGAGATAGAGCGCGACAGATGATAGGAGAGGACAGATGAGGACATCGATATAAATAAAGATAGAGACAGAGACAGAGAAGAGACGAGAGACAGGGAGACAGACATAGAAGAGGGAGATACATATATATATATATAGACAGAGCGAGAGAGATAGAGAGAGAGAGAGAGAGAGAGAGAGAGAGAGAGAGAGAGAGAGAGAGAGAGAGAGAGAGAGAGAGACAGAGAGAGAGAGACAGAGAGACAAAGACAGAGACCGATAGAGAAGAGTTGAGAACAGAGAGAGAGGGGGGGCAGACTGAGAGAGAGAGAGAGAGAGTGAGATATATATATATGAGAGAGAGACAGAGAGAGAGAGAGAGAGAGAGAGAGAGAGAGAAAGAGAGAGACAGAGACAGAGAGACAGAGAGACAGAGAGACAGAGAGACAGAGAGACAGAGAGACAGAGAGACAAAGACAGAGACCGATAGAGAAGAGTTGAGAACAGTGAAGACTCTGATGAGTATGTAGATACACGCACAGTTTCCATGTCTATACGTCGGAGACTTATAGTATAGATGTCACATCTCCATTCGTTTCATTCCCATGCTTTATAACGGTGATATAATAAGACCCATTCGCCTCAAGAGTAATATAAATAAAACCTTAGTGTAATAATTATAAGTGTAGAAATACATAAGCTTGAGCATCGATGCTAAAAGATCCATGTGATACTGTTTTCTCTCTCGAAACCGTATATGATTAATTGGCGAATAGTGCACATCCCGATGCGCAGTATGACCACAGTCTTCACTGTTATAGACTGCAAATAGACTGAGGTTGGTTTTCGAAAAGCATCGCTCAAATATATATGACAGTGCCTAGGTGTTCAGTTTGTTATAAAAGGTCCTCCGGGAAAACCAACCTTAGTGTAATAATTATAAGTGTAGAAATACATAAGCTTGAGCATCGATGCTAAAAGATCCATGTGATACTGTTTTCTCTCGAAACCGTATATGATTAATTGGCGAATAGTGCACATCCCGATGCGCAGTATGACCACAGTCTACACTGTTTATAGACTGCAAATAGACTAAGGTTGGTTTTCGAAAAGCACCGCTCAAATATTTATGACAGTGCCTAGGTGTTCAGTTGTTGATAGTTGAGTCGTTCTCTTTTTAAATTAACGCTATGCAGAGGACTAAATAAGAGGCAGTGAACAGGTCTTTCCCCCACAATATTTCTCTTACTTCTCAACCAAATCCAGTGCTGTTGGTACTCAAAAGGAATTGTCTCACTGAGACGATTCTTTTGAATATCCACAACATAGGGTTTGAATGTCCAATAATGATTTTAGAACATGAAAAATACCCCCTTATCTAGAGCTCTGGGTACGTATCTATATATCGCTGTACTTCTCCAGCTTCGTCACGCTTGTGTTCCAATCTCATTAAAATCATCTCCTATTAACCCTTTCCCTCATACAGCAATTCTGCAGCAGAATGAATGTATATTGTTTTATGGCGCATCGACAGCTAAGGTCATTTAGCGCGCAAATAAATTTAATTATTCATGATCCCTGGGTAAATAAACCAGTACTAGGCTAGAAAATGTGCCTTGCCCAAGGGCACTCCACCATGACCGTAGTGCCGCGACTGGGGATCGAACCCGGTTTCGAAATCCCCGACGCTAACCACTCGACCACAGCGGATTCCAATTCTGCAGCAGACGACTTTGAACATATTTTGTCAAAACATAGAAACTCTCCATAATTGAATGGATTACCTATGACAAAACAGTGGGAAAACATTGTGGCAAAAGGAGAAATTGCACGTTTTGTGCAATTTCTTCTTTTGTCACTATGTTTTCAAAAATCCGTCTGCTGCAGAGGCGTCAGAAGGCGTCTATATGAGGGAAAGGGTTAACGCTACGCATAGGTCAGATCGTGTAATTTAGTCAGATTGAATTGTGTTCTACCTTGCTAGGAAAACTATTGTTATATTTTAAAAATAGTCAGTAGTTCAATAATGTATTTAGATCAATGCAGGTTATATACAAATGATAACAAAAGGTTACGAAACGGGTAACAGTTTTAATAGACAATGAATACAATTTTTTTTAGGGCTATCACTCTTTTTCCCCCGAGATGAACTCAAAGCAATCCAGTTCAAATTAATTGTGGAGGACAGTGTTGCATTGGTAGAGAGCGTCGGTTTCTCGTGTCATACATCCCGCGGGTTTGAATCACGTGATGAGCGGATATATCTTTTTGGGATTTGTCTACACAAACGGAGCGAGTACTGGTTAAGTCTCCAGGACGCTGACATCGAGCATGACTTACCCTTTCCAACATATAGACGATTTCTGACGCCTGTGCAGCAGACGACTTTTAAAAGCATTGTGACAAAAAGTAGAAACTGCTCAAAACGAGCAATTTCGCCTTTTGTCACAATGTTTTCATCTCTTTTTAACACTTAAAACCCTTATTTATTAGAGATTGTTCATGTATTTGCCAATATGTATTGGAAGCCGTCTGCTGCATATATGTTGTATGTAGAAAAGCGTTGATATAAGCTGAACACTTGTTTCGCAATCGATGTAAAATGTATAAATTCACACTAAACTAATTCAAAGAATACTTCATGTGGAAAAAAGTCCACTGTTCTGTTTTGCATGTTACAAATAATTCATGTAATGGTACCCTACTATTGTTAGAGGAACCTTTATAGTAACTATAAGTCTACATCGCCAGACTACATTTGAGCCGTCCCGCGACACCAACAGTATGGACTCTGCGTAAAGGATCGACCCGGATCAGCCTAAACATGCCGCGCAGGCTAACCCGGACAAACAATGTTCGCCTCCTGTGGATAATCATTACTCTATACCTCTATCCCCCTCAGACGGAAGGTGTCGGCCCGGATTAGTCTGCGCGGACTGCGCAGGCTGATCTGGGTCGATACATAACGCAGAGGCCATAATGTTGGGTTTTCTCGCGGGAAGGCTCAATTAGTATAGGTCATAAATCTATGCCAGATAAAGTACATCGATTTCTAAATGTAGCTATATTTTAACCTCCTTGAGCAAACAATAGCTTATGTTTAGATCCGTTCCCTGGTGATGCTGGCGCCTGCCTTCCAAGCAGCCTGTGGAGTTTCAAAACAGTTAAGGATAAAGCGTAATTACTCATATTGGGCAATTTCTTATTTTCCCAGAATTATTGCAACTGTTTAAGGAAACTCATATATTTATGTTTTGACTTCCTCTTTTTCACAGTGAGCGATTTCTCCTTTTGCCATATTGTTTTCAACTCTTTTCAATATCAATATTTTCATTTCTAAAGATTGTCCATGCTTTTGCCTAAATGTTTTCAAATTTTTCTGCTAGTAGCTTATTGTACGAATGTAGGAAAGGTCGAAGGCATG
Organism: Serripes groenlandicus; assembly: GCA_031761405.1. Taxonomy (NCBI): domain Eukaryota; kingdom Metazoa; phylum Mollusca; class Bivalvia; order Cardiida; family Cardiidae; genus Serripes; species Serripes groenlandicus. Next base: position 63,022,788 of record JASEVX010000009.1, on the reverse strand, counting down.
AAAATAATTTGTTCAAACAAGTGTGCATTATTGTTCTGATCGTATGCGTTTCCATAAACGACCTTTGATGTCAAATCGTGTATAACGCATGATTTATACCGTGCTGTTTCTTCGTAAAATGAAGTGCGTGTTCAGATTGTTTCGTATTCTGAATCGGCGTTTTATTATTACTCGCCGGGAATTCGGGTATCGAGGGCTTGGCGTGAAACAGTTGTAACTAAAATCGATATTTTTTTACCAAGGTTAATCAACTCGCCATTAAGTTTTAATAAGCGTTAAATCATTTATTTTTGGTAAACAATGGAAATTTAGGTGGCATTGCTCGTTCTGAACAATGGCACCTAAATTTCCGTTGTTTACAAAGGGGTCAAAATTGCCCCTAAACCAGGGATCTCAAAATAGGTTTTTCAGTTACAACCGTTTCACGCCAAGCCCTCGATATGTGCGTGTGGAATCGATCGGCTGTGCACAGTGTTCATACCGAAGACATTAAAGCTGGAAGTATAGCCCCCTCCCCTCCCCTAGCTAGCACTCAGGGGTGCGGGGATAGCTTTCCGACTGATGTAGTGGTATAAGGATAAGCTTACCAGCAGTACTGGTAATTTATCCAGGGAACGCCGTGATATATCTGAACAACTGTTGAACGCGGCATAAAGCAACATTAAAAAACCGTGCAATTCTTACCATAAGTTCCCTGAAACATATCAAGACTAATTGGCAATCAATACACAGGCAGGGAGGTAAACAGATCGCAAACGCTTTAATGTTGGTTATCCCTTTCCCACTTCCCAAATACGAAAAATCTGCAACAGTCGACTTTGATATGAGAAATAAAGAAATGATGGACAATTCTTTTAGTGGAATTATACTTATTGAATAGACCTGAAATCATTGTAGCAAAATGAGAAAATTGCTTAAATCCTTTTGTAGCAATGCTTTCAAAAGTCCTCTGCTACAGTTCAGCGTTTTGAAAACATAGTGACAAAAGAAGAAATTGCACAAAACGTGCAATTTCTCCTTTTGCCACAATGTTTTCCACTTTTTGTCATAGGTTATCCATTCAGTTATGGAGATTTTCTATGTTTTGACAAAATAAGTTCAAAGTCGTCTGCTGCAGAATTGTCGTGTGAGGGAAAGGGTTAACTTAAACCTTTTTGTCTGTGACATACATTCTTTGAGAGCCACCTTTACTTTGTCATTAGGGGCAAACTTACTCAAGTTAGTGTGTATGTGTGAAGCACGGTTCACTGTTAGAACTATCTGAACTCTGTATTACGATACGACACCAAGTGTCCAATTCTCTCAGAACTAAATTCACGGAATGGATCAATGCTTCCAACAATGGCTTCTACTTCACTGTTAAGCACACTCATTGATTCAGTCATGCGTCTCAGGTTTAACCCTTTCAGCGCCGAAAAATTCCCTAAAGTGGATTTCTTCCATGTTCAAAATCGGGCGAATCCATTTTTAAGAAGTAAGAAGAGTTTGGAAATATTTTGATAGCTAAAAGACAAACTATTCTGATTTCAGGTGAGATAGCTCGTTACAAGCTGACTCACCTGAATCTGTATATTTTTAAAACACCTCAATTTCGTCATTGGAGCTAAAATGGTTAAACAAACTTATACGTGATTATTGAATCTATTATTATTATTATTATTATTTTATTATATTGTTTTATAATTATCACTATCACCATCATCATGAGTAAGTTTAGAATTTTTAAAATTATTGCAACAAATGTGTGCCAAAATCTTTTTATATTCAGCTTGTTAGAAGAATAATTGTAAAAGAAAGAAAACGTATCATGAATGATTTAAAACTATTAATTGCTTAAATCATTATATACAAACAAATATCGGTATTCAATATTCAAAGAGTGACATTGCATTACAGAGATTGTAAAGATAAATGTCAGAATGCCACCGAGGAGTATCGCCATAATTTTACATACATGTAGAGAGGTGATCCATATATTAAACCTGTTCTGTGCGAAGAATTGAATCCACATTCTGCTTCCTTAAAAATATAATCAAAGCGCTGAAAGCACCTTTTGGTAGTAGCAAACTACCGCTCGTGTTGGGAGGGGGGGGGGGGGGGGGGGGGGGTCATGGTTAGGTCAACAGTGGGTAACTATCATTTGCGGACAAGGTCATGGTCAGTTTCCAAGATCATGGTTAGGTCAACAGTGGGTTGGTGGGTTAGTCTAACATAGTTAATCAGAGGTTTAATCTTTGTTTGTTTAACCCTTCGAATACCCTAGCATCCATCGAAACTTAAGAATTCCAAGGACATTCGAAAGTTCACAGTTTGCAATTTTAACCAAGGTAAACATTACGTAAGTATATACCTTAGGTCATGAAAACCTCAAACTCCATCGTAATTCAGATCAAGTTCGTTACCTTTAACTTCATACGAAGATATCTGCGAGCCGTACTTTTTCTAAAAGAGAACGTGTCATAAATAAGCGAATGAGCTCTTGAATAATACCAGTTACGATGTATTCTTGCGGCAATGAAATGCTCATACGCAAGGTACGATTCCTTAGTCTAGCCGAGTAAGGATTTGAGATTTTTAAAATATTATATAACTGCAACATTGTTGAAAACATGTTTTGCATTTAGCAATCTCCCTAAATCAATTAAGCAAACCCATGAAACATCTCTACAAAATTCATTGATTTGATGATATTATGGTAAAAGGAGAATGTCAAATTAATCTTTGCGTTGTCGATGTAACTTAAACTCTTCTTCTTTTTTTCTGTGTTACTCATGAGTTCGAATTTCTGGTTCAATCAACATTCATCTTGCCTGTATGCGACTCTTTTTTTTTTGTTCACACATCGCAGTGTATCGCAGTGTTACAAGGTATCTTCATTGCATTAAAGCAAAGGGTCATTTTAACCATAGCATCCAAAATAGTTGACCATCTACATCGGGAGGGTTTAATTTGTGTTTGTTTAACCAGGTCAAATATTTGAGCGCCGGGTCACTTCATATCAGATTCCTTTCAATTATTGTTTGTTTTGTTTTGTTTGGAGTTTAACGCCGCTTTCAACAGCTTTGGTCATATCACGGCGGTCAGTGCACCTACCCATGTTTTCCTGGCTTTCCCACACCAGTACTTACACAACATTCTTTCGAAGCCACTGACTACTTTCTCACATAGATCAGAGGTGAGAGGCAATGGAAAACAGCGCCCGAAAGAATGTCGCCGCAACCGGGTATCGAACCCGTGACCTCCAGATCACGAGTCAGATACGCTACCAATTGAGCTACCCGGCCGGGTTTTCAATTATTGTATTGGGGTATCTGAATATGTAATAGATACCGACACCTTTGATGCATCGATAGGTAGACAATGTTGAAAACATTGTGTGAAAAGACGAAAGTGATCATAATATGTATATAAGCTCAGTTTGATCCAATTAAAGCAAATGAATAAATGAAGAGCACGTTAAATTTGACAGAGTACATACGGAGTAAAGTAAAAGATAATGAGTAATCAATGAGTAAACGGCCTAGCAATAAATTGAGGCATGGACGAGTCTATAGCGAAGTTAGTTAGTTTCAAGCGTTTTCTTACAACTTTAACACGTATTCAATTTGAAAGTATGCACATAAATTACAAGAACGATATATTTTTGACAATGTATTAAACATCTCACAATGAAACACACAACAATAGAGACAATCTATTTTTCTCTACAGAGTTTTTGAAAATAACACGTTAAGAGTTGCATAAAGTAGCACATGCTCACTCTTCTTCAATTTCGGGTGGCTTGTATTGATTTAAAACTTTATCGAAAAAATGCTTTCGTTTAGAACACGCATATTTCAGTGCTTCTCCTTGGTCAAAATATTCCACCTCCATAACTCGATTATTTATTTTCTGTATTGCCCTGTACACTGGGTCTTGTCGTAACGCATTTATCCACATAACGGTATCGGTAAATTCGTTGACTAAGCCTTTTCTGAAAACAGGTCTCATGTCTTCAACAAGAGGACCATGATGGTCCTATATCGCTCACCTGATTTAATCAAACTTAAAAGGTTTTCAGTGTTCTTTCCCCTATATGAGTCTATGAAAAACAAGTGACCCCCGGGGAGGGGTCAATTTTGACCCCAGGGCTATAATTTGAACAATATTGGTGGAGGTTCACTAGACGATGCTACATACCAAATATCAAAGGCATGGGCCTTTTACTTTTAGACAAGAAGATTTTTAAAGTTTTTCCCCTATATGAGTCTATGTTGAACAAGTGACCCCCGGGGAGGGGTCATTTTTTACCCCAGGGCTATAATTTGAACCATCTTGGTAGAGGTTGACTAGATGATGCTACATACCAAATATCAAAGGCATGGGCCTTCTACTTTTAGACAAGAAGGTTTTTAAAGTTTTTTCCCCTATATGAGTCTATGTTAAACAAGTGACCCCCGGGGAGGAGTCATTTTTGACCCAAGGGCTATAATTTGAACAATCTTGGTAGAGCTAAACTAGATGATGCTACATACCAAATCTAAAAGGCCTGGGGTCTCTACTTTTAGACAAGAAGATTTTTTAAGTGTTTTCTCTATATGAGTCTATGTAAAACAATAGACCCCAGGGGAGGGGTCATTTTGACCCCAGGGCTATAGTTCGAACAATCTTGGTAAAGGTCTACTAGATGATGCTACATACCCCAATATCAAAGGCCTGGGCCCTCTACTTTTAGACAAGAAGATTTTTAAAGTTTTTCCCCCTATATGAGTCTATGTTGAACAAGTGACCCTCCCGCGGAGGGGTCATTTTTTACCTCAGGGCTATAATTTGAACCATCTTGGTAGAGATTGACTAGATGATGCTACATACCAAATATCAAAGGCATGGGCCTTCTACTTTTAGACAAGAAGGTTTTTAAAGTTTTTTCCCTATATGAGTCTATGTTAAACAAGTGACCCCCGGGAGGAGTCATTGTTTGACCTCAGGGCTATAATTTAAACAGTCTTGGTAGAGCTAAACTAGATTGATGCTACATACCAAATCTAAAAGGCCTGGGGCCTCTACTTCTTTAGACAGAAGATTTTTTTAAGTGTTTTTCTCTATATGAGTCTATGTAAAACAATAGACCCCAGGGAGGAGGGTCATTTTGATCCCAGGGCTATAGTTCGAACAATCTTGATAAAGGTCTACTAGATGATGCTAGCATACCCAATAATCAAAGGCCTGGGGCCTCTACTTTTAAGACCAAGAAGAATTTTAAATTTGTTCCACTATACTGAGTCTATGTAAAACAAGTGACCCCCGTGGAGGGGTAATTCTTTTACCCCAGGGCTATAAATTTGAACAATCTTGGTAGGGGTTCACTAGATGATGCTACATCACCAAATATCAAAGGCAAGGGCCTATCTACTTAAAGACAAGAAGATTTTTTAAGGTTTTTTCTCCTATACGAGTCTATGTTAAACAAGTGACCCCCGGGGAGGGGTCATTTTTTGACCCCAGGGCTGTATAATTTGAAACAATCTTGGTAAGAGGTTTACTAGATGATGCTACATACCAAATATCAAAGGCATGGGCCTTCTACTTTTAGACAAGAAGATTTTTAAAGTTTTCCCCCCTAGTATGATCTATGTTAAACAAGTGACCCCGGGAGGTGTCATTCTTGACCCAAGGGCTATAATTGTGAACAATCTTGGTAGAGGTTCACAAGATGATGCTACATACCAAATATCAAAGGCATGGGACTTCTACTTTCAGAGCAAGAAGATTTTTTTAGTTTTGGTTAATTTTCCGCCATTTGTGTTGCCGTGGCAGCCAAAGTTCTGCATGGAATATAATTTGTCTTGAACAAGTTTGAAGAGTATCCACCAAGGAACATTCCCTGTAAATTTATTTGAATTTGGTTTATTGGTGTAGGAGGAGAAGTCGTTTGTAGGAAAATGTGAACGGCCAGACGACGACGACGACGACGACGGACGACGACGACGGACGACGACGACGGATCGACGACGACGGACGACGACGACGACGACGACGGACGACGGGCGTGAGCGATCACAAAAGCTGTTCGTTTAGCATCGTCATCTGGCAAATGTTCCTTGTTCCCTTTTTCTCGAAACTTTCGTGTTATATGCCTGTTGGAAGTGATCAAAAACATGTTATCCATCGGACTTTCGTGATTTTCTTGCACGTCTGTACTATTTTCTTGATCTGAGTACATGCTGTCGGACATTTCATGTTGGTGTTAGCTTTTTTATGCGTTCCTTGTTGTATTTCTATCGAATGTTTTGTCACATGATCACATGAAATACATACTGGTCGTAGTTGTTACAACTGTCAGTACAGCTCAATGGAAATTATTGTCGTTCAAAAATGTCGTTAAATTCTGGAAGATGCCTTGCTCTTGTATCTTTTTCTTTGCCTGTTTGTTTTTGATACTTCTATCCTTTTGGATAGACGCGTTTTGCCTTTTTTTCAGGTACAACAGTAATTGTTATGAGTTTCTTTTGCAAATTCTCTTCTTGAGACGTCTGACTTTCAACTTTCTGCTGGGAAATCTGCTGCAGTTATGACAGTGGTTTGGCAGTTGTTGATGTCTTTATACGTTCCAACACTGACTCTCTCATTTACTACGGCCGTATTGGTGATAACAAGTTCTATCATAGAATTCATGTTCATTTAACAGAGTACGTCTAGAATACATTGAACAAATCTTTTAATTTGAGTTTGATTTCGAATGATGTTGCTTGTAATTATAATGGGTTTTTCACAGGTCTTAGTAGAATGAAGATAGCCTTTTAAATTCAGATTATGAACACAGTGAAAACACAAACATGCCTAATATATTGAAATTAGGTGTGATATTTTTTTAAATGGCCTTTAATCGCAGAATACTATATTAGTTGTTTTGGTCCCTTTTCTTTAATATTCATCCTTGTTACTAATTAACCACTCTGCAGTTATTGATGTTACTCTTTTGTTTCTCTGCAAAATGAGTAGGTGCTCTTTTGTTACACTGTAAAAAGAGTAGTTACTATTTTGAAACTCTGCAGAATTTCTTTTTAGTCTTTGTCTCCTATTTACAATTTTTCTTTAAATTAGGTATGTGGTATACTTTTATTCTTTTTTCATATTCCATGATTCATTGGTATTTTAATCACGCGTACAATGATACATATAATACTCATTCATAATTGTTTAATAAACTGTAATGTAAGCAGTACTGGTTCTTGGAAGAATGATGCTTCACGTTCATATCGATCTTTTATAAGGACGGTGAATTCTAACAATTCATTTTTCTTCAACGGAAGATATATTGGTGTATCAAAACATATATTCCATTGGTTACTTTTGGTGGATAATACACGTCGCAAAACCTGTTGTTTTTCACCATTCAGAATACTTTCATCACAAATATTTGAAAATATGAACAAAGTTTGGTTCGTTTTGTTTTTTTGATTTTGTTTTAGACGCTGATGCTTGAAATTCCACCAACGCGATTTCCCACTTCCATCAAATGTAAGGGGTATTTTAAATGTATTCCATGAACAAAGTCGCCGTCCTATAACGAGTAGGCAGGCAAAATCATACAGCGAGGTAGGTTCGGAGAACGGTAACAAACCTCATGTCCATACTGACCCACAGGCAGCGGGCGAGACCATACTTACGGTGGCACTGAGGTGACATCCGCAACACTTTATTTATATTGTGGCCACAATTTACTAAGTTGTGGCCACAAGTAACTTAGTTGTGGCCACAAGCTACTAAGTTGTGGCCACAAGAAACTTAGTTGTGGCAACAATTTACTAAGTTGTGGCCACAGTTTACTAAGTTGTGACCACAAGTTACTAAGTTGTGACCACAAGTTACTAAGTTGTTGCCACAATTTACTAAGTTGTGGCCACAAGTTACTAAGTTGTGGCCAGAAGTTACTAAGTTGTGGCCACAAGTAACTAAGTTGTGGCCACAATTTACTATATTTACTTTATTTATATTGTGGCCACAACTTAGTAACTTGTGGCCACAATTTACTAAGTTGTTAATATTATCCTCATAACCATTTAATTGTGAATTTTATACACATGTGCTTTTGTAAATCTTCAATTTATGGAGGAAATAAAGAAATATATGTATATAAATGTTCTTCACTAAATGACTAGAGGATAACTGTCTTGATTATTGAGCTATTTTGGATGAAATACAGAGTAAACACTCAGGGTATTTTTTTTACTAGAACATTAAACACTCTTTTAAGGCTTCTAAATGCACTTCGATTTTTAATTTCGATTTTTTTATTTTAAAGTAATATTGACATAGAATCATTTTGTTTCTGTTGCCGATGCATCATTTAATTACACCGTGCGCATACCCCTTGCATATATATAAAATTGTTAACGCATGTGCAGCAGACGGCAATTGAATACATCGTGACAAGAGGAGAAATTGCTTATCGTTTTCCATTTTCTCCTTTTTCCAAAAAGGTTTCAACTATTTTCAAAAAATACTGTCTATATTTTCCCCTAGATGTAAGGCAAAATTGCTCGTCAGTATGGGATAGGTTTTAATTTTGTACCATGGGGTGACGTAATCGAAAAGGGAGCATCCAACATTATTATTGTTAAGAAAAACTCTGTTATATGTTTGAAAAAAACAACCTTTATAAATAAATAAATTGTATAAAATGATTTAAGAAACAGCAAAATACAAAATACGTATGTCTTCTACCGTTATTACAAAACTTTAGACATATGTAATGGGTATTTAATAACTTTCCCCTAACTTCCTAGGCTACGCTTTTTTTTATAGTTTGGTTTACGACCCGATTCATCAAAGCTCAGAAAAAAGTTTCTGGCGATGTTTGTGCCTATTTACGATATTGAGATTTTTAAATAAATGGGTAATCTTTAAAACATCAATGATGATTCATTCTCATAACTACATATTACAGTATAATTTTAGAAACTGTAAAAACAACGTTAACCCAACTATGCAATTCGCATGGCCGTAACGTGACCCGTTATATTATTTGTAAATGCAGTATGTCATCGCTTGGCGATTTTGTTCATTCTTATTTAATAGACGACAAGGGGTCATCGATTCCCATCGAGTAATTAAGTTATCTCTGCTTCCTTCCGCTATAAATACTTCGCTGTTTTCACGATTTCATCCGATTTCTAAAATTCATTGGATTCGTACCAGGTTTTTCGTGTTTCGTTCAAGATGAATGATTCGTACCAACTGGTTATCGCTCTTTGCTCTTTGGGAACTGACTTGACCATTTTCTTTTGTTTTGTTTTTTTCCGTTTTCTACTGGCATGTTCAAAACAATTAAAGTGACATTACAAACAAACAAAACAGACTTAATAATTCTTGCTATATGTTGACTATACATGTGAACTTTCATAATGCTCTATCTTGATCATACATATCTTTCTTTTCTTTTTTAATTACTTCGTATTTTTTGTTTATATACTCCCGTCTTTGCTATCATACTACTGCTAAAGTGGAAGGATAACAGACTGTCACCTCTCCTTCCTAAGCTCGTGTCGCACTTAACTTATAACTAGAGGCAATACACCTTAATATATGTTAATATATAAGCACCTATGGTTTTTTTATCTAATGGATCTAGTAAGAGATTTAAGATGATTTAAAACAGTTTATTGGTAAAAATAAATTGAGAAGCTTCAGCTTGTATGACAAATTATAGTTGCAGTGAATGTTAAGCAAACCGTAAACCAAATGGTTTCAGGACTAAACTTGTCATTTCACGACTGAACTTCACATGCTGAATATCACATAAAACGTTTAATCCCTACGTCAATATTGATCCTTTCTGCCCTTTCTTCTTGTCATTCATCTATTGCATGTTATTCAAAATGTGTCTGAAAAGGGGAAAGACTAAAAGAATGTCTGTAATTATGAAAATAATTAAAGTGAAACGGGTTTGAATGCATTGTGTGAAAAGGAGGAAATGTTTAACAAATGTAAATCCGACGAGCGTCATTCGTCTTAAAAAAGGTGACTTGTTCAGTATAGGTGGAAAAGCAGCCAGTTGCTTTGAAAGACTGTTGTGTGGAGTATTGGATCGAGAAAGCAGAATGATAATTATACTTTCAATTATTGACATTTTCCATTTTGTGCCTAGATATTTTCAACTTTTATGACTTTCAATTATTGACATTTTCTATTTGTTTGCCTAGATAATTTCAACTCTTATGAATAATGATAATTATACTTTCAATTATTGACATTTTCTAATTTTTTTGCCTAGATGTTTTCAAGGTCGTCTATTGCAGGTTTGATGTGTTTCGGAAAGGGTTAAATACGTTGTTTACAAATTAACTCGATCAGTCAATCGAGTATCAACCATCGTTGAAATATAGATGCCATGTTGTATTTATGTGTACTGTAGTTTATAAAGTACGTCTGGCATAAACCAACAAATATAAATTGCGTCTAGATTTATCACCTTTCCCTTATTTAACGCTATCTCATGTATAGTAAATTATCATTATGCAGAAGAGCTGATAATATTGGCCCAAAAGGAGAAATTGCTCATCATATGCAATTTCTTCTTGCGTTTCAATGTTATGAAAAGGGTATTCGAGAAAGCCAGAAAACACATGGGTAGGTTAACTGTCCACTGTGTTATCACACAGATTGACGTAATGTTAAAGCCCAACCAATCAATTGTCTTAAACCGAACGCAAACAAGACAGACACATCTTAACAAAATGATCTTACGTAGTTCAAAATATTACATGATGTATGTGGACACATGTAATACGTTGACAGTGTATTGCATTCTAAAATCGAATATAAATTGATAATCTATTGACACGCTTCTTTCAACGTGTGGTGGTGGGTCAGTATTTCGTATAAAATGTCTCAGGTTCGCATTTCGTTAAGCGTGGGATCTACATTTATGAGTTCTGCCAGGGTCCGAAAATTCTGAAAACGTTCTCAATGCTCAGAAATGACCTCCATGCTCCAAATATAGCTTCTGATTGGACAGATTAAACTTTTTTAGACCTGCAGACTGGTGTCTCCATGAATCAAACATCGAGCGTGATTAATGTAAGTTGACAAAGCTTGTTTCGCAATCGATGTAAACTAAATGATTTTTTATTTTTGTGGTAAATTAGTTTTTCAGAAAATCACCTAACTCTTTCAGCGCCAAAGGCAATATTGAGCTTTTTGCAAACAATACAGATTCAGGTGAGTCAGCTCGTAACGAGCTGTCTCACCTGAAATCTGCATTGTTTGGTTGTAAGTTATAAAGATATTCCAAAATTCCTATAACATGAATATAGTTTCGTCCGAGTTTGAACATGGAAGAGTCTACTTTAAACAATTCGGCGCTGAAAGGGTTAACAAGTAAAATTCGAATAACATAAAGTTAAAAAGTAGTTAACTTTTCAGAGTATTCTAGCGTTGTGTACAGTCGACACTACACGTACATGAAACAATGATACAGCGTCGGGTGCGGGGTGTCTGGGTTTCGAGCCCCGTTCGGGTCACACCAAAGATTTTAAAATATTAGCAATGGTTTTCCCTCCTTCGTGCTCAGGGTTGTTGGGGTTATATTAACGCAAGACACACATATGTCCGGATAACAATAGTACTGGTAACTTACCCAGGAAACGCCGTGATATAACTGAATAATATTAGACAGAGGCGTAAAACACCAAACAAAGAAGCACCTTGTTATCTCAATTTATTTTTATTTTTTACACACACAATCATTGGTCCTGTTTATATTTCAAAGAAGTTTCCCCATACAATTAGAAAGATGACTGACAGTGAAACCACTGGGGATGTCGGGCGACGTTTCTCATCAAGTAATCAATACGAGACGGGTTCTCCATATATATATATTGTCATTATTTACCTTTGGTCACATGCTTTCCGTGATGAACCATGATGTGTACAAGTTGACTTTTGTGGAATGTGAAGATACAGATCAGCCTGAACATCCTCATAGTCTGATCTAGATCTATCCTGCTCAAATATTACTTTCGCAGGCGTGTAAAAGCTTCCGTCAACTTGTGTAGATTCTGATGAGACGGGGGAGTTGTAAAACTAATCCGAACCTAAACTATTCAGAAATGCCATCTTGTACCAACAAATATATTTTTCTTATCTTGAAAAGGGGAGAAAAGTTCACAATTTAAAAGAAAATCCAAACGTCCTAGCCGACTTTGAAAATAATTTGGCTTATATGTTCCTTGGGTGACCCCATAGACATTTTATTCAAATTACTCTGATCCGTTGAAAAAATATGGAAGCCAGGGCTAAAATGGCCCTCTTGTTTATTTCATTCTTTTTCGCTGTGGTGAAATGACAAAGATTTTCTTAAAATTGAGAAAGGGTTTATTACGCCGTTCTGAAACCCAATCTGATATTAGCTTACTTTTACGTTCAATGTAAGATAATTGTATCTCGCGTCTGGGAAAATACGGCAAATCGACGCGCATTTATCTGTAAACAATATGTTGTATCGTCCTAAACTATGTCTGGGTTTTTGTTTTGGAATTTAACGCTGCATTTCGAGGGCTTGGTGTGAAACGGTTGTAACTAAAACCCTATTTTGAAAACCCTAGTTTAGGGGCAATTTTGACCCCTTTGTAAAAAATGCAAATTTAAGTGCCATTGCTCAGAACGAGCAATGGCACCTAAATTTCCATTGTTTACCAAGAAAAATGATTTAACGCTTATAAAGACTTTATGGCGAGGTGATTAACCTTGGTAAAAAAAATACCAATTTTAGTTACAACCGTTTCACGCCAAGCCCTCGATTTCAGTTGTATCATCGAAGCCTATTCGCCCGACGTGTGTTTCCTGGGGTTCTCGGACCTGCGCCCCAATAGGATACAACATGGCTACTTTCCCAAGAAGATGATTTAGTTCATTGGCGGAAAATGAATGACACTATCGCGACTCAACCCTGATTCGTGGAAATGCACTCCCGGCTCGTAATGTTAGGTAAATGAAACAGACTCATATATAACTGCGCGATCATATATATGAGCCGTCCCGCGAGGAAAACCAACATTGTGGGCTCTGCGCAATGTATCGACCCGGATCAGTCTAAGAATGCCACGCAGGCTTGCAAGGCTAGAAATTGTTCACCTCCTGTGGATTTTCTGTTTCAGGAATCATGACTCTATCCCTCTATCCCCCTGAGACGGAATGTGTCGGCCCGGATTAGCCTGCTTGGACTGTGCAGGCTGATCTGGGACGATACATTACGCAGATGCCATAATGTTGTTTTTCACGCGGGACGGCTCATATACTAATTTACTATACATGCGATAGCATTCAATAAGGGAAGGTGATTAATCAAGACGCAGTTCATGCCAGACGTATATAAACTACAGATAAACTACAGTAAACATAAATACAACATGGCATCTATCTTTCATCCATGGTTGATGGGGTTTTCCGGAGGGGGGGAGGGGGGGGGGGGGATTTTGAAAACGTCATAGATTGTCATCTAGTGATTCACTCGAGGGACTGATCGAGTTAATTTGTAAACAACGTATTTAACCCTTTCCTTGACACATCCAACCTTTGAAAACATCTAGGCAAAATAAATGGAAAATGTCAATAATTGAAAGTATAATTATCATTATTCAGAAGAGTTGAAAATATTGGCGCAAAAGCAGAAATTGCTGATCATTTGAAATTTCTCCTTGCGTTGCAATGTTATGAAAAGAGTATCTGAGGTTGGGACAGGGTAAATGGATATTCCCCAGACACAGACCTCTTGTTGCACCATTTGCGATCCACGGGTTTCCTTTTACCACTATGATCTCGCCAACTCTTTTTACAAATAACATATCGATGGCGAATTATCCGTCGTGCTTCCGTGCGTCCGTGCATAGATCAACATCTTCTTCCCTGTAACCGGAGGGTCAATTGGCATGCAACTTCTAAGAAAGCATCCTCAATGTCCTAACCAGAATTCCTTCAAACTTTTTTTATGAAAACATGGCCGCCAGGGGGTGGGTCTGTTTTGCTTTCTACGGCTATAGTGGAAACTTTAAAACACTTCTTCTCCAAAGGTATATTGCCAATTTCCAAATAACTTAGTAGAAATGTTCCTTGGGTTACCCTAATTTTATCTCAATCCATTACGATTGGTCGAAAAACATTGCAACCAAGGTGCCTTATTTTTGTCTTATATGGCTATAGTGGTCAGCCTCTGACAGATTCCATACAAGCCATGTTGGTTGCTGAAAAGACGTAGCCCCAGGGGTGGGGCTGTTTTGCCTTATATGGCTATAGTGAATACTTTAAAAATCTTCTTCTCCGAAAGTGTCTTGCAGTTTCCAATTATCTTTTAGGAATGTTCCTTGGGTGACCCTCTTTCAGATTCCTTCAGATCTCAGTGCTGATTTTGAA
>JASEVX010000009.1:62959333-63008197 GCA_031761405.1 Serripes groenlandicus | reverse complement strand
TCAATCCATTACGATTGGTCGAAAAACATTGCAACCAAGGTGCCTTATTTTTGTCTTATATGGCTATAGTGGTCAGCCTCTGACAGATTCCATACAAGCCATGTTGGTTGCTGAAAAGACGTAGCCCCAGGGGTGGGGGCTGTTTTGCCTTATATGGCTATAGTGAATACTTTAAAAATCTTCTTCTCCGAAAGTGTCTTGCCGTTTTCCAAATAGCTGTGTAGGAATGTTCCTTGGGGTGACCCTCTTTCAGATTCCTTCAAGCCATGCTGATTTTGAAACCCATGGCCACATGCGTTATATGGCTATAGTGAATACTTTAAAAATCTTCTTCTCCGAAAGAATCTTGCAGCTTTCCAATTTTCTTTAGGAATGTTCCTTGGGTGACACTCTTTCAGATTCTTTCAGGCCATGTTGATTGGTTGAAAAACATAGCCGTATATGGCTCAAAATCGTCTTCTCCGAAAGCATGTGGAAGATTTTAAAATAAAGTTTTAGAAATGTTCCTTGTTGCATAATTCATTGGAGCGATACAGTCCCTCCTCGGCCTGATGTTTGCCTCCTATTGCCTATCAGTGCAATAAGAGCAGTGTGCGCGTAAATTGGTTTTCCCGAAGTCAAAATAGGCTGAGCAGGAATATTGCATTACCAATTTAACAGCACGTCATGCAAAACATATCAACACATGTAAAACAGTTAACAATTACAATTACTGATACACATTGTTTACGGACAGAATAAAGTTTAGAGACTAAATACTTGTGATTTAGTTAAAATCTTCATACATAAAAAACAATCTGCCGGTTTCAACTTCTAAAGGACCTTCAGGAGAGAGAGAGAGGAGAGAGAGAGAGAGAGAGAGAGAGAGAGAGAGAGAGAGAGAGAGAGAGAGAGAGAGGAGAGAGAAGGAGAGAGAGAGAGAGAGAGAGATGAGAGAGAGAGAGGAGAGAGAGAGAGAGAGAGAGAGAGAGAGAGAGAGAGAGAGAGAGAGAGAGAGAGAGAGAGAGAGAGAGAGAGAGAGAGAGAGAGGAGAGAGAGAGAGAGAGAGAGAGAGAGAGAGAGAGAGAGAGAGAGAGAGAGAGAGAATAAGGGAGAGAGGAGAGAGAGGTGCATTCAGATTCCAGACTGAAGGGAAACAGATATATCTCTTAATTAGAAAGACACACACACAACCAGGAATCATTTTAGTAAATGTAGATGAGCTGCTGAAAACATTTTAAAATTTAAAACCCTTGAATATCCCTTGGGCAACGCCTTCCATTCGGCATGATGTGGTAGAATAGTTTATCGATTATTACGTATTCAATTCCTGGGAACATTCAACAACAAACTGTAATTAACCAACGTTTTCAAGCGTATCTCTTCTCTCGAGAACACACACGATCTAACGTGTCTATTAATTTAAAACTCTGCGTGAAGCTGTTTTGTTCCACTGAACAGTGGAAGACACTCATTTTACAGTCCATTATCCTGGTATACATTAGCCAGGCCGAGCCCCGATATCTCATTCGGTAGCGACGCGGGCTGTCATTCCAGGGGTTGTGAGTTCTAACCCAGCTCGGCCAACATTCTTTCCGATAGTTGACAAAATTCACTGTGACAAGCGTCATTCGTCTTTCACCAATGGGCTAACAGTCTATGTGGAAAAGCAGTCAGTTGCTTGGAAAGTAATGTTGTGTGGAGTACTGGTGTGACAAAACCAGGAAACTTGTGCGTAGGTGAACTGGCCGCCGTGATATGACTGAACAATTGTTGAAAGCGGCGTTAAAAACCAAATCAATCAATTAATTAAAAACAAGATTATTTGTATGTTTGTTTGCATTGTGTTTTACGCTGCTTCCAATAACTTGTTTCGGTTATGCCACGTCGTGTCCTGTGTAAATTACAAGTACTACCGGTATTAAATATCGTGAACAATGTGGATCTGTTTAAACCTTTCCCTCATACGACAATTCTGCAGCAGACGACTTTGAACATATTTTGTCAAATAAATGGAAAATCTCTATAACTGAATGGATAACCTATGACTAAAAGTAGAAAACATTGTGGGAAAAGGAGAAATTGCTCGTTCTGAATAGTTTCAAATAGCCGTCTGCTCCGTTTTAAAAATCTTTGGCATAACCCAGTTCTCCCGGGGGGTTCCGACTCGAGCGCTCTAACCACTACACCAATGAGACGGTCAGGAACAACATAAACTATTTACCATCCATGTATACCCTGCATTGAATGAGCAAGTCCGTGTTGACGCATCTGCAGCCGACGACTTTTGAAAACGTTGTGACAAAAGGTGAAATTGCTCAAAACAAGCAATTTCTCCTTTTGTCACAAAGTTTTCAACTTATTTCAGTAATTGTACCTACAATAAAAGAGAATTTCCAATTTTTTTAGTAGACATTTTTTAAGTCGTCTGCTGATAGCAGACGACTTTTGAAAACATTGTGACAAAAGGAGAAATTGCTCAAAACAACCAACTTCTCCTTTTGTCACAAAGTTTTCAACTTGTTTCAGTAAGTATACCTACAATAAAAGAGAATTTCCAAATTTTTGAATAGACATTTTTAAAGTCGTCTGCTGCATACTTTGTGTATGTGGGAAAAGGGTTAAACGTGCGGTTTCAGATCCGCCTGTTCATTTGCTCTAATCAGAATCTGCACAATATGACAAGCTTATATCAATTAAGATGAACGTTTCATTTCTTGATCAGAATGAGCGGATGCCCCGGTCGATCTGGAACTACATTGTTCGCAAAAGCAAACTTGTACCAATAAGCACAGTCGGGCTCAAATTGACCGTTGTTTAATCCTTTTGAGCTAGTTCTCCTTTTGTCACAATGTTTTCAAAAGACGTCTGCTGCAGATGCGTTGAATGCGTCTATAAGTGGGAGTTCTCCGGTAGATTGATTGATTGATTGATTGATTGATTGGGGTTTAACGCCATTTTTTAACATTTTCTCAGTCATATCACGGCGGCCAGTTCACCTATTCATGTGTTTCCTGGTTTTCTCACACCAGTACTCCACACAACAATCTCTCCAAGCAACTGGCTGCTTTTCCACATAGACTTAGCCCATTGGTGGAAGACGAATGACGCATGTCGCATTGACTTTTGTCAAACGTCGGAAAGAAAGTTGGCCGAGCCGGGATTCGAACTCACATCCCCTGGTTTGACAGCCCGCGTCGTTACCGACTGAGCTACCGGGACTCGACTTCTCCGGTAGAGATGCTATTTGATTCATTTAGTGCAGACAGGTAAAACATCGTCTGTATAACCCAACGCGCTTATTTTCTGCAATTCAATCTTTCAGCTCTGCATAACGAATTATCCAAAACAGGAAGGTAATCTCGGTGTTATATATTTTGTTAAGTTTGACATGAACCGGTCCCTTAAACTCTTATCCCACATGCATCAAATGTGCAGCAGACGCCTTCGAACTTCGAAAACATGTAGGCATAAAATGTGAAACTCTCTATGAACGAAAGAAAAAATTATTCAATAAAGTTGCAAACATCGTAGAAAAGAGAGAAATTGCTCATTATGAGCAATATTGCTCCTACTGCCACGATGTTTTCAAATTTCGTATGTCGCAGATTCGTCTCTTTATGAGCCGAATTACGAGAATCCAACGCAGAGTATATACTGTTGGTTTTCTCGTGGGACGGCTATACTATGGAAAAGTGTAACGATGAATTGGTCCTAATGCAAGACGGCCTTGTAGCAACGAGTTTTTATATAAAAACGAGAATTGCAATAAAGTATTGCAAAACTTGTTGCAATGACAAAGATTGTAATAACATTCTTTACAGCGAGAATTGCAATTAAAGTTAGTTTTGCAATAAAA
This sequence comes from Serripes groenlandicus, assembly GCA_031761405.1. NCBI lineage: Eukaryota > Metazoa > Mollusca > Bivalvia > Cardiida > Cardiidae > Serripes > Serripes groenlandicus. Next base: position 63,004,359 of record JASEVX010000009.1, on the reverse strand, counting down.
ACCACTCCAAAGCTTTAGAACTCGACTTACAAGCATGTTCTAAATTGTGAGGATATTCTCATGCCAAAAACCACATAAATATATCGATATGGCACATCGGATAACGATTCTTCGTTATGTCACATAGCAATTCTTACAAAAACCAAAACCGGTTTTACAAAACGATGTGACATTTGTAGTCAGGATGCGATCCGTAAATGGTTAAAACTCGTTGCTACAGGGCCTCCTATAGAAACAACAGAAGCTTGGTTGTGCATCATCAACCTAAAAGTATTTCCGATTGTATATTGCTCTCTATAGAATTATGTTTTATATATCATAGAAATAGGTCACGTCTCACGAAAATCGATCTAATTTGATTTTAACTGGCAAATCGCATTAAAGCTTCCCCCACGAGCAGGCGCTTTATAACGTCTATGAAGCAGTCGATTTTTAAAATTAATTGTGGCTAAAGGAGAAATTGATCAAGATAGGCAATTTCTCTATTTACCATAATGTTCTCAATCGTTTTGCCTAGATGTTTTTAAAGTCGTCTGTAGACACTTTCTGACGTATAAGAAACAGTCGACGTAGGGAATCACTGAGGCAAAAGCAGACAATTCTCATAATGAGAAAGTTCTCATTTTCCTAAACTGTTTTTAACTCTTTTAAATAGTTATACTTTCATTTGTAGCAATATCCCATAGTTTTGCCTAGATGTTTTCTAAATCGTCTGCGGCATATTTGTTTAATGCAGGAAAATGTTAAAACATAGTTCAATATTTGTCATAACCGATTTAAAGTGTTTTGTATGATGTTTGTAGAATCAAGGCGGAGACCCGTTAGCAAAGTCAGTGACTGCAATGGCTAGGCCATTCATTATTTTCGATGATTGACGGAATGCACTGTGACAAGCGTCATTCGTCGTACATTAATAGGTTAAACAAACTATGTGGAAAGGTAGCCAGTTGCCTGGGAAGAATGTTGTGTGGAGTACTGGTGCAAGACAATCAGGAAAATCCGCTTACGAGAACTCACCGCCGCGGTATAACTGATATACCGTTGAAAACGGCGTTAAACTAAAAATCAATCAAGTATACACCTATGTGGGGTAATCGAAATGTATCTTCAAATATCATAGAACCCTTAAGGTCGGTTTTTGCATGACGTGAGACAAACCATAAAACGTTAACAGTTCACTAATTGTTTTTATCGATTTTAAGACAGAGTTGTATGAATTTATATTCACCTAATTATGGAAATGCTGCACGTCAGACATGTGGGCGAGTATATCAGTCCATAAGAATATAGATTGAAATAGATTTGAGCTTTCAAAAGCATTTGATAATTCGTTTAACCCTTTCTATCATATAGACGCTTTCTAAGCCTCTGCAGCAGACGCCTTTTTGAAAACATAGTGTCAAAAGAAGAAAATGCTCGAAACGAGCAATTTCTCCTTTTGACACAATGTTTTTCCACTTTTAGTCATTGGTTATCCATTCAATTATAGAGATTTTCTATTTTTTGACAAAATATGTTCAAAGTCGTCTGCTGCAGTTTTGTCGTATGAGGGAAATATAGGATCCATCATGAGTTTTCTTTGGAGATCAAGATGTCTTAAATGAGTCTAGAAAAAGACGGTTATTAACCGAGCCTCTTGGCGAGGTTAATAACTCTCTTTTTCGAGACGACACATAAATACCCTTATTTTCAAGTTGAGAACAAATCACGAAACAACGTTATCATACACGTGTGATAACAAAAACACGTCATACACGCGACTACTGATGACGTCATTTTGACCTTTATCTTTATTATGTTTATTGTTAAGTTGTTAAATTTTACACATTGAAAAATGCAATAATACGTTATTTTGAATAAATAACTAGTCTTAATTGTTTAAAACATTGTTGTTTTTTTTTCTTCTTATTGAAAAATGATGAGGACTACTTTTTTATGCGGTGAATCACAAGTTCTTATACAGAATATGTTATTCGGTCTTTGTTTTGATGTTGTCAATATTTTTCATTAAAACACACTGTTTAGGTGATAAAAAGAATCCATCACTCGTTTTTCTTTGGAGAAGATTTCTTAAATTCGTCTCGAAAATGAGAGTTATTAACCTCGCCAAGAGGCTCGGTTAATAACCGTCTTTTTCTAGACTCATTTAAGAAATCTTGATCTCCAAAGAAAACTCATGATGGATCCTATATAACTCTTTAAGCGTCAATGGCAACACTGAGGTTTTTAAAAAAACAATACAAAGTCAGGTGAGTCCGCTCGTAACGAGTTGTCTCCCCTGAACTCAGCATCGTTTACTTTTTAGTTAACCCTTTCAGCGCCGAATTGTTTAAAGTAGACTCTTCCATGTTCAAACTCGGACGACTCTATTTTCATGTTATAGGATTTTTGGAATATTTTCATAACTCACAGCCAAACAATGCAGATTTCAGGTGAGACAGCTCGTTACGAGCTGACTCACCTGAATCTGCATTGTTTGCAAAAAGCTCAGTATTGCCTTTTGCGCTGAAAGAGTTAACTAGATATTCCAAAGCACGTGTTATATCCAATATTCTAGATACCCCGACCTCTAGTAATTGCCGTGCCATAAATTCCACCGGATAAATAGTTAAAAGGTATTTAAATGGCTTTACATAGGGTACAATGACATTTTAACAATAACAATGAAACCGTAAATTATTCGAAACCTGGCATCCTGCTGGCCGAGCCGTGTAAGGAGGGCTTTCAAGCAAGTGGTTCGTGAGTTCGAAACTTAGTAGATAAGACTTAACAATACTACATTTATATCTGGTAATCGGTTCAATAAGCAGGTACATGTGGACTGGTTACCCCCGTTATATTTATACATTAATTTCTTCAGAGACATATACATATGTATATGTCTCTGCCTTCTTGCTGTTTATTTTAAGGTTTTTTGACGATTGTACAGTCGGCCATGTTTTAGAACATAATACGGAACAGGAGAAAATCATTATTTTATTTTTTTCATTTTCAAATCGCATGTTCTTTACTTTCTTAATGTTATCTTTTCATATAAAAACTGTATATGCCTTTTTTTAGCCTGATTATTAAGATTGTCATAAACATGTTATGTGTTTTTCTTTTTTAACCAGACTAGTTAGATTTTCATAAACATGTTATGTGATTTTCTTTTTTAACCAGATTAGTTAGATGTTCATAAACATGTTATGTGATTTTCATTGTTAACCAGATTAGTTAGATTTTCATAAACATGTAATGTAATTATTTTTTTAACCAGATTATTAAGATTTTCATAAACATGTTATTTGATTTTCTTTTTTAACCAGATTAGTTAGATTTTCATAAACATGTTATGTGATTTTCTTTTTTAACCAGATCAGTTAGATTTTCTGATAAACAATGTGTATGCTTTTCTTATTAAACCAGAATATTTAGATTTGAAAATATAAAGAAAGAATAGCAGTTAGTTTGTGTTATTTTAAACAATAAAACAATATTGACAGAAGAGACGCATGAACTTTTTTTCTCTTCTTAATTTCAACCCCTTTCCACATACAGCAAATCTGCAGCAGACGATTCTGAAATCACAGGGACAAAAATATAGAAATCCTCTTAAAATGAAAGTTATTCCCGGAAAGAGTTGAACACAATGTGACAAAAGTAGATCTTGCTCAGTAGGAGCTATTTCTTCTTTTCCCTCTAGTGTTATATCCCACTCGAAGAAGAGGGGGTATATACATGTAGGACTCACTGTATCGGGCTGTCGGTCGGAAGCCATATTTTGTCAATTTCGCATGAAGCTTCTTATACCAAGAGGATATGTGCATATCCTTAAGGTCTTACAATTGCGTGGTATTTTACAGAGTTATAGCCTTTTTACCTATTAAGTTATGGTATAGGTCAATGTGCTGTTTTGGGGGTATTTATCATCTTCAGTGATAGTTCTAGTTTCACAAGTCGTCTGCTGCAAAGACGTGAGCATGCGTCTATATGCGAGGTTAATTTTAATATGTCAGTGCGTCAGGCGATTGGGTGTCTTGTAGGGTCTCCATAACGGGGTCACATACAGGGATATGGTATTATATAAATATTGCATGGCTTCCAGTGTGACAGTAGATGTTCGCCTCGGGTAACATGTATTTTCCTCATGTTGACAATATGTACTGTCACACTGGAAGCCATGCAATATTTATATAATGTTAGACTACACTTCTGGTTTTACGAACACAAATTATATATCAAGCCTTGTCTCTCGAAGCGATTTGAGAACTTTCAGGTTTGGCATTTTGTATTAGTAACACTGAAATACAACCAGTAGTTTGTAGTTATTTAATAGAAGATGAGTTTAGGTCTTTATTACAACTAGGTGGAGAGTGAATACGCTGGTGAGACTGTGTGTATCTCTTGGCTCGTCATAGTCCTCACTGAACGCAGATTGGTCTTTGGTGTGTGAAGTTTCACACCCTTGTTTGAATATTCTCTATTTCTCCCACGCCATTGACCATAAACATATATTATGGACACAATTAAAAGTGATATATATGAATGTATTCATACTGTATATATAGGATCTGACATGAGTTGTCATTTCATATAAAGTTTTATTAAACGAGTGCAAGAAATTTGTTATAAAGCGAGCCTTTGGCGAGTTTAACAACAAATTTATTTGAAGAGTTTAATAAAACTTTATGAAATAATAACGAATGTCAGATTCTTTTGATCACATGACGAAACATTAAAAGAAAATACGGGTTTTCGCGGTCAGAAAATAGTCCCAACAAAATATGTTTATGACCGATAATGGTCCCTTTACGTCGTCCATCTATCGTGACGTTTGTGCTTACCGGATACACGTTCTCATCCATGTTGTTAACATTCGCGGATGAATATAAAAATAGTGATTCGGTCATGTTATATTACACACGTTACATATAAAGAAATACGTAATGGGTATATTAGATCGGATATGAGCATTGTCATGTGATAAATATATACTGAGTTGTATTAACGGCCTGAAGCTTTTATTTACGAAATAAAACGTGTGTATTCTTTATTCTGAATTCTTATTTAGGTATTTATTTCAAAATGCCGGTGTTCATGTAGCACCCATTGTACATCGTCGGACTTCCACGGTTGTTGACTCCACTATGCTCCACTAACCGTGGCTGTCCGACGATGCTAATTGTATAATCTGATGCTAATTGTACATATACAATATATGATAATTGTATCAGCAAACCATATTATGAAAATATGATATCGTGTAGACCCCTAAATGACGTTTTGTTATTTTCTCAGGTCCTAGAAAAGTTCAATGATTTTGAAAATTGCTAACAAAAAACATTATTTTCTAATTGAATGGTAAGACAACCAAACAAAGCTTTCATGATGTTCTATTTAGATATTACTCTTTACAGTATAACTATAGCATTCTGAATGTCCCTTATAGCGCTAGATTTAATAACATTATTTGAGCCATATCGCGTGAAAATCTACATTATGGCCTCTGCGTAATGTATCGACCTAGATCAGCCTGCGCAGTCCGCGTAGGCTAACCCGGGCCGACACATTCCGTCTCAGTGGAATAGAGGTATAGAGTAATGATTCCTGAAACAGAAAATCCACAGGAGGCGAAAGGTGTCTATCCTGGTGAGCCTGCGCGGCATGCTTAAGCTAATTCGGGTCGATACTTTACGCAGAGTACACACTGTTTGTTTTCTCGCGAGACGGCTCATATGTTATGTTTTATAGGTCCTCGAAGTGTATGCCTTCTTTGAAAATTGAAGCACAAGTTATTTCCTAAGCGAAAGATAAACAACCGAGGAATTATTGCAATTACTTTTCTGTAAATATCTAAAGACCAGAACAGACCGTTTATTTAGACGTATATAAAGTCATTGTCAAATAAATATACATACATACTGGTGCTCGGCACACACATTATAATGAAAGTTAAAATGAATACCAATGAATAACCTTAATAAATATGTTTTTTAGGTCCCGGAAGATTATGAAGATTTTGAAAATTACAAAAAAGTGATTTCCGAAGCGAAGGACAAGACATCCGCCTTAACAAGAACAATGTCTGACGATTTCCCTGTCAGTTGTCAATATTGCTACGAGTTTCAACCAACTTCCGTTCTGGATGACGTGTACAACATCAACAAATACGCCTACATCACAACTAACCTTGACACGCCCTTATTACCTCCTTTCCTCTGTATCCCGGGTCAGGAAGGGGACGAAGAGGGGTGCGCGTCAACGGAACTGGAACCAATCTCAGGAACGGAAGACGAAAACATGCCAAAGTGTTGTTTCACCGGATGTGCTTATGTCACACCGGAAGACGTGCTGTTAACCGACTGGAATAATGGCGTTATAAAATTGTTCAACAAACATGGCGTCGTGTGCGATAAACTGGAATTCGACGAGAGCCCCTGGGACGTGGTACAAGTGTGTGACGGTCGGGCAGCAGTCACTGTACCAAAACTTAAACGTGTTTATTTCGTGGAAATCGAGCCTCACTTAAAGATAGACGGTAGCTTTGACGCGGAGTGTGAATGTTTTGGTATTTGTAAAATGATGAACAACTACGTGTTGACGTGTGATCCATGGTCTCGGAATCCCTCCGTCCGAATATTCTCCGAATTTGGTCAATGTCTGTCCATTTTACAATACTCCAATATGGGCGAGAATATCTTCAAATGTCCGCTGCATGTCTGCGTAAATTATTTTAATACTGTGATATACATTGCCGATTCCGCGTCAGAAACGGTACTAGCATTTTCAATAATGGGAGAACTCAAGTTCATTTACTCACACCGTGAAATGGAATATCCTACAGGTGTCGCTATAGATAGAAATAACTGGTTGTACATATGTGGTAAGGAATCGGCCAACATCCAGAGGGTCTCGAGCGGTGGTGTTTACCAAGAAACGATATGCCGAGCACGTCATGGGCTCAAGACACCACGGGCTCTCTGCTTCAACCCCAGTGGTGGCAACATGATAATAACTGATCCATGCAGCGAGTGTCCCAACGGCTTCTTCAGCAGACCAATGTTGTGAAGGGATTTCTAAGTTCGTTTAGACATTTTATTTAGAATTCGAAAAGTGGTCGTGAAACATACGTTATCCTTCGTGTTTTTAAACTTTTGAGTTAACGTCAGTCAGTTAAGCGTCAGATCAGGACGAAATGCTAAAAGATAATTTGTATCTACCCTGAGCATTTAGACAGAAATACTTCGCGAAAACCAAGAATGTTTTATGAAAGTCGACTACATTTTACGGTTCAAAGTGACGTAGTAGCTCAATTGAAACAAATGTAACCTGACACGATATATTTCAAGTGAAAAACGCTTTGAAAGAAAGAAGAAAACCAAGAATGTTTTATGAAAGTCGACTACTTTTTACAGTTCAACGTGAGGTAGCAGCTGAATTGAAAGAAAATTTGTAACCTGACAAGATATTTCAAGTGAAAACGCTTTGAGAAAATACTTTCTAGTTTCCAGGAATGTTTTAAATGAGGTCTGCTGCAAGGGCGCCAAAGTCGTTTGCATCAAGCAAAGTGTTAACAATGTAACATATGATCCGTTCAAAGAGAAAGCCAGCGTGATGTATCGATCCAGATCAGTCTGCACAGTCCGCGCAGGCTAATCCGGGCCGACTCATTCCGTCTCAGGGGGATAGAGGTATATATTAATGATTCCTGAAACAGCAAATCCACAGGGGCGAAAAGTGTCTGTCCGGGTTAGCCTGCGCGGCATGCTTAGGCTGATCCGGGTTCATACTTTACGCAGAGTCCACAATGCTGGTTTTTGTCGTGGAACGGCTCATATATTTTCCAAACAGTCACCTTGTTTTCAGTGAATAGGAACTATCTAGTATTCTAGAAATGAGTATCATAAATCATTAATTAATTCATTAAAACTCAGCCAAGTTACTACTTAATTATTCTTTTTGAAAACAGGGCCTAGAATGAACTTATTTTCTTGTGGAATTAATAACCCTTTCCCGTAAATCTGCAGCAGACGACATTGAAATGTAGAATATCTATATATTATGAAATTAAAACTATTGTAGCAAGTTCTTCTTTTGTCACAAAGTTTTCAAAAGTCTTACAGATTCGTCAAATGCCTCTGCAAGTTGGAAAGGTAAAATGGAACCGTCTTCATTAAATTAATGTTAAAAAGAAATTGCTCCATATAGAAGATTAGAATAAAATAATTATGTCACAATTTGCATTGATAAGCACAAACTCTGGGATATAAAGTTCCGTAGCCCTGATTTGTAGGAAGTTTCCTGTAGGAATGCCTAGACATTTAGCACAAGGAGATATTTAGACCTGCCAGTGTGACCACATATCGGGATTTCTCTTTGTTCTTACTAAGAATATTAATTTAAGGTAAATGACTTTTAAAACATCCCTTTTACACTCTTCATACATATGTGAGTGTTACAAATTAAAAAACAGAGACAAACTGGTATATTAAGTTAATGTATGTACAGTTTTAGTTAAGCGAAATTCATACTGTATCTAGTCTAAACAGTAACATAGAGAATCCTTCTATTGAATTGGTAAATGTAGTCGGGTTCCTTACGTCCTATGATATTTTACGCAGTAATTAGACGAATATTCACTAAACTTTTCAATTTAGATTTTTGACTAAATCTGAATCTTAATATTTAGTCCATGTTTTGGATTCCCGGCGATTTAGATTTAATCCGTATTCACCAACGCGTTTTAAACCGATCTCAATTTAGTCTAGTTTTAATTAGACATACAAATGATTTTCCTCATAGTATAGTTTAGGAATCCGCTGTGGTCGAGTGGTTAGCGTCGGGGATTTCGAAACCGGGTGTCCCGGGGTCGATCCCCAGTCGCGGCACTACGGTCATGATGGAGTGCCCTTGGGCAAGGCACGTTTTCTAGCCTAGTACTGGTTTGTTTACCCAGGGATCATGAATAATTAAATTTAATTGCGCGCTAAATGACCTTAGCTGTCGATGCGCCATAAAACAATATACATTCATTCATTCATTCTTAGTATAGTTTCGGACTACTAGCATAATCGTTCCCCAAAACTGGATCTCGAGTATAATTAGCGAACGCTCCATCTTAAAGACGTTTTAAAAATGCAATCAGTTGCGTAGTTCCGACTAGACGCCACTCCGAGTAAAACCGAATATCACCCCATGTCATTGAGGGTTTACTTGTAACCGCATCACGCAATCGGGGCCCATCAGTTTGGTGTATTCGTGAACCACGTCCGATGTCGAAATAAAGAATACGAGTTCAGCCGAGGAGTTCGGATCGATAAATGCCTATTTTGATATTTTTATTCGTCTTTTGATCGCTGTAATTATTTATTGATCCATAATGTACCAGGACACAAGCACGTGACCATCAGGACATGGAGACCATTGAACATATGAGCCGTCCCGCGAGAAAACCCAACATAATGGACTCTGCATAATGTATCGACCCAGATCAGCCTGCGCAGTCCACGCAGGCTAGTCCGGGCCGAGACATTCTGTCTCAGGTTGATAGAGGTATAGAGTAATGATTCCTGAAACAGAAAATACACAGGAGGCTAACAGTGTCTGTCCGGGTTAGCCTCTGCGGCATGCCGAGGCTGATCCAGGTCGATAATGTTGGTTTTCTCCCGGGACGGCTCATATCAGTCTCCGCATTGCGCGGTCTGCGCAGGGTCTAGACGCAGGCGTCTGAATTTTCTTCTTTTTTTAAAAAGCCGTTGTCAAAATCGAAGAGCGTTGTGTTTTCAAAATACCTCTTGGGCTTGTTTAACAATAAAGCACATAATTAACGGTGTTTTATCAAAAAAAGTTAAAATAATCAGACGCAAGATTATATAGTATAGTGTCGCAGTGATGTTTGTTATATATTTGATAGAAAAAAACGATTATTTTGTTGTTTAATATATTTGTTGTTTAATATATGTTGCCGAAAATATGCAATGCAATTTGTTATGTTTGTTTGTTATTTTGTATTTTAACTAGATATTATCATGTGTACTTTTAATGATTAAATATGTATCCATGTAACACTTACACAATGTGTACTCTGGTGATTTCTAACCAGTCGACTTACATCATTTTACTAGCGCACGGACAAGTTCTCGGCGTGTTAGTACAATCTTGACAAACCACTGTTTTCGTTGAAAAACGGAGCGATAGTATATAATATCATTGTATTCCATGCGTAGTTTTAAGCATTTTTATAACATACTTCTCTGCTAATTGGGCAATAACACAAAGTCATGATTTTACCCAGATAAAGGCACCGTTTCAAACGGGTGGGTTTTCATCAGGATGGAATTTAACCGTTTTGTTCCCGCTGGATGAACCCCTGTGATATATATGAGCCGCGTCTGGCGATTTGGGGTTATATTGCCTCTCCGTGGATCGTCTCCGTGGTGTAATGTTAAGACTATCATCATTTGGTATGAGAGACTGGGACTCTTTCCACTGTGGGGTCATACCAGAGACGTTCAAAATGATAGTAAGGGAGTTCCTTCTTCGTGCTCAGGTAATGGGCATGCAATACGACTGAGTCATCGGTGTCAGCATTAAAGAGAACGGTGGCATTGGTAAATGAATAAGGCTCGTCGGGATTAAAAAATTGTTGAAAACGGCGTTAAACACTAATCAATCGAAGCTCCTTCGCAACGAAATTACGAAAGAAAAAGTGATATGAGGACGAAATATTTTCTTTAAACATTCATTATATAATTTCGTTTTTTTTTTAAATAAATTTTATTCTAAACAGGCATCAACAACTAACTTTAGTTTTACTCCGTTTTGATCTACATTGGCCGCGTAATATTATCAATCGAAGTTATGCAGTTCACAAGGTTGGTTATGGATTATGAACGTTTCCCTGTCGAGTGAAAACGGTTGTTCGCCAATCGAAGAGTATGAACTTAACCGGGATTTGTTTATTTCGGGGAGAAAGTAAAAGGTCCATTTACGACTGATGCATCTATGCGAGGATAAATTATACCTGTATTACTGTAAATATACATAAGAACGCCGTGGTATAGTTGAAATACTGTTGACAGGGGCGTGAACCACAAACCAAACAAACGAACAAAAAACTGTGGAGTATCAAATGGTGAATCTACCGACACTGCATGTCTAATATCAATATATTTGTTCAATTGAGTTCTCGGTCAGAACAAAGAGGCCGCGTCTATCGGTTCGTGGTTATAATTCATTGACGTACAGTGAAAACTCCGGGTAAAGGCTCAGTCCGGGTAAAAGAACAGCTGTGTATGTAAGTCTTTCCTGACCGCCTGTCTTCATTGTCCGTTTGTTTAGTGTTTTGCGCCGCATTTAACATGTTTTCAGTTATATCACGGCGTTTCCTAAGTTACCCGTACTACTGGTCCATTTATCCTGGAATCAGCCAATCAGTCGTAATGCTGACCCCGCAACCCGGAAAGCCAAGGAGGGCAGCCATTCATACCATTGTAACGTCTTTTTTATGAACACACACGACCTCCCGCATCGGAGACGAACGCTCTTTAATTGGACCACTGCGAGGCACTCCCTTTGTCCGTGTGTACAGTATGCTTTATAGTAAAGAATGAAAAACTAATACAAGGGAAAGGAATATGAACGTTAAAGTGTTGCGAGTTCTTGGTAAGCAACTTTAACGGTTAGTTAATTTCTTTACCTAAATTCATCTTCTGACAAAACCTTAGAAGTGTAGTCTTGCCTGTTTTTAGGTCACACAACACCAAATAAATTCCTTCTTATCGACCTGTTTCAGCCCTCAATTGTCACATGCTAAGCGTTGCTGATGTAGATCACCATATACCATTGAAGATAGTGACCTTTAAGCTTTAAAACAATTCAAAATTGGGTGGGGGCGGGGGGGTCATGCATTATGCAAGAAAGAATTCACCAGGCGAAAATAGTTACCGTCATTTTTGGTAAAATCGAACCCGGACAAAACCGGCATTTCACATTCCCTTCTTTCACTTTCAAAGAAGATCAAAAAAATAAAAGTGATCAAATCAATCATTTTCGGTGCATCCTATACACATTTACAATAAATTTAAACTCAATTTGATATATTCAATGCATTCTGGTGATGATATACACTCATTTCGACACAAGCAAAGTTTTTTTTAGGGACTATTTTGACTCTCCGTAGTTTTACCTAGATTTCTTCCAATTCGTCTGCTACATGTTCTTTCTACGCGGCACCAAATTACGGAAATGTATTATTAGATTACCGTTTCTTTAATAAACACCTGCTGTTTGCTAAACGTTTGTCCAATAAAACAGACACTACTGTCTACTCCCTCAACAAATACAACCCAGTTCTTTGGCTCTATTTAAGGTATTAGACCCACTTTCGTAGACATTGCAGGTCGAGGCCTTTCCCCTCCCTTCACCCTGGTAAGCAATCTCATTGAAAACATTTGACATTTTACTGTTTTGGCTAAAAAGTAAAACAATGTGGAAAGTTTGATAGAGAATAGATGTTCTTGGTATATGAGCGGTGCTCCAGAAAGAATACCATTAGCGTAATTATTACACTTGTAAAACACATATCTGCCTGCAGATCCATGCTATCGGATCTAAATGAAATTAGTTTTTCAGAAGTTTCATGAAATCTTTAATGCATTATGGCGAACATTAAACTTCGCGGATTCGCAAAACCGACCTGTTCAGTACGCAATTTGGAAACGTAGTTAACAACAGTGGGTTGTTGGGAAACAAACTTTTCCAATTACCGACAGAAAAGCGTATGATAAATTCATATTAATTCACTCTCACCTTGAACTATTTTATTTTGAAGGAGGATATTCAAATGGGCTGCGTCTAGCGAGTTGGAGTCTTAACCAAATAAATGAATATAGACGCTTTGTGACGCATCTGCAGTAGCACTGTGGACAAAGAATACATTACTCATAGTGAGCAATTTCTCCTTTTGTCACAATGTTTTCAGCTCTATTTAACAATTATAATTTCACTTATACAGATCTTTCATAGTTGTGCCTATATCTTTTCAAATTCGTCTGCTGCAGAATTGTTGTATATGGGGGAAGGGTTCACGAGACACCGCTTTGACATCATTTAACCCTTTCCCTCAAACGACAATTCTGCAGCAGACGACTTTGAACATATTTTGTCAAAAAATAGAAAGTCTCTATAATTGAATGGATAACATATGACTAAAAGTGGAAAACATTGTGGCAAAAGGAGAAATTGCTCGTTTTGAGCAATTTAATCTTTTATCACTATGTTTTCAAAAAGCCGTCTGCTGCAGAGGCGTCAGAAAACGTCTATATGAGGGAAAGGGTTAAGCCTATATAGGCTTTATAATTAGGCTATAATTCCAATGCTGTTCGAAGGTGAATGTATGTGTGTATAACATGGAAGCGAACGGTGAAGACTCTCGTGAGACTCTCGTGAGACTGGTCGGATACACAGGCTCGCCCGAGACTTCACTGTCAGATGCTTTAAGACCCCGAATCGCTAGACGCGGCTCAGGTGTAGTTTAATTAGTATTGTTTATATTCTGATGTTATCAATAATTAATAAAATATGAAGTTTACCTATATAGCATGTCTTATTTGTTTTGTTTGTACGAAACCAGTAGGAACCCCGTCAAGCTGTGAAGTGTTTATTTTTAAATATTTGCATTTGAAAACAGTAACAAAATCGGGCAAGCCTCCACATACATATGAGCTGATCCACAAGAAAACCAACATTATGGAATCTGCGTAATGTATCGACTCAGACCCCGCATGCTAAACTGGGCCGGAACATTCAGTCTAAGGGGAATAGAGGTATGGAATAATGACTCCTGAGACAGAAAATCCACATGAGGCGAAAAGTGTCTGTCCGGGTTAGCCTGCGCGGCATGCTTAGGCTGATCCGGGTCGATATTAGTCCACAATGTTGGTTTTCTCGTGGAACGGATCATATATATCACCCAAGTCGGTGTCGTTATAATGCTATTTAATCTATAACAACTTTTTATATGAGTTCAAACACAAGTTGCTAGAAGCGTTACCCCTCGGGTGTAAAGTACATACACCTCTGGCTGATGCAAGAAAAAAACAACATTTAATTACACCATTTTTTGTAAGATGCGCCGCGATCCTAAATAAATTTACCTAGTTTATATGCGCGGTGTTTCAAGATTACAGTTCCTATGGGATCTGCGTACAGAGAATATTCCAGTGAGGCTGTGTTTATGTGCAGTCTCAGCACGGTCTCCAAATCTCATAATTTGCGAATGTCTAATCGAATGTCTAATTGGACATTCGTATTTTTGCATTTACAGTGACCAACGACGAATTTGGGTTATAGATCTTGTAATTGGCGAATGTCTAATCGAATGTCTTGTGTCTAACTGACCAGTTAGACATTCGTTTTTTACCGTGAACACTGGCCTCCAACGAATTTGGAACCTACAATTAACGATGACATTGTGTATTTGAGTCGTTGCTGGAGATCTTTGGTCTGTATGTATCTACGTACGATGTGGACTTAAACCAGCAAATGTTATCGATTAATAGTAATCGATGTTCGACTCCTCTAAACTATGCATGCGTCCTAAAAACTGAACTGTAGCGAGATGAATATGTGATAAAATGTCTTAACATAGTAAAGGGTATGGAACGCCTTTACTGTCTTATGATTGACTTTGTACTCGAATGCACTGCATATACAGACAGTACCGCCACATATAAGAAGAGTTGCACTACATATAACCAATAAATTACAGCATATAAAGAAAAAAGTACCACACATAATGAAATATCTACTGCATATAATGAACGATCTACCGTATATAAGCAAACAAGTCATCTTAAGACAGTAAAGGCGTTCCATAAAAGGGTGTTGACTGACTTAATGATCACCTGTAAGCGACAGTTCAACGTGCAGGAAGAGTAGAGGGTGTCCCAAAAACAAATACTCTTCTTGTGTCATATACGCTTGAAAACATAATGTGATATCCAGGGGCCGTATTCACAAAGCTCCTAAGGAAAAAAATATTCCTTAAATACGGAGATTTCCCTCAAGTTTCACCATTTTCTCCTTATTTCCTTAGGAGCTTTGTGAATACGAACTTAAGGAATTTCCTCAGCTAATGGGAAAATCGGGTATTTATGGAATTTCCTAAGGAAATAACTTAGGAGCTTTGTGAATACGGCCCCAGGTACATTTGTAATCACGGCATTCTTCACATTTTCCCGTTCGAACAGATAATACAATATCCAATTGGAACCCCTATCAAATTGTAAAACTCGTTGATGTCAGTAAAATAAATTAACGTTCAAAATATCCATGAATATGCTAACATTTCAAAATATTGATTGACTTCAAATGACAAAATAATGACATCCCATGTTAAGTTTTAATGACATAAACTCATACATCATACAATTGTGCCACGACTGACGATATGGGGACTTCTAGTATCTCTATTGTAATCATATAAAGTAAAATTTAGTTTAAACATTTACTTATTTTACATTGATTGCGAAACAAGCTTTCAGCTTATATATTAACCACGCTCTATGTCTGCTTCCTGGTCTGCTTCCTGGAGATTTAACGAGTACTCGCAAAGTTTGTGTCGAAAAATCCCAAAGTCAGAACCCGCTTATCACAGGAGTCGAACCTAGGGACATTTGGTACGAGAGGCCGACGCTCTACCTCTGCACCACAGAGTTTCACAAAGTCACATTTGCAAACATCTAGTAGGGATACACAGGGACACTATACTATGTAATATAGTGTCCCTGGGATACACGACTAGTTCTTATCGGAAGATGCAAAAAGAGCCTAAATCACTTGAGGCGACTGAATACTGTTTTATATAACCCTTTCCCACATACATCCAATCTGCGGCACAACATTCTGAAACCATCAAGGCAAAAATATGGAAATTGCCTATAAATATTGAAATGTTTTAATGAATATATTTGAATGCATTGGGACAGAAAGAGAAATTCGTAATTCTGAGAAAGTTCTGCCTTTGTTTTTAAAAGCCGCCTGTGTCTGCTGCAGACGCTGCAGACGCCTCAAAACGCGACTATAGGGTGTCAGTATCATAAACAGTTTCATGGACAGCCATTTCATACATTTTTCATTCGTTCAAACAACAGGAATTTTTGACATCTTCGTCACACAAAAATAACAACTTCATTAATGACGTAAACATGAATTGTGTCATGTTGGTGTTTGATCATAACCGAACACCAGAGACAGACTATATTGTTGACGTTTTTGTACAACGATGTGTCGAAGGAGGTAACTTAGGATCAGATTGCACGGAGACAAGGCTGATCTGGATCCTCGCTGGTCTTGAAATCCCGAATGAAGTCAACTATAAACATGTCAGACCTGATCCAGGCATTGCTAAGTTGACGTATGTATTTTATAACAATAGAAGTAAATCAAACTGTAGATAGTTTGTATATAATACATCTCAGGTCTCCATGTGACCCGACATGATATATGAATAGTCCCCTAGGGTGATCAATATGCATGACTGGATATAAAGTATTTGAGCAGTCCCGCGAGAAAAACAACACTCTGCGTAAAGTATCGACCCGGATCAGCCTAAGCATGCAATATAGCCTTACCCGGACAGACAATTTTCGCGGGCTGTGGATTTTCTGTCACATCTAAAAATACAGAACAAGCAGAAATTGATATGAAGGGAGTATAATACTCGCATTTACTTTATTCAACTAAATCAACAACATCTTAAATAAAGTGGAAGAAATTAAAGATTGTTCCTATAACTGTATAAATCACTATTCTTTTGTTTTTCTCTGAAACCTGAAGAAAAAAAAGTAAGATTAAAGGAGCCAGTGTCTAAGAAGATATTTCAAACAGTGTTGATTCGGATCACTTGCCCATCATTTCAGTCGTATCCCAATCTACACATATTTACAGAAGCTTTTAGCAAGCTTGTGAACAGTGTATCGCAATCTGTTTACAAAAGCCAACTTGTACCTCTTCCCATGCACTGCCCCTCGAAAAAAAAATGAAATCCCACTGACTTTTGTCAATCGTCGGAAAGAAAGTTGGCCGAGCCAGGATTCGAACTCACAACCCCTGGATTGACAGCCCGCGTCGCTACCGACTGAGCTACCGGGGCTCGGCCCCTAAAGTGGACTCTTCCTTGTTCAAACTCGAGCGTATTCATATTGATGTGAGTTTTGAAATTTATATTTCTAAAATACAAGCAATGCTGATCATTTCATATGAGACTGCTCGTTACGAGAGGAACGTATGCATCTGTATTGTTTGCAGATCCCCTAATATTGCCGTTAGGGCTGAAATAATTAACATCGATTGCGAAACAATCCTTCATCTTATTTCACTCGCTCTGTGTCTGTTACCCGCGCCGTTTGCGTGGTTAAAATAAAAGAAATGGTAGAACCCGATCATCACCGGATTCAAACCAGGGACCAGTCGTACGCGAGGCCAACGAGATACCACTGCATCACTAGCTTCCACTTCGATATTTCATCAATCTGTTCAACCCAAACAGGGGCGTAGCTCCCTTTAGGCACTGTAGGCACGTGCCTTCACATTTTTTCTCAAAATGCCAAAAATTGCAGCTGCGGCGATAGACATCTGCGTAATGTATCGACCAGATCAGCCTGCGCTGTCCGAGCAGACTGATCCGGCCGACACATTCCGTCTTAGGGAGATATATGTATAGAGTAGTGATTCCTGAAACAGAAAATCCACAGGAGGCGAAAAGTGTATATCCGGGTACGCCTGTGCGGCATGCTTAGGCTGATCCGGGTCGATACTTTACGCAGAGTCCACAATGTTGATTTTCTCACGAGACGCCTTACACATTGATTATTGCCAAGCTACACCCCTGGATATGAGAGACCAACCATAGCTATTTGTGTACACGTTCACCTCAACCATTTAGAATATATGAGCCGTCCCACAAGAAAACCATCATTGTGGACTCTGCGTAATGTATCGACCCGGATGAGCCTAATCATGCGGCGCAGGCTAATCCGGGCCTACATATTACGCTTATGCTCTTAGGAGAAGCAGGTTATATAGTCGTGTGTAAAAGTGCAACAAATTATTTAACATTTACCATGAAGTATGTGATAGCTTTTTGTATGACAATGCCATATTATCGTATCAACTAATTTATGTATAATGATTGTGACTATATAATTATGTACATTTGTAGCTAACTTTGTATAATGGTGACATATAAGCCCATGGGGCCGGGTGTTTTCTGCTTTTTTAATGTTTCATTTACTGATGTATATAGCACATGTCACGGTAATAAACAATTTACTTACTTACTTATTACGTGTCAGGGGGGTAGAGGTAACAAGCTGCTACCTCTGTTGGGGGGTACGTGACAAAACAGGAATGTAGGAAATGTAAATCAAAAAATGAAATAACTTTAATAGGAATAATATCTTATTGATGTTGATAAACTATTAAAATATATACACTATAGAATATTATATACCAGTTTTTGTTCAAATTGACCATGTATTAGCTATTTTATAACGAATAATTAAATCGTTATAATATAGCTAATACATGGTCAAATTAACCCAAAACTCGAATATATATTTTACAGTGTATGTATTTTAATAATATACCAACAACAGGCATATGGGTTAAAGGTATGGGGGTTAAAGGTATGGGGGGTTAAAGGTATGGGGGTTAAAGGTATGGGGGTTAAAGGTATGGGGGTTAAAGGTATGGGGGTTAAAGTTGCCTTTTGTTGAATTAATTCACCAAGAATGCCACCCACCAGAAGTAACAATTGGCTGGTGCCCGCACTCTCCCGAATGGACTGTTCCAGGTTCGTTACCATTTGGATCAGTTTCGGATTTGAATCCATGCCACGTCCCTCTGTGGTATAATTATTCTATACCTAATTTATACGTCCAATCGTAGACGCTCATTCGAATCATGTGACCGTACAATATATTTCCGTATCGGGACGCACGCGCGTACAAAATAACCCGTATTTTTTTCGTATTGTACGATTCACAGGTCCCATGTTAAACCTACGATAAAGACCGAAACACGTGAAAAGGTTCCGAATGAAAGTCTGAATCGACAGGCGCTCTAGATAAAGCGTTACGATAAAGCTCCTGTTGTCACCGGATCATTATTGTCGTTTGCAAACAAGGAGTAACACTGAAACTAAAATGTTATCCGATTCTGAAATAGATGACTTTGTAATTGTAATTGAACAGAAACCAAAAAACACTGTGAAAAAAACTAAAAGTGATGTAGGAATATAAAATAAAAAGGTCATTTAACATTATTCTGCACAATACAAAATATATTTTGGGGAAAAAGTCCAGTGTTCTGTACAATACGGAATATATTTGGACTCGTACACAGCTTGGAAAATCATATTGGACTCGCCTAACCTATAATTAGCGGAGATATGCGAGTAGTGTGTTTCCGGCTTATCCAATATAAGTTAACCGGAGATTCTGGACTAGACAGTTCGGTTTTAACATTCATTAGGCTCGTTTAAACTTCTCCTTATTACACGTTGAAACTCATATTTGGCTTGCTGTTTTGCGTTATTATTCTATACCTAATTTATACGTCCAATCGTAGACGCTCATTCGAATCATGTGACCGTACAATATATTTCCGTATCGGGACGCACGCGCGTACAAAATAACCCGTATTTTTTTCGTATTGTACGATTCACAGGTCCCATGTTAAACCTATGATAAAGACCGAAACACGTGAAAAGGTTCCGAATGAAAGTTTGAATCGACAGGCGCTCTAGATAAAGCGTTACGATAAAGCTCCTATTGTCACCGGATCAGGCCTCGACAATTTTTTTTAGGGTCACTCGCCCTGCAGGGCGAGTGACCCTAAAAATGTACTCGCCCTGCACAAAAGTTACTAGCCCTGCACTTTTACGGGGGAAAAACGGCTGCCAGACTGGTTTCAATCATTTATTGTTTCATAAGACCATAGGAAACTTCAGCCTTACCAAATACAAAATTGATTGTTTTATAGCCTTTTTCAGGCGCTGATGGTAGTTTTTTCTGATATTTATTATTTCTTGACATTTAGGTCAAATCGTTTTCATCGTATTAATAAATCATCTAGACGCTTTAGTTATAAATGCATGCGTCTTCAATAAGTAATTTTGTTCTCATTTATCCGCCGGCGCGGTTAACGTTATCAACATAGACAGCTATTGCAACGATAAAATAAATCATATTTAACATTAAATTGAGTCTAAAAAATATGCAGCTTATCATTTAAATACATGAAAATCCAATTCAAATCAGCGAAAAATTTCGTCGGACGCCATGTTTTTTCTTAAAAACACGTGGTTACGACAAGACGAAATGGGTAAAAAATAATTAAACGAAATATCACCCAACTCCCAATACTTATTGTACAAATAAGAAATATAATTATTTCGTTAAATATTTGTTTCGGATAAATAATTGCAACATGGATATACGGCACTGAGAAATGTTGTGATTTGTTTTAAAATGTAAACAACAGCGATAGGCCGAGAATGTTTTTGATCTTGTCAGAAAAGCAAGTTACAAAATTAAAATTAGGCTGGACGGCCAGAATTGTGAATGGGTCCGTAATTGAATCTGGAGAATCTTACTCGCCCTGTCGGGCGAGCGTGATCAATTTGTTTCTCGCCCGACCTCAACATTCACTCGCAAATGCGAGCGGGCGAGTGGATTTATCGAGGCCTGCGGATCATTATTGTCGTTTGCAAACAAGGAGTAACACTGAAACTAAAATGTTATCCGATTCTGAAATAGATAACTTTGTAATTGAACAGAAACCAAAAAACACTGTGAAAAAAACTAAAAGTGATGTAGGAATATTCAAAAGGTGGTTAGCGCAGGCCGTGCCGACAGAAACAAGGGAACTGGAAGAAATAAGTTTTATAAAATAAAAAGGTCATTTAACATTATTCTGCACAATACAAAATATATTTTGGGGAAAAAGTCGAGGTATAGAATAAAAAGATCATTTAACAGTGTTCTGTACAATACGGAATATATTTGGACTCGTACACAGCTTGGAAAATCATATTGGACTCGCCTAGCGGCTCGTCCAATATGATTTTCCAAGCTGTGTACTCGTCCAAATATATATCCGTATTGTACAGAACACTGTTAAATAACCTATAATATTGGTATTATTTATCATTTGATTGCGAGTAAGCGTATCTCCGCTTTACGACAGACAGTACATGTAATTGTCATTTAATTGCCAGCAATGCACGTAAAGTTAGTGCGAATATAACTCTATTAAATATTGAACCTTTACAGGACCCTTGTTTATTTTGGCGAAAGCCATACGATAGAGCAGAAACCTTTAACCCTTTCCCATATACAACAAATCTGCAGCAGACGACTTTGAAAACATGTTGACAAAAACGTGAAAAATATCCATAAAAGATAGCTTATTTGTTAAATAAAGTTGAAAACATTGTGGCCAAAGGTGAAATTGCTCATTATGAGCCATTTTTCCTCTTGCCACAATGTTTTCAAAAGTCGTCTGCTGCTGTTGTGTCAAAATGCGTCTGCATGTGGGATAAGGTTAATTTGCGACAATGAAAGGTTCCGCCGTTAAAGCAAATTAACTCATTACTATTTTAGTCAAAGAGAAAATCATAATTCTTTGTATTGTAATAACCCTTTCCTTTCTATAACAAATATGCAGCAGACGACTTTCGATAAACCTAGTTAAAGGCACGGAAAATCTCAATAAATGATCAAATATATAAACATTGTGACAAAAAAAGGAGAAATTGCTGGTATCACTTTTCACAAGTCGTATGCTACAGAAGAGTCTGAAAGCATTTGAATGGGGGAAAGTGTTGAAGCAAATTAACTCATTCATGAATATTGCAGTCATAGATAAATGGTATCGCTATGTACTGAATACAAATTAAATTGCTTTTGATTTGTTTTGAACGAAAAGCTGACATGCGCCTATTACTTTTTCAATTACTCTACCCGGATCAGGCTAAGCATGCCGCACAGGCTTACCCGGATAGACACTTTTCGCCTCCTGTGGATTTTCTGTTTCAGGAAACATTACTCTATACCTATATCCCCCTAAGACGGAATGTGTCGGCCCGGATCAGTCTGCGCGTACTGCGCAGGTTGATCTGGGTCGATACATTACGCAGAGGCCATGATGTTGGTTTCTTCACGGGACGGCTCGGATGTGTTAGTTAGATAATTATAATTGATTCCCGTCACACAAAACCCGGTCTTGGTGACTCTGTGACGATCAGCGAAGATCTTAAACAGTATGTACCATCGAGAAGTAATTCTCAGCGTAATGATATTCCCAGGCAACTCGAGCTCTAGATAAGGGGCGTTTTGCATGTTCTAAAATCCTTATTTGACCCTTTAACCCTATGTTGTGGGTGCGCAAAAGATACGTTTCAGTGAGACGATTCCATTGCCAACTTTGGGGAAATCCGGTGTCTCGAAATCTCCAATGGAGTTACAGATGGGAAAAAAGTTAAATTGCTCCAACGAAATAGTTAATCAATGGATCTTACCATTTCAAACGGTTATGTTAGGAAAACCTTTGCTTTTTAATATGATTCTTTTAATATGATTCTATGGTTTTTAAATTTTTGTTCTTTTTTAGGTTTTGTTGGGCACCCAAAGTTCCATTGAAATAAGAAGGAGCTAAAAATGATTCTGCTTTATTAAGGTATTTAAAAAAAATCTGATCGCTTCATTTCAAACGGTTCAAGACGCAGAATTGTTTTCTCTTTCATTTGTACTAATTGAAATCGTTATTTTACACCTAGTCAAAAGCACAGAACATCTCAATAAATTATGAAATATAAAAACATTGTGACAAAAAGGAGAAATTGCTGGTAACACGTTACGCAAGTCGTATGCTGCCGGGGACTCTGAAAGCATCTGTATGGGGGAAAGTTTTGAAGCAAATCATCTGATTAATATTACACTCATAGATAAATGGTCTCTCTATGAACTGATTAAAGTTAAATTGCTTAGGATGTATTTTGTACGAATAGCTGACGTACACCTGTCACTTTTTCAATTACTCCAAATTGTTTCATGTTCGATACACTTTTCATATTGATAGCCAACAGATGTGTTAGTAAGATAATTATATATAGATTGATTCCCGTCACACGGAAACAGATCCTAATGAATTAGCGACGACCAGTGAACATCTGGATAAAGTATGTACCCACGCTCGAAGTAATTATCAACGTAATGTTATTCCCTAGATAAGGGGCGTTTTTTATGTACTAAAATCCTTATTTGACCCTTTAACCCTATGTTGTGGGTACTCAAACGAATCGTCTCAGTGAGACGATTCGTTTAAGTACCCACAACATAGGATTTGCTTAGATAATAAGAGAGACATTGTGGGGTGAAACAGCTAGTTACCCCTCCTTATCTGGACCTCTGTTCAGAAGTCCAGATAAGGAGGGGTAATCTGCTCTTTTCCCCACAATTTCTCTCTTATTATTAAAGCAAACCCTATGTTGTGGGTACTCAAAAGAATCGTCTCACTGAGATAGGACTAAAGGGTCAAATAAGGATTTTAGAACATGCAAAACGCCCCTTATCTATAGAGCTCTGTTTCAAAAATATGCATCGATCCTATTGGCGGAAGACGTTTGAAAGTAGACTCAATGACGTTTGTCAACCGATGGAAATGATTATTGGCAAAGTCGGTATCCGAACGAACCACCGCTGGATTGATAGCAATCAGACTTGCTAGCTCCGTTCAACGCTCTTGGCTTATTAGATCAATGCATTATAAGAGGAATAGTTATTACTTGTCTTTGAAATGCTTTTGTTCCGAATATATAATATTTGAACAAAATACTTTTGTTTTTGTTTTTGTTTTTTTTGGCTTCTACTTTCCCACTTACAATAAATCTGCCCTTTTCCCTCATATTGACGCTTTCTGACGCCTCTACAGCAGACGGCTTTTTGAAAACATAGTGACAAAAGATGAAATTGCTCAAATTTTTTAAATGTCGAATGCTGCAAAAGTGTCAGAAAGCGTCTTCATGTGGGAAAGGGCTAACTGATTACGTTTGATATTTGTACATTATTGTTTGTAATCTACTCGGGAATCCGCTGTGGTCGAGTGGTTAGCGTCGGGGATTTCCAAACCGGGTTCGATCCCCAGTCGCGGCACTACGGTCATGGTGGAGTGCCCATGGGCAAGGCACATTTTCTAGCCTAGTACTGGTTTGTTTACCCAGGGATCATGAATAATTAAATTTAATTGCGCGCTAAATGACCTTAGCTGTCGATGCGCCATAAAACAATATACATTCATTTGTAATCATCTTCTATAGGTTTATTTGGATGAAAGTAATAAAATGCTTTGTGAAGTATTGTATTGTATACATGCACCATGCAGCCAAAATACTTTACATTGTAGTTGTCTATTCATTAACCGACTTTTATTAGAAATTTCTCCTTTTGTCAGATTGATTTTTAACGTAGACGTGTATACAAATATGTATGTGGAAAAATATTTGTTTTAAGTCCTTTTTTGCATCAAGGGCGCTAGGGATCTTGTACGTAAATATGACAAGCAGGTAAGTTCTTTATCAGGCTGCGCGGAGAAGGAAGACTGCGTTCTGGCTATTCGCTATTTGAAAACATAGTGAAAATACGTGCAATTTCTCCTTTTGACACAATGTTTTCCACTTTTAGTCATAGGTTATCCATTCAATTATAGAGATTTTCTATTTTTGTCCCCGGAGATCGGTTTTCGATGACGTGCCTTGTTTCAAAAAACGTTAGGACAGTTTAATTGGGTCCATAGTATGGAGTTCCTATGCCTACTGAATTATTCAAAATTCTTAAAATTTGCATAGAAATGGCGGGTTAATCCTTTCCCACCGACACAAGATATGCAGCAGACGATAATGAAAATATCTAAATAAGAATTGAAAATATCGATAAGCGAAAATATAATGCTTTAATAGACTTGAAATAATTGTGGTAAATGTGCTCATGATGAGCGATTTTTTAAATTTTGCGACAATGATTTCAAAATTCGTGTTCTCCAAATGCGTTCAGAATTCGTCTGCAAGTGGGAAAGGGTCGATTCGCTTCGTGTCACAAATACACTTTTGTGCAATTGACAATAAAATGACAATGGGACATTTTTTTTGTTTCAGCCATGTTTCAGGAAATCGAACCTCTGCATATTAACATGTGACAGATGCCTGCACATCTATGAAGTGGGATTCAAATGCAAAATATGTATGAGCCGAATTAGGTAAAAAAAACATTGTGGACTCTGCGTAAAGTATCGATCAAGATCGATATAAGCATGCCACGCAGGCTAACCCGGGCAGACAAGTTTAGCCTCCTGTGGATTTTCTGTTACAGGAATCATTACTCTATATCTCTCTTTCCCTGAGACGGAATGCGTCGGCCCGGATAAGGCGGAGCGGGCTGCACAGGCTGATCTGGGTCGATACATTACGCAGAGTCCATATTGTTGGTGTTCTCGTGGAATGGGTCAATAATCTGAAGTTTCTTGAATTATTCAATGAAAGCTTGTCGAACTGTGCAGGGTCAGATAAGAACTGGACGCAAGTGTCCTATATATGATAGATTTTCTAGAAGCACATCCGTTTCTGTGATTGTAATATCCTGTGCACGTATTGGCGTGTTCATCATAAAGGAAAAAAACATTTAAATATGATGTACATGTATCCATTTCGACATTTGATGCCATTTGGGAAATAGGAGACATTGCTCGATTCGAGTAATTTAAAATTGTCCATGAATATTTATTTAATTCGTTATCAAAATAACGCTTCAAATCTCTCAGAATGTATCATGTTTCCTCCAGTGCTTTCAAAGCATACGACATTTCATTATTGTCTAACAATATTTACCTGTTTAGATATATAATTGAGCCGTCCCGCGAGAAAACCAACATTGTGGACTCGGCGTAAAGAATCGACCCGGATCAGCCTAAGAATGTCGCTCAGGCTAACTCGGACAAACACTTTTCGCCTCTATCGTCTATTCCCCTTAGACGGAACGTGTCGGCCCAGATCAGTTTGTGAGGACTGCGCAGGTTGATCTTGGTCGATAAATAGCGCAGAGGCAGAATGCGCAGAGGCAGAATGCGCAGAGGCAGAATGCGCAGAGGCAGAATGCGCAGAGGCAGAATGTTGGTTTTCTCCCCGGGACGGCTCATATTTCTACTTTCGATTTGAGTGTGGATATTCCTTGACCGCGGACTCGTGAGACCATGATTCGGACCACTGCAGTCGATAATAGATAGACACGATACCCACGTTAATGGACGTGGGCTGACCTATACAGCTAGGGAGACTAGGTACAACTAACGTGGGCTAGTTTACACGGCGAGACTGGATTCAACTAACGTGGGCTGGTTTACACGGCGAGACTGGATTCAACTAACGTGGGCTGGTTTACACGGCGAGACTGGGTTCAACTAATGTGGGCTGGTTTTCACGGCGAGACTGGATTCAACTAACTTGGGCTGGTTTACACGGCGAGACTGGGTTCAACTAACGTGGGCTGGTTTTCACGGCGAGACTGGATTCAACTAACGTGGGCTGGTTTACACGGCGAGACTGGATTCAACTAACTTGGGCTGGTTTACACGGCGAGACTGGGTTCAACTAACGTGGGCTGGTTTTCACGGCGAGACTCGATTCAACTAACGTGGGCTAGTTTACACGGCGAGACTGGATTCAACTAACGTGGGCTGGTTTACACGGCGAGACTGGATTCAACTAACGGGGGCTGGTTTTCACGGCGAGACTGGATTCAACTAACGTGGGCTGGTTAACACGGCGAGACTGGATTCAACTGACGTGGGCTGGTTTACACGGCGAGACTGGATTCAACTAAGTTGGGCTGACTTATACAGCTATACCTGATTCAACTAACGTGGGCTGACTTACACAGCGATACCTGATTCGACTAACATGTGATGACTTACACAGCGAGACTAGATTAAACTAACGTGGGCTGACTTACACAGCGAGTTTCTTCGCGGGACGGCTCGGATGTGTTAGTTAGATAATTATAATTGATTCCCGTCAAACAAAACCCGGTCTTGGTGACTCTGCGACGATCAGCGAAGACCTTGAACAGTATGTACCATCGAGAAGTAATTCTCAGCGTAATGATATTCCCAGGCAACTCGAGCTCTAGATAAGGGGCGTTTTGCATGTTCTAAAATCCTTATTTGACCCTTTAACCCTATGTTGTGGGTGCGCAAAAGATACGTTTCAGTGAGACGATTCCATTGCCAACTTTGGGGAAATCCGGTGTCTCGAAATCTTCAATGGAGTTACAGATGGGAAAAAAGTTAAATTGCTCCAACGAAATAGTTAATCAATGGATCTTACCATTTCAAACGGTTATGTTAGGAAAACCTTTGCTTTTTAATATGATTCTTTTAATATAATTCTATGGTATTTAAATTTTTGTTCTTTTTTAGGTTTTGTTGGGCACCCAAAGTTCCATTGAAATAAGAAGGAGCTAAAAATTATTCTGCTTTATTAAGGTATTTAAAAAAATCTGATCGCTTCATTTCAAACGGTTCAAGACGCAGAATTGTTTTCTCTTTCATTTGTACTAATTGAAATCGTTATTTTACACCTAGTCAAAAGCACAGAACATCTCAATAAATTATGAAATATAAAAACATTGTGACACAAAGGAGAAATTGCTGGTAACACGTTACGCAAGTCGTATGCTGCCGGGGACTCTGAAAGCATCTGTATGGGGGAAAGTTTTGAAGCAAATCATCTGATTAATATTACACTCATAGATAAATGGTCTCTCTATGAACTGATTAAAGTTAAATTGCTTAGGATGTATTTTGTACGAATAGCTGACGTACACCTGTCACTTTTTCAATTACTCCAAATTGTTTCATGTTCGATACACTTTTCATATTGATAGCCAACAGATGTGTTAATAAGATAATTATATATAGATTGATTCCCGTCACACGGAAACAGATCCTGATGAATTAGCGACGACCAGCGAACATCTGGATAAAGTATGTACCCACGCTCGAAGTAATTATCAACGTAATGTTATTCCCTAGATAAGGGGCGTTTTTTATGTACTAAAATCCTTAGTTGACCCTTTAACCCTATGTTGTGGGTACTCAAACGAATCGTCTCAGTGAGACGATTCGTTTAAGTACCCACAACATAGGATTTGCTTAGATAATAAGAGAGACATTGTGGGGTGAAACAGCTAGTTACCCCTCCTTATCTGGACCTCTGTTCAGAAGTCCAGATAAGGAGGGGTAATCTGCTCTTTCCCCCACAATTTCTCTCTTATTATTAAAGCAAACCCTATGTTGTGGGTACTCAAAAGAATCGTCTCACTGAGATAGGGCTAAAGGGTCAAATAAGGATTTTAGAACATGCAAAACGCCTCTTATCTATAGAGCTCTGTTTCAAAAATATGCATCGATCCTATTGGTGGAAGACGTTTGAAAGTAGACTCAATGACGTTTGTCAACCAATGGAAATGATTATTGGCAAAGTCGGCATCCGAACGAACCACCGCTGGATTGATAGCAATCAGCCTTGCTAGCTCCGTTCAACGCTCTTGGCTTATTAGAGCAATGCATTGTAAGAGGAATAATTATTACTTGTCTTTGAAATGCTTTTTTTCCGAATATATAATATTTGAACAAAATACTTTTTTTTTGTTTTTGTTTTTTTGGCTTCTACTTTCCCACTTACAATAAATCTGCCCTTTTCCCTCATATGGACGCTTTCTGACGCCTCTGCAGCAGACGGCTTTTTGAAAACATAGTGACAAAAGAAGAAATTGCTCAAATTGTTTAAATGTCGAATGCTGCAAAAGTGTCAGAAAGCGTCTTCATGTGGGAACTGATTACTTTTGGTAATTTCGACGACGTGCCTTGTTTCAAAAAACGTTAGGACAGTTTAATTGGGTCCATAGTACGGAGTTCATATGCCTACTGAATTATTCAAAATTGTTAACATTTCATTTGCATAGAAATGGCGGGTTAATCCTTTCCCACCGACACAAGATATGCAGCAGACGATAATGAAAATATCTAAACAAGAATTGAAAATATCGATAAGCGAAAATATAATGCTTTAATAGACTTGTGGTAAATGGAAAAATTGCTCATCATGAGCGATTTTTTAAATTTTGCGACAATGATTTCAAAATTCGTGTTCTCCAAATGCGTTCAGAATTCGTCTGCAAGTGGGAAAGGGTCGATTCGCTTCGTGTCACAAATACACTCTTGTGCAATTGACAATAAAATGACAATGGGACATTTTTTTTGTTTCAGCCATGTTTCAGGAAATCGAACCTCTGCATATTAACATGTGACAGATGCCTGCACATCTATGAAGTGGGATTCAAATGCAAAATATGTATGAGCCGAATTAGGTAAAAAAAACATTGTGGACGCTGCGTAAAGTATCGATCAAGATCGATATAAGCATGCCACGCAGGCTAACCCGGGCAGACAAGTTTAGCCTCCTGTGGATTTTCTGTTACAGGAATCATTACTCTATATCTCTCTTTCCCTGAGACGGAATGCGTCGGCCCGGATAAGGCGGAGCGGGCTGCACAGGCTGATCTGGGTCGATACATTACGCAGAGTCCATATTGTTGGTGTTCTCGTGGAATGGGTCAATAATCTGAAGTTTCTTGAATTATTCAATGAAAGCTTGTCGAACTGTGCAGGGTCAGATAAGAACTGGACGTAAGTGTCCTATATATGATAGATTTTCTAGAAGCACATCCGTTTCTGTGATTGTAATATCCTGTGCACGTATTGGCGTGTTCATCATAAAGAAAAAAAACATTTAAATATGATGTATCCATTTCGACATTTGATGCCATTTGGGAAATAGGAGACATTGCTCGATTCGAGTAATTTAAAATTGTCCACCAATATTTATTTAATTCATTATCAAAATAACGCTTCAAATCTCTCAGAATGTATCATGTTTTCCTCCAGTGCTTTCAAAGCATACGACATTTCATTATTGTCTAACAATATTTACCTGTTAAGATATATAATTGAGCCGTCCCGCGAGAAAACCAACATTGTGCACTCTGCGTAAAGTATCGACCCGGATCAGCCTAAGAATGTCGCTCAGGCTAACCCGGACAAACACTTTTCGCCTAATGTGGATTTTCTGTTTCAGGAATCATTACACTATACATCTGAGACGGAACGTGTCGGCCCGAATCAGTCTGTGCGGACTGCGCATGATGATCCGGGTCGATATTTTGCGCAGAGGCCAGAATGTTGGTTTTCTCCCCGGACGGCTCATATTTCTACTTTCGGTTTTAATATGGATATTACTTGACCGCGGACTCGTGAGACCATGATTCGGACCACTGCAGTCGATAATAGATAATAGATATACACGATACCCACGTTAATGGACGTGGGCCTATACAGCTAGGGAGACTAGGTACAACTAACGTGGGCTGGTTTACACGGCGAGACTGGATTCAACTAACGTGGGCTGGTTTACACGGCGAGACTGGATTCAACTAACGTGGGCTGGTTTACACGGCGAGACTGGGTTCAACTAACGTGGGCTGGTTTTCACGGCGAGACTGGATTCAACTAACTTGGGCTGGTTTACACGGCGAGACTGGATTCAACTAACGTGGGCTGGTTTTCACGGCGAGACTGGATTCAACTAACGTGGGCTGGTTTACACGGCGAGACTGGATTCAACTAACTTGGTCTGGTTTTCATGGCGAGACTGGATTCAACTAACGTGGGCTGGTTTACACGGCGAGACTGGATTCAACTAACTTGGGCTGGTTTACACGGCGAGACTGGGTTCAACTAACGTGGGCTGGTTTTCACGGCGAGACTGGATTCAACTAACGTGGGCTGGTTTACACGGCGAGCTGGATTCAACTAACTTGGGCTGGTTTACACGGCGAGACTGGGTTCAACTAACGTGGGCTGGTTTTCACGGCGAGACTGGATTCAACTAACGTGGGCTGGTTTACACGGCGAGACTGGATTCAACTAACTTGGGCTGGTTTACACGGCGAGACTGGATTCAACTAATGTGGGCTGGTTTACACGGCGAGACTGGATTCAACTAACGGGGGCTGGTTTTCACGGCGAGACTGGATTCAACTAATGTGGGCTGGTTTACACGGCGATACTGGATTCAACTAATGTGGGCTGGTTTACACGGCGAGACTCGATTCAACTAACGGGGGCTGGTTTACACGGCGAGACTGGATTCAACTAACGGGGGCTGGTTTACACGGCGAGACTGGATTCAACTGACGTGGGCTGGTTTACAAGGCGAGTCTGGATTCAACTAACGTGGGCTGGTTTACACGGCGAGACTGGATTCAACTGACGTGGGCTGGTTTACACGGCGAGACTGGATTCAACTTACTTGGGCTGACTTATACAGCTATACCTGATTCAACTAACGTGGGCTGACTTACACAGCGATACCTGATTCGACTAACATGTGATGACTTACACAGCGAGACTAGATTAAACTAACGTGGGCTGACTTACACAGCGAGACTAGATTCAACTAACGTGGGCTGACTTACACAGCGAGACTAGATTCAACTAACGTGGGCTGACTTACACAGCGAGACTAGATTCAACTTACGTGGGCTGACTTACATGTACACAGCGAGACTAAATTCAACTAACGTGGGCTGACTTACACAGCGAGACTAGATTAAACTAACGTGGGCTGACTAACACAGCGAGACTAGATTCAACTAACGTGGGCTGACTTACACAGCAAGAGTGGATTCAACTTACGAGTGCTGGTTTACACAAGAAGTACCGTGTTCACCTAGTGTTGAGTGTAGTGATCCAAATGATGTATGTAAGTGTTCGTGGTCAATTAATGTTCACAATAATTATGTAGAAATGATGTCATCTGAGAGATAAAAGCACTAATTTTTTTTTTTTTTTTTTTCAATTCTACTATGTGGTTTTGTTATGGTCAATACTTATATATGTTATAACATTTAATAGCATACATGTTGTTGTAAACAAACGCAGACGACACTGTCAATAGTTTACAGTGGACTCGCGATAACTCAAAGTCGTAAGGGTTCCATAAAATGACTTCGAGTTATCGTCATGTTCGACGAATTCCTCGATTTATGCTAAATGTGTTTATGTTTTTTCAGCTTCGTTTGTCATTTAAACTTAAATGTGTATAGTGAAAAGCAAGTCAGTAATAAGGTAACATTTATCCTTTCCAACCTGCAGACGCATTTTGACACAATAGCAGCTGACGACTTTTGAAAACATTGTGGCCAAAGGTGAAATTGCTCATGATGAGCAATTTCTCCTTTGGCCACAAAGTTTTCATCTTTATTGGTTCTCTCTTCTAGAAACCCTTAAAGTCGGTCTTCGTTTCTGTCCGTTTGTTTGTTTGTTTGTGGCAAGCGTAGCGCCAAAACTATTCAACGGATTTCGACCAAACTTGGTAGGGATGAAGGGTCTAGGCTCTAGTTGTTCCTTTTGTAGTATGGTCGCCATAGAAACCACCGTTGCTATGGAAACGGGCGAAAACTATCTCCTCCCACAGTTTTTCGAATTTAGAAACCACTCGGTGTGCGTTGTGAAGCCCATCAGTTGCTACATCGAGACCCTTAAAGTCGGTC
Source organism: Serripes groenlandicus (assembly GCA_031761405.1). NCBI lineage: Eukaryota > Metazoa > Mollusca > Bivalvia > Cardiida > Cardiidae > Serripes > Serripes groenlandicus. The sequence goes on along the minus strand of JASEVX010000009.1, from coordinate 62,971,651 downwards.
TTCGTTTCTGTCCGTTTGTTTGTTTGTTTGTTTGTTTGTTTGTTTGTGGCAAGCGTAGCGCCAAAACTATTCAACGGATTTCGACCAAACTTGGTAGGGATGAAGGGTCTAGGCTCTAGTTGTTCCTTTTGTAGTATGGTCGCCATGGAAACCACCGTTGCTATGGAAACAGGCGAAAACTATCTCCTCCCACAGTTTTTCGAATTTAGAAACCACTCGGTGTGCGTTGTGTAGCCCATCAGTTGCTACATCGAATGATCGTCCCGATTTTTGATCCGTCTCTTCGTTTTCTTAATATTTGAGTTGCCGTAAGGGGTACCATTACCGCGGAAAACACAGACACGTCAAAACTAAATATATCGACACAAACAGAAATGGTTTCCTATTACCTGATTGCTGATTGGCTAAAAATCAGGACACGACCAAATATCGACCAACCAGAGAGCACTTCACATAGCCATTACAACGTCCGTTTCTCGTACTTTTACACGAGGAGAAGAAATATTCAAGTGAATTTGACGGTGTTCTCACGACAACTCGATAGCTTGTTTCATTATTCGTGCGGTCTCGTGAGAGTAGAGACAAGAGAGAACCATCGTCGCAGTATGCTTGTTTAACAATTAAGCTATCTTTTATGGTGATTGTTCAGATTGTTGTCACCATGTTTTCACAGTCGTCTGCTTCGGAACTGTTATATTTGGGAAAGGGTTAATCGGATAGCGCAGCAGCAGCTCTGACTGCCGATCTGAGGAATCAGAACGGCTGCTACACTGTTTTCAAAAGACAGATCTGTTCCAGGAATATGTTCGAGTTAAACGAAATATTCGAATTATCACATGGGCGAATTATTGCAAGTCCACTGTATTAGGTTAATGGTTTAACTATGTCTACCAATATCGAGTGGGAATCGTCACGTAATAACGGGATATCAAGATCCGTTGGTATGTCCGCGCAGTCCAACATCTTTGAAGCCAACATATTCTATTACTCCATGAGTAATAAACTACGCAGGTATACAGATTTATCGTTAACCATTTTCAGCATACAACAACTTTGCAATAGACGATACAATTGTTATTTAATAGAATTGGCTCTAAATTTTTGCTAAAGTCGTCTGCTGAAGATGTCTCAGAAAGCGTCTTTATGTCGGGAAGGGTTCAAGTCCTGTTTTTACAAGCTTGTTCCGTATTGAACGTTGTTTTTCTTGGCGTAGCTCCCTTTAGGCACTGTAGGCACGTGCCTAAACATTTTTTCTAAAAATGCCCCAAAACGCAGCTGCGGCGATACACATCTGCGTAATGTATCGACCAGATCAGCCTGCGCTGTCCGCGCAGACTGATCCGGCCGACACATTCCGTCTAAGGGGGGATATATAGAGTAGTGATTCCTGAAACAGAAAATCTACAGGAGGCGAAAAGTGTATATCCGGGTACGCCTGTGTGGCATGCTTAGGCTGATCCGGTTCGATACTTTACACAGGGTCCACAATGTTGATTTTCTCACGAGACGGCCAACACATTGATTATTGCCAAGCTACGCCCCTGGTTTCATAATTACTAACAGTTATTATCTATTTACATTCGCTGAACACAGATAACTACCTTACACGGTTATCTTTTGGATGGATGGATGGATGGTTGATTGATTGGTTGGTGTTTTACAATTTTTCATTTATATCACGGCTTTCCCTTAGTGGGTTACCAGTACTACTGACACATCTATCCTGACACCAGTGAGTCAGTCGTAATGCCAACCTTGCAATCCTGAGCGCCTAGCAGGGCAGCTACTACTACCATTTTTTCAGATTTTGGTAGGATCCGGCTTGGGATCGAACACACGACCTCCCGCACACGAGGCGGACGATCTATCACTACAACACCGAGAAGGTATGGTGGATGGATTGATAGATTATAATTATATACAATACATTCTTCATAGAGAACTAGTAACCTTTGTGACCCGTTTGAAAGAACAAAGGACGAGCAGGGTTTCGAACTAAAGACCCTTTGATCGAAAGCCTTCGTCGTTTTCGATTATGCCATCGCTGCGATATGAACATCGTGTTGGGGAATAAATGACCGGTCACGTAAAATAGATTGAGTGTCACTTAATGTCACTCCATTGTCTTTAACCGACTCAAATTGAAGAATCACTTGAATGAACAAAGAATATTCATTTGTACAGTGTTATTATTGAATTGAATTGTTGATTTACCAGTCCACAAATGGAATTGGTTCTTTTGTGAAAATATCCGTTTTCTCTAGATCTAACGCATTATGACAACATGAAAGGGAATTTTTATTAAACGTAAACCTTTTAATTCTCATACGTATTGTCTATTCACACGAAAATCTACCTACGGGACCTTTACCAATCGAAGATTAAGATCGGTTTGTCGCACAATCTTATCTGCCAGGTTCGCTACAATAGTTGCTAGTCGTTCAAGCAACTTTGAATGGTATTAAAGGTGCTGAATTCCAGAACATAAATACAAATGTATTATAATCAAAGTTTTAAACTTGTTCAAAAGTTGTCTTTAAATATTAGAATCATAATTCTGGAGTAATATGTTCACTCTCTATTTCAATAAACATCTAAATATTAATCGGTTATGCTTCATTTTTACTGGATAGGCATACCAAGTAAGACAGCTTTGTACCTGTTCATGACTTACAATTGCCAGTTTTTCAATATTTACTGTCAAAATAGTTTTGAACTACTTAATACCTACTGTGTTGTGACTATTCGCAATATTTGCAGAAGTTTCAACATTTTAAAATGTTGATCTCCATCTGGTGTTCAGCCCGTTTACAAATGCTTATTACAGCATTTGCTTATTACAGACAAAAACAAATATTATACCACTTTATATTGATTAATCTTTTATAATTTAACCCTTTCCCGAATGGAGACGCATTTTGTCGCTTCTGCAGTACTTTTGAAAAATATTTCACAAAAAGAAGAAATTGATCATAAAAAAAGCAATTTCTCCATTTACCACAATGTTTTCAAGTGTTCTTAAAAATAATAAACATAAATTAAAGGGATTCCCAAGTCATCCGTTGCAGATGTTTTGTTGGTTGGAAAGGGTTAAGTGATCGTCGCTTGTATGTGACGATGCACAATACAGTGATATGAGCCGTCCCGCGAGAAAACCAACATTGTGGACTTTGCGTAAAGTATCGACCCGGATCAGCCTAAGCATGACGTGCAGGCTTACCCGGATAGACACTTTCCGCCTCCTGCGGATTTTCTGTTTCAGGAATCACTACTCTATCTATCCCCCCTTAGACGGAATGTGTCGGCCGGATCAGTCTGCGCGGACAGCGCAGGCTGATCTGGTCGATACATTACGCAGATATATTGATTTGAGCCGTCCCGCGAGAAAACCAACATTGTGGACTCTGCGTAAAGTATCGACCCGGATCTGCCTAAGCATGCCGTGCAGGCTTACCCGGATAGACACTTTCCGCCTCCTGCGGATTTTCTGTTACAGGAATCATTACTCTATACCTATATCCCCCTGAGAAGGAATGCGTCGACCCGGATTAGCCTGATATGTGTTGAAACATTACCCAGAGGCCATACTATTGGTTTTCTCGCGGGACGGATCAATTATCATCCAGTAAACACGTGCCATGAGAACTATTTATGACCGAAAAGCTGAAATATAACTGACTGATAATCTAACAGTAAGAGTGCCTACCTCGAAAAGACTTTACAAAATGTTGTTAATTCCTGTCTGCCCTTGGCGCTTATAATTGATTGGAGTTTGAATTACGACTGGCTCGCTGATGGAATGATGAATTGACTAGGAGTACTTGTAAGTACCTACCAAGGAAACGCCGTGCTTTAACTACAAATGCGTTGAAAGCAGCGAGAAACAACATACCAACCGAACACACATTTGAGGTCAGCATGTATTTATTTGTCCTTGTAAATTTAACTGTCGCATGATGGATCTTTAGAACTTCATCACATTGCCTCATGATTGAAAAGGGCCGACATCTGGGATTGGATCGGGCTGAACGATTATGTCCCTTGTGTTATCAGTCTGTTGAAACAGAGTACCATTTTATGCTTGAATGTAAAGCATATAATGATTTGAGGTTAATTTATATACCGACATGTTTCTGTAGTAATCCTACTATTGCAAAATTCAACTGTTTAATGAGCCAAACGAAAGGAAATGTCATAACAAAAATAGGAATGTATATGTTGTATTCACTAGAAAGACGAAAGTCTCACTCTGTTATATATGTATGTCACTTACCTGTTTGTTATAGATGTGTATTATGTATGGGCCGGTGGCCATATCACAAATAAAGATGTTTGAGTTTGATCCATAGGGAAAAGTATGTTGCATAAACGATACGTCGCTTTGCCTTTAACTTCGAGAACCGTGGGAAAAAAAGTCATTCGCGAGACAGAGGGTCGAGTGAGATGTCAATTGTCGCACACTCCGAGTAGTACAATACAAAGCCATGTAACGCTACTGATACCTTATTGAACTTTGTATTGTAAACCTATTAAACATATTAAACATATCAGACAACTGAAATGACAAATAATACCAATGTTTATGTTTTCAATAAGGAATATCTCTATCGGTGAGATATAATCCATATCACCCACGCTGTGAGTGATATAGGTATGACGTCATTTTCCTAGTTTCCGGTCATGTTATACTACCACGTTATATATATTATATAAAGAAATACGTAATGGGTATATTATTAGATCGGATACAACCATTGTCGTGTGATAAAAACCTTATCTTATCTATACCCATGTATAATTCCGTATTCCGTAAATTTAACAATTCGGACTTATTGTCACTGTCTGACATTGTGTAGTAAACAAATATATTCTCACAGATTCGTCCGCGTGTGAACAGGTACGAACAAAAATTCCATTATTTCATCATCAATTATCATAAAATAAAAAGAAAATTTGTTTGTTTTGAGTGGATATGGAATATATTTCAACTCGAAGTGATACAATTTTAACATTTTCAATTGTATCACTTCTCGATGATATATATTCCATATCCACTCAAAACAAACAAATATCCTCTATTTACCCATAAAATAATGCTTTTCATTATGACGTTACGTAGCATTGTTATTACACTAGTTATATACCGAAAAATATAGAATGACGTTATTTCACGCTGGCGACGTCATTTATGATATAAAAGACAAGTATTTCAAATCGCGTAATCCTTATTTAACTATCAAACCCTATGTTGTTGGTACTCAAAAGAATCGTCTCAGTGAGCCGATTATTTTGAGTACCAACAACATAGGGCTAAGTTGAGACATACAAGAGATATTGATGGGAAAAGATGAGGTTATACCCCCTCCTTATCTAGTCCTATAAGATAATGGGGATGCATTTCTAGTTTGTTTTAGTAAAGACGCATCTTGGACTACATACAATGTAGACGGACAGTGAAGGATCAGGTGAGACTGTGTGGACTGGATGCACATTGGTCATTTATGTCTGCATCGTACTCTTATGCATTAAGACCGATATCGTTAGACATGGCTCATATATATTTCTATGTAAACTAACCATGTTTTTCTATGAACTAAGGATTGGACATCAGCCTGTTGTTGTCCAATCCGTAACTCATAGAAAAACATGGTGTCAGCCCAAGACAACGTATGCACCTCTATGCTTTTATTTCATTATTACTATATAATTTATTAGACAGTTTGATTAACAGGATTAATATCATCCAGCTATGCTGTGGTTGTCATACCATGCATGTGTACCTGAAATACAAACCTACACAATACCAATAACGACACAAATCACTAAGTAATGGTCTATAAAAACGCACAATTGACATCGGTCTAATATTTAATAATGGACACATTTTATATAGAGATTAACTGTGCTCTTTAAAGATGTTTACGCTTTGCTTTTTGGCAAATAAATATGTCAAGGGCATTTGGTCGGAGGCAGCAGTGGTGTCCTGCTAACGTGAGTGGACAGCTGCTTACTCGTTGTGTAACCCTAATTTAACAATCGAACAAGTTTACTACGTGACATAAACTCCAACAGAGTAATTGCTTTAGGTGGGGGCTTTGCGAATTCCAGTACAGTACAAGAAGAATTTTGCTGCAAAGCATCAAAGACGCCGCGCATGCTTTTGAAGCATGACTTAAAGGAAGCAGATGCAGTTCAGTACATTTAAATAACCTGTGCAAGCAGACAGGATGTAAATATTTCGAACAAGGAGGCCAAATGTCCCTTTATTTCAAACAAGAAGGCCAAGATGTGCCTATATTGCTACCATAGCCTATATAAAAAGGTTACCAAGAGCAGAAAGGGTCAATATTGACGTAGGGATTAAACGTTTTACATGCTACGATCTATGTGTTATTCAGCATGTGAAGTTTAGTCGTGAAATGACAAGTTTACGGTTTGCTTAACATTTACTGCAACTATAATGTGTCATACAAGCTGAAGTTTCTCAATTTTTCTTTACCAATAAACTGTTTTAAATCCTCTAACTAGATCCATTAGATAAAAAAAGACATAGGTGCTTAAATATTAATGTATATTAAGGTGTATTGCCTCTAGTTATAAGTTAAGTGTGACACAAGCTTTGGAAGGAGAGGGGTGGGTGTGTCTTTTCTCCTTCCAGTTTAGCAGAAGTATGATAGCAAAAACGGGAGTATATAAACAAAAAATACGAAGATATTAAAAAAGAAAAGAAATATATGAATGATCAAGATTGAGCATTATGAAAGTTCACATGTATAGTCAACATATAGCAATAATTATTAAATCTGTTTTGTTTGTTTGTAATTACTTTAATCGTTTTGAACATGCCAGTAGAAAACTGAAAAATAAACAACAGAAAATGGTCAAGTCAGTTCCCCAAGAGCAAAGAGCGAAAACAGTTGGTACGAATAGTTCATCTCGAACGAAACATGAAAAACCGGGTACGAATCCAATACATTTTAGAAATTGGATGAAATCGTGAAAACAGCGAAGTATTCATAGCGGAAGAAAGCAAAGACAACTTAATTACTCTATGGGAACCGAAGACACCTTGTCGTCTATTAAATAAGAATGACCAAAATCGCCAAGCGATGACATGCTGCATTTACAAATAATAGAACGGGTCACGTTACGGCCATGCGTATTGCATAGTTGGGTTAACGTTGTTTTTACAGTTTCTAGAATTACACTGTAATATGAAGTAATTAAAATGAATCATCGTTGATTTCTTAAAGATTACCCATTTATTTAAAAATCTCAATATCGTAAATAGGCAAAAAGATCGCCAGAAACTTTTTGCTGAGCTTTGATGAATCGGGTCGTAAACCAAACTATAAAAAAGGCGTAGCCTAGGAAGTTAGGGGAAAGTTATTAAATACCCATTACATGTGTCTAAAGTTTTGTAAAAACGGTAGAAGACATGCGTATTTTGTATCTTGCTGTTTCTTAAATTATTTTATACAATTTATTTATTCATAAAGGTTTTTTTTTTTTTTTTTTGCAAACATATAACAGTATTTTTCTTAACAATAATAATGTTGGTTGCTCCCTTTTCGATTACGTCACCCCATGATACAACATTAAAACCTATCCCATACTGACGCCGCGCTTCCACGCGGCGTCAACAATGCAATATTTTATTTCGATACTGAGTATGTACATAATGTTTAATGACAGCTCTGCAATATATTATATTGTTTTGAACAGAGAGCAACAAAAGGCGTTATAATGAAAACAATATCAGAGAGAAATTGAAAAAAAAAAAAAAAAAAAATATAGAAATGGATGATAGAAGCATGTTTCAGTATTCATATATTCTTGTTTTGGTATAAACACGTAAAAGTACAATCACATTTACATGGTTTAGTATTCATATATTCTTGTTTTGGTATAAACACGGAAAACTACAAACACATTTACATCTATAACATGGTTTAGTATTCATATATTTTTGTCTTGGTATAAACACGTAATCATTTACATTTATAACATACGCCTCGTTACAATTTATGGATGTCCTTAATTTATACATAGTTTATTGTCGAAATTATGTTTAACACATTGACAAATATTAAACAAACATAAACCATTATGTTTAACAGGCAAAGGGGTATAACCACAAGTTCTTACAACTTAGATACGGCCATTCCCAACGGTCCTTTCAATGCAATAAACAGTACGTATTTTATTCAGTCCAATAACAAATTAATTTCAATCATAAATGGTTTTCGAAGACAATCAGTTTCCAGTCAGGCAACAACTTAATTCCACACAAACATGATTACGTTATTGAATAATGGATATCCTTCAATATTTCAAAGCGAACACATCGGTATGTTATGTAGAAACGGTCACGCAACAAGATCCGATCGAGCAGGCACTTGTTACCTCTGCGCACCAGTCGCAACTCTTTCTCGGCAACCAAGAGTGCCGAGACGAAGGCTACTACTACCATTTTCGTTGGCATAAGCTGACCGGGAATCGGACTCTAGTCCCCTGCTCAGAGATTCTTAATCTAGGCTATATTCTAAATATTAAAGGCTCTAAACAAGGAGAAGGGACGTAGGTATATAACTATGTTTAACCCTTTCACTACTTGAACCGATGTTGTGAGCACCCTGTATCTCCAGTATAGGCTAGAGACTATTTAGTCCACTCATGAAAGACGAGTGACGCTACCTGGCTGTAGCTTTTCCGGGGACTCTTAACAGAAAATACAAAAATACACAGAAAATACAGGGAAACCATGGAAAAACCATGGAAAAAAACATGGAATTTAATGTTAAGATGCGTAAACGCTGGAATTGGTCCGAATACTCCGAGGTCCACGGAACTATTCCAGGGTGTTCACAAAACCCTTCAAGCGTGTCCATGGAACCGTTCCGGGGTTTTCCATGGAATTTCCGGATTGTCCACTTAAATGTACTGGATTTTCCATGGAAAGTGTCAGATTATCCCAGGAAAGTTGTCCGAATACTCCGGGATGTTTTAAGAGTCCGCGGAAAAGCTACAGCCGGGTAGTCCAAATGACAATGTCAATACAATAAATGTTTTTTATTAAGATGATGAGTATGTACATACTAGGTAAAAGACAGTTCTGCAATGACTTGTACATCGTGATCAGAGGGCATCCAAAAAGCCGTTATAATTAAACCGACATCTGAAAGAAATTTAAAATAAGAGAAAAAGAAAACATAGAGAGAATGTTCGTAATGGAAGATAGAAGCATGTTTTATTATTCATGTATTTTGTTTGTATATAATAAGTACATACATGTATAAACCAGGTTTATATGCCCGTAGTATAAACGAAAGCTGGATAAGCTTGTTTCTTGATGTTTCCCTTTTTCGAAACAAACTAAAAAGGAAATGATCATGGACAGTTTTGTATAACTATCATTACAAAATCAGAGACATATATTTCTATTTAGGTCTCTGTTAAAATGTACAACTTATTAGCGATATGATACTAAATGGAAGAGGGGGACTCCTACCGCTTTTGAAGCCCGCATACAATCAACAAAATCACGAGAATCCAACGTCAATCATTGGACACATTGAGTGGATCAGTCAGGACGAAGTCAATCATCGGACAAAATGAGTGGATCAGCCAGGGATACGTGTTAGTAAGACGTGGCTAATTGAGTGATTGAATATGTTCGATCCTATCGTTGTAGGGGGCGAGTTCTATTTGTTGTTTTATTTCATGTCATTGTGTTGTGTGTCTGAATGGATGCCTCAACTAAACACCACTAATTAATTAACCCTTTCTAACATGTGGAACTTTGTGGACGCAGTTTTGACACCTCTGTAGCGGAAGAATTTTGAAAACATAGTGGCTAAATGAGAAATTGCTTCATTTGCCACAATGTGTTCAACGTTTTTTCAATGATTAAACTTTCCCGTTTGAGAGGGTTTTTTCATACTAAATAAACTTTCTGCTCAGATAGAACATGTAAAATCTGTTCAGTTTAGGAAGCAAAGTACGACAAGTTCGACTGAGATATTGAGCCACGACAAACGAAAACCATCCTTAGGAGGAAAGAGGTTTAAAAGGTGCAAGTTAGCTTTTGTTAACAGTGTTGATCAGAACGTGCATCCGCACAATGTGATCTAGGTATACAATGTTAGAATATTACTTACTTTCAACAGGGGTGTCCCGGGTTCGATCCCCAGTCGCGGCACTACGGTCATGGTGGAGTGCCCTTGGGCAAGGCACATTGTCTAGCCTAGTACTGGTTTGTTTACCCAGGGATCATGAATAAGTGAACTGTCGCCGTGATATAACTGAAATAGTGTTGAAAGCGGCGTAAAACCCCAATAAATAAACTTTCAACAGCTTGTAAGATAACTTATGTCAACATGTGAGCCGTCCCGTGAGAAAACCAACATTATGGCCTCTGCGTAATGTATCGACCCAGATCAGCCTGCGCAGTCCGCGCAGGCTAATCCGGGCCGACACATTCCGTCTCAGGGGGATAGAGATATAGAGTAATGATTCCTACAGAAAATCAACAGGAGGCGAAAATTGTCTGTCCGAGTTAGCCTGCGCAGCATGCTTTAGCTGATCCGGGTCGATACTTTACGCAGAGGCCATAATGTTTGTTTTCTCGCAGGACGGGTCATGGGTAGAATCTGGTAAGACTGGGCAGATGACAGGTGTGCCTGTACCTAAACTGTTCAGAAATGACAACTTGTGCCTATTCACACAGTCAGGCACAATTAATACCCAAAAACGACCATATATATAGTACCTTATAATGGTGTCCGTGTTTGGTCAGAAATGTCCATTCGAAGCTTCAGGTAAACTTGATTGACTAGCTGGCGAACAGGGAACCAGCCCTTTCCGACATACAACAAATCTGCCGCAGACGACTTTGAAAAAAAACTTGACAAAGGTGTGGAAAAATATCCATATATATGAAAGTTGAATCATTGAATAGAGCTGAGAATATTGTAACAAAGTAGGCATTTTCTGATCATGAGCATTTTCTCATTTTGTCACAACGTTTTGAAAAGTCGTCTGCTGCAGATGCATCAAAACGAATCTACAAACGGGAGAATGTTAAAAGAGCACATATTTGTATTGAAATACAATATGTCCGATTAAACAGAGCTTCCTCAATAAATAATCCATGTTGGGGAAATATTGGCCATAATTTGATCCGCACACTCATGTGGTATCCAGGGAATGAATGATAAATGTTATCCTCGGAATAGGAGTAAATATTGACCCCAAGTTATTTGAGATATGTGATGTTTACTGATACTTTAAATCCATGGCCCTGTTATTGTTAAAACCCTTTCCCTCATATAGACGCTTTCTGACGCCTCTGCAGCAGACGGCTTTTTGAAAACATAGTGACAAAAGAAGAAATTCCACAGAACGTGCAATTTCTTCTTTTGCCACAATGTTTTCCACTTTTTGTCATAGGTTATCCGTTCACTTATGGAGATTTTTCTATGTTTTGACAAAATACGTTCAAAGTCGTCTGCTGCAGAATTGTCGTATGAGGGAAAGGGTTATTAAATAATTAATTTAAACTCAGCCTTATGTATTCAGTTCCATTTTATGTGCTCTCTATCAATTTAAAAAAACATTTGTATTCATTATTACCTTATCCATGACATACTTGGATTTCAGTGCATTATTATTATTTTAAAATCACCGTGAATATCGCCACAAGTGATGATAACACTTTGGAAGTGACATCGAAACTACTTTTGTTAATGTTGTCTCACCCCAGCTCCATTTCACGTATTGTGTATCTCATAATAACTCAAATAAAAACAGTTTTTTATGAATATAATTTACCTGGATTCGTCATATCTGAATTACTTATAGTAATGGACCTCCCAAAGCTTTAGGTTGGATTAGAACATTTACATTGCACTGCGTTAATTTGACACGTCCGTTTAATGCATACAGAATTAGAATCTGTTTTCAGTTCAAATTATATATATAAGATATGTAAACAGAAATGCACAAGCGAAATTCGAAAATGATTTCACGTGACTGTAATATTCGGACTATAGAAGTTCTTTTTAATTTCGGAGATGCTTCAGGGAAGGCACGTTGGTATTAGTGCAGATGACAGCAATGCAGATAATATAATGATTGAAAATGTATTCATAAATTCAAAGTATTTGTATAAAGGACCTCCCAAAACTTAAGGTTGGACTTGAACATAAGTACTTTTAAAGAAGCCGTCAAGAAAGGGTAATTATGGGAATCAAATGGACAAATCACCATTGGCTTGCGAAGATGAGAATATGTGTGAATCGTTTACATCTGAACACA